>JAKNDB010000053.1:0-600000 GCA_024305405.1 Dirofilaria immitis
TTTTTATTGCTTTGTTCCAATCTGCTGTCATCTCTTTAATCAAAGGAGGACATTGATTATATCGCAATTGAATGGTTTCTCGCCTGTATGTATTCGTTGATGTGTTTTCAGATTGTCGGATGTACTGAATCGTTTGCTACATGCATTGCAATGAAATGGTTTTCATCTGTATGTATTCGTCGATGATGTCTTTTCAGATTGCTGCAGTGAATGAACTCCAAACCGCATACATTGCAATTGAATAATTTCTTGCCTGCATGAATTAGATTACGTGTTTCCAGTTGACTATCTCGATTGAACTCCTCCTCACATATATGGTATTTGAACCGCTTTTCGTTTGAATATTTCGTTTATATTCATTTAGATCTAACTGATCATTTATTCCTTCCTGTATTAATGAATCATTTTTATTTGACATCTAAAATTATGCAAAATACATACATCATAAATACGTATATACATACATACATCATATTTCATAAGTGATTTTAATTATTATTTTTCTTGAAATTTTTGAGCAGTTTGAGCAGTTTTTTTATTTGGTACCCAGAATTATGCGAAATAGCTTATTTCATAATAAGTGGTTTTAAATGATTGTTTTTCTTGAAATTCTTAAACAGTTTCACTCATTGCTAACTGACTCTATTAATATCAGCATATGAAATTAGTATAATGCTACAGAGAGTGCTTAACACAAAGAATTGACTGTTTCGAAGGCAGCGGGAAAACTGATAAAACAAACAATGAATGTTATTCTTAATTCAATTTCACGGAAAATTCTGTCATTGATTGAAACAAAAAATTTATGAATATTTAATTTTTATAGTTATTCACTTACTGTTACTTGTGTGATGCACGATGGCAACACAGCTATCAAAAAACAATACGAGAGCAACATTTTCGCGAACAATTTCCACGGATGAATGGTATCGATTAAAATATGGAATAGAATTTAGCGTAGAATTCTGTAAAATATTCTAGGAATTTTCTACAAAATAGATAAATGAAAGTAGAATGAACTGTAGCAAGTATCAAATATTATACTGATTTGGAAATTTATTTAGAGACTGATTTTAAACGCTTCTCTATTCATATGATCTATGACCTTTTGCATAATTATGTGAGTTTTTTTATTTCCTAGATATGGTGATAAAAACGATTTACAGAATAAAAAGTGAGCTTGTTAAATTTTGAATATTGTAAATGTTTTGTGAAGTAATGGAAACTTTTTATAGCCTCATTGAAAATCATAGGTTTATGCAAATTTATGCAAATAAAAGTCATGACTGTCTCTGTAATATCAATGTAATTGTCAGCAGAATTCATTCTTGTTATTAAATTACTTTCCGTTTCAAACGTAGGAAAATGTTTTTTAAAAATTGGAGAAATATATGCTACTATTATATATATCAGTACTATTGTTCTCCTTTTTGGAATGCTTTAATCATTTCATATCTGGAATGATTTATTTCTATTATATTTTACTCATTTTTCATGTTTTAGATACAAAACAAATTGAAATATTCCATAAGATTGCAATCAAAATAATCATCTCGAATTATTATCCATACTAATCAGGATAAGAGCGGTTCAGCTCGTTTTAAGATGCTTAGAAATGGTAGAAACCATGCTACATTGTAATCTATTGGATCAAGAATTATACAAAATTACTTCCATGATTTGTAAAATGAGTTGAAAAAATATGAAAAGTAAATTTTGTATTTCCTTGTATACCAAATGAATAAAATTAAGTAGATTTAGCTATTAAAGGTTTCTCACCAAGTAAATTCCGAAATTATAAGCAATGATAGAATTTATATCTAATGGCTTAAAACGAAAAAAATCGAATTGGCCATAATGTAAATTTAAATATAATTGTAATGATGAATTTGAAGCTTATTGCAATGACTAGAAAAGTAACTCGGAACTTTGATATAAAATTAATTTAATTCATTATCGTATATCGTTTTAATAAATGGATAAGATTATTGGGAAGAATTATGTGGACGCCACGGAGTTAACCATAAAAGCATATTGCCTTGGTTGCGATCACTGTTTACTTAATGAAATTACATGACCAAAAATGATTATGATACAACAGAATGATTATTGATAAGGGAATCGCAGTTGGAAGGAATAACAAGAAAATAAATGGATGAAGCCTATGTCAAGCTGAAATTAATAAATTATAGAGAACATGGAATTATCTAGAGAATCGGGTTTAGACGCTGAAAGCGAATATTCTATCCATTTACTGAATCATAACATCATTAACGAGCTTCTCATTAAACAAAACCATGAATCATATCACGCAGGAATCGTTCAATCTGCAGTTAAAAGGATCATATTCTTCATGTATGGATTGTAAGTATTAGAGAGATAAGCCATTTAAACTACGTCCAATATCAAGCCTTCTAGAAACACAAGAGAAATGATCAAGAACCTTCCAAGAAGTCGCGTCCTCTTTAAATCAAATCTAATATTGGAATAGTCAAACGATGGATAGTTCTTCTTACATATTTTACATGAGCAATATATTTTGAAGTAGCGAAAGACGTAGCCGTCGAGAATTTTTGCATATTCTAAGAAGATTTGTCGCGTGTTGCGAATATTCAAAGTTGTCCTAAGTAACACTGCTAGTCAATTTCAATTGATATTTAAAATTATCATTCAGAAAATGTTAATTTCTTGGCAGCGAAGGGTATGACATGAAAACAAAAAGTTTCAATTGAAAAATTACCGAAAGCACCGTAAAGTGAAAGTGTATACGAACAAATTATCGTACTCCCAAAAACTCTCCAAGGAGGAGATATAAAAGAAAACTTAAAAAAGAAAAAAAACAATTAATAAGTTTCATAGCAGAAATAGAAGGATACTTCCCTAATTTCTAGCATATGCTTTTTAACATACGTGGGATTCGATAATAATAGACTGATACGATTTTTATTTCATCAAATGCGTCACTAGATATACCAATTAATTACTCTTCGTCAAGCGATATAAAATTCGAATTGGTCACTTTTCTTCAAAACGATATAATATATTGATTACTCTTCATCAAGCCATATAATATTCGAACTTGATCACTTCCTATCAGACGAAATAATATTCGGGTTGGCCATTTTCCATCAGACGATATAATTAATATTCAGATGATATTGATTTGTATATTTTCCATTTTTTTTTGTTATTTTCATTGATGCATTTGTTGGGCTTACTTTTTAAAATTTAATAGTTTTCGTGTATTTAACTTTTATAAAAAAATTTTGTGCAAAATTTGTTAAAAAAACAAATAATGTAATAATAATTTAAATCTTTTTAAAAATTATTTTATGATTATTGTATATTGTATTTATACGTAGGATTGATATTATAAAGCAATTAGGAAATTGGGTTTAATTTTATTTGAGTGCTTAATTTTCTAAATATATAATAATAGTACACTAAGGCATAATTATTTTGGTTGAGTTTTTAATTTAATAATTTTTGGGATTTTATTTTTTAAATTTAATAATATTAGTGTACTAAGGCACAATCATTTTAATCAAATTTTTAAAGTAAAATAATTCAATTTTTTTTCAGATTTTTTTGCTTATTGTAAAATTGTATTTGTGCAAGGATTGATAATAAATTAATTGGGATTTTCCTTGCAACTCATTTTAATTAAATTTTTGATTTAATAATTATTTGCTTTTTAAAATATAATAATAGTTATATTAAGGCCATCAACATCTCTCCTTGTATAATATTCTAAATAAATTATTAAAGTTTCAAACTGGTCAATATAGTTATTCAAATCAAATTTCGTGCAACAACAAATCATAAATTGTCATCTCTGCTCTTTCCATTTCTTTTTGTTTGTTCTAAAAAATATTTTGTCGATAAAATTTGCTAACTTTTTGATTAAATAAAAATAAGTTCCGATACATGTTATATATATATTTTTGTGATATTTAAAAGAATTAAATTCTTGAAAATAGGAACAAATTAGAATACTTCAAAATTCCCATATATATTATATTTTTTTGAAATATTTCTCATTTATAGATTTTAATATGCTCTCTTTGATAGGCTAATTTTACGAGAGGTTAATTTATAGCAGCATGATACAATAAATTGACGTTGCACGATATCTTTACGAAACCAATTTCGTTTGCAAAAAAAAAAAAATATGAATAGCAAATATTTTAAAGATATTTATCATTTGTAGATTTCAATACTTTCTCTTTGATAGGTTAATTTTATGAGTGGTTAATTTATAGCAGCATGAATGAATTAACATCATGCCATATCTTTGCAAAGCCAATTTCGATTGCAAAAAATTTGAATAGCAAAACGACTGTTTAAAATATTTTTTTCTTCAAGCTTGTTTGTTCAAATATAATGAGAGAAAAAAAAACAACAAGATCCAAAGTTTGTGAGCCATAAAAAAAAACAGCCTATGCATAAAATGAAATTACTCATGGGAATTTAGATGAATGGTTGAATAAATGAATTGAATAAAAAGTTGCAAAATTACCCGTACATTTTCTTCTTTTTTTTTTGCATATTTCCAGTGTTTGAATGTAATATCCATTCAAACACTATCTATTCATTCTCATAGTTTTCCAACAAAATTGTCGACCTAAAAATGTGAAGCTATTATAAAATGATTCTGATAGCGTGTATTATTTGAAAGATATTTCCGATGATATATTTATCGCATTCTCGATGAAACATGAAATTAAAATTATCAAAAGATTGCGTATATCCCGAATATTTAAAATGAACAAATAAATCATTTTTTTATTGCTTATTTTAAATTGGAAATTAATCAAAGATGAATTATTTGGTTTTAAATTTTTTTTGCTTTTATATTTTCAAAAATATAATAAAATCTTTTGTGTATAACACTTCCATTAATCACCGACGAAAAATAAATGAACGAATGAATTGATCATTTTATTAGAAATTATAATATTTTAATCACAAGTTTCCAGAAAACTTCTAAAAATTCGAATATAAAATCATATGATAGAGGTTGTCATTTTTCCTATTCAGATTATGATACATAATTGTTATGACACATATTTATCAATAAATATATGTAATAATTAAATATTTAGCAATGCAAAATTTACATTACTACAGATATTTAATTCGAAGAAAAGATTCTTTGAAAACTTTTAGCATTAGTTTTACAACGATAGAAGAATACATATAAATCGATTTTGGCATCAATTTACAAATGGGATTTTTTTAATTTAAAAAATTTGGAAATATTAAATTTCCCACAAAAATATTTCATTCGTCATTTAATGATGAAAGTAAAAGGGAATATTTTATTTTATTTTTTGTTTTTTTTTTTTTTGCTTAATTTACTAATAATGAAGTATTATCTCATGCACAATTAATATCATTTGTCATTTTAAAATAAGAAGAGGAAAAAAAATTTGTTTACCATTCAAATCATCGTAAGCAAAACTTTTTTTTAATTAACCATATTATTTCAGCCTTTTTCATTTTTTTTTTTACAATAATTCAACTTGTCAAAAAAGTATCTATCATTTTATTTGATAGTAGCAAATTAATATCTTTGGGATCTAAATTCAATTCATCACTTATCACTTACTACTTGTCTTCCATATCCATTGTTGATAGAATGGAATGAATTTTCGCTAGGCAATTTTTTTTTTTGCTAACATATTCATGCAACGGATAAATTTGTGAATAAATTAGCGATAATTTTTGCGATCACATACGACACCGTGCGATCACTGTTAATGAAATTATAGAAGTTGAGAATTAAAAAACAAATAAATATTTTAGAATTAATTTTTGTTTTAATCAATATGAAACATAAAAATAAACATCAAATAAAAAATCAACGATCATAATATTCATTATAAAGTATGAATAATTTTTTCTTTTTTTTTAAAAATACCTTTCGCACAATATAGTTTAAATGTTAAATAATGAATTAATATCACAGAACACAATTTGAATATTAAATAATGAATTAATATCATAAAACACAATTTAAATATTAAATAATGAATTTCAGAACAAAACACTAATTATTATAATCGAGTAAATATACTTAAAATGTAAGAATTTAAAAATGAGTTCGAATTATTTCCAATCATTGGAAAATAAAATTTAAAAAATGATTTCTCATTCCAATTATTAGAAAAAAGAATTGAATGAATGATTTCAATAATTTCAAATTACAATATCAATAATAGCATATTTCTGATTTTTTTTTAAAATAATATATTCATTTTGAATAATCAAAAAAATCCACAATAGAATATTCAGAAAATATTTTAAAAATTTTTGTATCTTAAAAATTTTTACTCTCAAACATTTTGCATGTTATCAAATGTGATCAGAATTAAACATTTCAAATATTTTATTTGTTTCCCTTTTTTTTTTTTTTAGTCCACAAAATCATTCATTCATTCGTTTGTTCAAAATTTTTACTTCATTTCTTTCAAAAAGGTTAAAAAATTTAGCATAATTTTTAAAATAATTTAAAATAAATTACGAGTAGAATGAATTTTTCTTTTCTTTCTTTTTTTTCAAGGAAAGAGAAATTTATTATTTTATCAAATAATCTCAAGATTGTTGATATCTATTATTGTTTCAAAGATACAAATTATTGTGCAAGAATATTTTGATTACATCAAAGCTATTTTCAAAATGATTGAAAAGATTATTTCTCATTTATACAATTATTAAAAGCTAATACTTTGTCAGGTAATGAAGTAAACAGGTAATTAATTTAGTTCAGTAATTAGCATTATATGTAAGTCTGCAACGTTGTAGAATATTTTTAAATATTGCTAACTTTGCTAATTATTTCATTTTAAAGCATTTCATTTTATTTATCAGATTTATCAACTACTACGTAAATTCCATTCGTAGATATAAATGATAGGTCGTGTGGAAAGATTTTTTCTTTCAGAAGGATAACACACTGAACTTTTGAAAGCAATAGAGTTTAATAATTGAAATGATATAATTAAATGAACTTAAAAAAACTTTTAGCACAATTATCAATTGTTGTAATTATTAGTAATAATTTGGAAGATCATAGAATTAAGTTTTAAAATGATAAATTTAAGTTAAAATTTTTTTTTAAATTAACTTCTGAATAAAATTAAATTTCATAGTAAACTTTCTTTTTTAAAATTTTCTTTCGAAATTGATTAATAAATTTGAGATTTTAAAATTAGTACATTTAAATGACTGCTTATCATTTATCGCACTATATCATTTCTATCTTATCTACTAAATCATATAAGCTAGCCCAAGAAATGGGCTAACTAACGGTTTGTCTACTACAAATTTTTCATTTTTCGCTTTATTTCAAGCAAGCGGATGAATTAAATTTGGACAATGTAGATTGATACTAAGGTAAAATATTGGAATGGATGTAAGAAAGTTTAAAAATAAATTTGTTCAATTTCTTTTACATTATTAATGATCAATCTACACTCATCAATCTCGAAATTAAACATTTTGATAAATATACTTTGTACAAAAATGTAAAACCATAAAATAAAAATATTGCATAATCTCAAAGAATAGAATTTAATACAAATATGCTTTAATTTCTATTACAGCAAATTTTCGTTTCAGTTGATCCATTGTCATTATGATAATCTATTGTTATAACAATGATAATCTTTTGATTCAATTCATTTGTAGTAAATCAATTTCTGAAATTTTTCAGATTATATTTTTTTTTATAAAACTTTAGCAATGTGAACTTTTTCCGATGATTTTTGAATATTTGCCTTTTTTTTTTTTAAATTTTTATCTCATTTCAATCAAAGGATAATGTAATATTATTAAAGCAATTATTAATACTTTTGATAAAAGAATAATTTATAAAATTAAAGTTTCTAAATTTCGATGGCTTCAATGAAATACAAAGCATATATAAATAAAAAAATTATATTTCGCATTGTTGTAATTATTTCTTCAATTGAGCTTATTCAAAATAATAAAAATTATTATTTTAAAATTTAATAATATTCAAAAAAATTTATTTAATTATTAATTTTTATAGTTTTATTTCAAAAAGTATATTTTCATTAGAAATATATGCGAGAGAAAAAAAACAAAAAAAAAGGAAGTGATGAAATTTTGCTACAAAATATATTTCCCAATGGATTTTTAAACCAATGTACTATTTATTTATTCATTGAATCTATGATATGATACAAGTAGAAGAATGGAAGACAAGAATTCTCGAAAAAATGGCACTCAAACTTGTTATCAATAAAAATAACAGCCTAGGAGGCGGGATTATTTTATAATGCTATAGGAAATAAGATGAGTGAAACGATGAATATGGAAGAGTGAAAAAGAAAAGGTAAATAAAAGAAATAAAGAAATTGTAGGCATTTTAAGACGAACTTTTTCAAACTTATTCCTATCTTGGCTCCTATTTCATTCGTAGAATTTGAAATTATCAAGGATTCAACAAAATACTTGCATATTTATTTGATTATAAAACTATGGAAGCAACAGGTTGGATAATGAACATGATAAAGCTTATAATTATCATTATCACCATTACAACATCAACAACAACAACAACTCTATATGTTCCAATGGATAATTCGAGTAAGTCAATTTTCAAGCTAATTAATTCAAATATTATAATTAGCCTAATGTAAAAGGAAAATGAGATAACTAAAAGATTAGAAGAAATTGGATAATAATATTGGTATATATATATATTAAATGATTTGTTTTTAACAAAAATAATCATCATATACAATGAAAGAAAAAGTGACATGAATAAAAACATTTTCAAATAAAAACTTTTGGGCCATAAAAAAAAATAAGCCAAGTATTTACTGAAACAAACTTGCATATACAATAAGAAAAGTTATAAATGAGGCATAAATATTTCAATATGATAACTTTTCACTTAGGAAAAAAATAAGCGAAGTATTAGCTTATTCAAGAAAAATTAACAATAGAGCATAGACATCTCTCTATATGATAACTTTTTTGTTCAAGAAAAAATAAGCCAATTATTTATTTACTTCAAAAACATTACCAATGAGGCATAAACATTTTAATATTGTAAATTTTCTTCCAAAAAAAAAGAGCCAAGTATTTGCTAAAAAAAAACAATAGGAAAATTTATGAATGAGGAACAATATGATAGCTTTTGCTCAAAAAAATGAGCCAAGTAGTAACTTAGTAAAAAAAAGTTTATTTTTGCATTATATGCTATGAAAACTTTTTCGAGCACACGTCCTATGATTTAAATTAGGTCGAGAATGAGGTAAATTAGAGCAACTATTTCATGTTCTATAATTTCCAAAATTTGCCTATATTTATGATTGCATGCAATATTATTTGCTATATTTAATCAAATTAACTTATACCTAATTTCAAGCAAATATATGTTACAAAAAAAAAAACTTTTTAATCTAATTTGATTCGATGAAAGTAATTTCATTCTTGACAGTTTTTTTTTAATCAAAATAAAATGTGATACGATGAAATAAGAAAAATTTCAGCAACTAAAATTAATTTAAACTTCAAATTTCAATTTTCCAAATTCTATTAATTATTTTCTGCAAGTCCCTAATTTCAAAATCTCAATTTCCTCTTTTATTTCCGATATATCAAATGAATCAGAATTTAATTAAAACATAAATTCATTACTGAATAAGAAGTCGAAAAAAAACTTGTTCATGCATTGATTGTATCATTAATTAGAATTTACGGCATGTGAATTGAAATTTGAGAATTTAAAAATGAAATTTGTGAGAGGAAAAAAAACGAAGAAACGAAAAGATATCATTGAAGCTAATTTTTAAATTCAAAATTGAAATTTTTTTCTCCAATTTTTTTCTTAATAAACCATAGCATTTATATATCATATCATTTTTAATTTATCTAATTTTATATTAAATTTAAATCCTTATCATCGTAATAAATTTATCGAAAAATTGAAATTTACTGTTAAGATGTTAATTTAAAAATTTGTTTTGGTTGATTAAATTGGTGCAAAGTACTGATATTTATTTTATCAACAATTATACAATATAATCTAAATTTTCTATGTTTTTTGCATAAAATCATTTTTAAAATTATTTTCAATTTTTATTCATAAATTCGAAACGATTAAATTGATAAGAATAAATGACGAAATTATGATTTAATTGAAAATAACTTATAATTTTGATGTAATAAAATTGTAAATTAACAATTAATAATTAAAAATCATCTTGTAACATACCAAATTGAATTTAAGAAGAATTCGTTATTTCATTCAAAATAGAAATTGAATTTTGATAAAATTTTAGGATTTAGATTTAAAATTTTTCCATTACATTTTGTTTACTTATTTGATCTTTAATATTTTATTTTTTTCAGTAATTTAAACAACTTTTTTTTTTAAATTTATGTTTATATCTAAACATTTATAAGATGTTCTCGATCAAATTTGATACAATTCTTTTCGAGATTGCCAGATTTCAAATATAGATAACTTATTTTTTAAAGTTCATATTTATGCTTAAATATCTATGAAATATTCTCGGTAAATTTGATAGATTTCTTCTTGAGATTGTTAAATTTCAAATATAGATAACTCGCGATTGTTAAATTTCAAATATAGATAACTTTTTTTTTTGAAGTCCATGTTTATTTTTGAATATTTAGAAGATATTCTTGATAAATTTGACAGAATTCGTCTTGAGATTGTTAAATTTCAAACATTTTTAAATTTCTATTTCATTTTAATGAAGTTATCCTTTTTCCGATATTTGACAAAAAAAAATAGATGAAATAAAATTCTTTCATATTTAGCCATTTATCTACATGCTACTGTATTAATGCAATTTATTTTTTTTCGAAAAAATTTTTCCTAAATTTATTCATCTTAAATTGATAAATTATAGAAGAAAGTTTTTGTAGAATAAATGCTTTACCATAATGTTTTAAATTAAATCAATATAAAGTCGAGATTAATTTTAAATCATCTCGAAATAGGCGCATTAATGATTGATATCATTTCGTAAGTTATGAATTTTTAGATAATAAAAAAAAAAAAAAAGAGCAAATTCTATTTGAAATTTTTAAAAAATAAAATTGTTTTTATTAAAATGAAAAATATTATATCAATTTTGAATATTAATTATTATAATAAATATTCAAAATTGAATATGTCAAGATTGTTTATTTTAATAAAAGAAAAAATAAAACGGAATAAAAGAAATTATTTCAATTCAATATCATTCGTTGTAATATAATTTAAAATAATAAAATGACATTTTTATTTTTTAATATTTAAATTATGCAAAGAAAGAGATAAATTTTAATTTAAAGCATTTCTGAAACGAATAAATATATGATTATATTATTTTGAAATAAATGTTTTCTTTTTTTTTTTTGATAAAATAATTTAATTTTTCAGATTCTTACAGGCCACAAAATGATGCATACGAGCCTGGTATTACTGATCTATTAATTAAACAAGGTTTCAATTTTATATTACATTTCCTAATTAATATATATTGTAAATATTATCATTTGAATAATTTAATTTACTTTGTAACAATAATTCGTCTTTGCGATCAAAAGTTTTATGTGGAAAGCAGCGTTATCATATCATATATATCAGCTAACTTTCATCAAAATTTCGTAAAATCAAGAATTTTATCAGAAAAAAATTAATGTTAATCAAAGTTTCAAAGTTTTAAAAAAGTTTTATAAAATTTATGATTGTCTTATTTTATAAATTGATGTTTTAAAATTTTCTAAAAATCACTAGAAAGCAAGGACACGCACATATATCAGGCTAAGATTTATCAAAATTTTATCTAGAAAACAAGGGCACGCATATATATCAAGCCAAGTTTTATTAAAGTTTATTTTATCAAAGTTTTGTCTGGAAAGCAACGATATACATATATATCAAGCCAAGGTTTATCAAAAAACAGTTTTATCTAAAAAATCGAAGTTTGAAAATAACGATATGAATATATATCAAGCTAAGTTTCATCAAAAGTTTTATCTGGAAAGCAACGATATCATATCATATATATATCAGCCTAACTTTTATCAAAAATTTCATAAAATGAAGGACTTTATCTGAAAAAAAAATCAGTGTTATCAAAGTTTTAAAGTTTTAAAAAAGTTTTATAAAATTTTATGATTGTCTTATTTTTTAAATTGTTGTTTTAAAATTTTCTAACAAATCAATGCTTTATCTAGAAAGCAGCTATATCTATATATCAAGCCAAGTTTATTAAAATTTTTATCTAGAAAGCAAGGACACGCATATATATATCAATCCAAGTTTTATTTTATCAAAGTTTTATCTGAAAAGCAATGATATATGTATATATATGCAATTAAGTCAAATTTTTATCATTCTGTTGTTCTATTGCTTTTTTGATAGATATAAACTTTTTTTCATTCTAAAAAATAGTAGAATAATGATGCTTATTTCTATTGAAATTGAGCATTTTTTTATTTTGCTGCATTTTGCATGTTTTTAAAACTTTATGCTCAATCTCAAGACTTTATTAGTCGAGACTAAAGATTTAATAATGAAATTAAAAAATACGATGAATAAAAGATGCAAATTTCAAGACTTTTTTAGAAGCATATTGTCGAGACTGAAAATTTAATTGTTAAAATTCACAAGAATAAGATTAATGATAAAGATTTAAAAGTAGAAGTATATTGTCGAGACTGAAGATTTAATTGTTAAAATTTACAAAAATACAACGAATAAGATTAATGATAAAGATTGAAAAGTAGAAAAATTTATTTTTTTTTTTAAAAATTTTCTAATCATTAAATTTCTATCTACAAAACAGTTAGAAAAATAATGACGAAGAGGAGAGAAAAATAAAAGCGAAAAATGAGAATATCAGCATATTTGAGCATGATATATATACGAACGAATAAATAAACTTTGTTAATTGTTGACATATATTATTGTTGAAGAAATTTTTGAGAAAAAGAAGGAAAGTTTAAAAAAAAAAAATTAAAATTAAAATATTTTTGCTTAATTAATAGAATAAAATTTGCTTTTATATAATTGAGCGTTTTAAAAAAATGCTAAATTTTTTAGAAAAATTTTTGAAAAAAAGTTTTATTCGAAATTTAGCTCAATTATTTTGATTATACTAAGCTTATAATTTGATGATAGTATATATATAACAAATAGTAAAAAAAAATTATTGTTAATAAATTAGATTAAAATTTAAAATAACAAATCAAAAATGCGAATAGAATAAGATAGCAATTTTATCACTCGAAAAGATAAGAAAAACAAATAAACTGTTATTTATAGAACTATGAAAAGCAAATATATAGCAATGATTTCAAATGATTTTTTCTGTATTGCATTACATATGCTAAGGATATAAAATTGCTTCAAAATGACAAATGATTGATGAAATGATAAGATGTTGAAATTAATCACAAGGTATGGAATAATTTAGGATATTCGAGAATTTCGAAATGAAATATAAAAATTATAATTTACGATGATATATTTCAGGTTTATTCCGCCTTGGAAAAGATAATTATGGAACAGATTATGTTTACAATCAAAAGCTTATTCCAGATACAGTGCAATTTGGTGAGAATGGTTATGAAAAAAGGATGTACCTGGTTAGTTTTGTAGTAAAACTAATATATGTATATTATATATTATTATATTTTTAAACAATTGATTTATCTCATTTTGCTTAATTTTTCAGGTGTACTACGATTCGGTAAAAGGGAAGGAGATATTCCGGGAGTGCTAAGATTTGGCAAACGTAATGATGATATACCGGGTGTGCTTCGTTTCGGTAAACGATCTGTACCAGGTGTTTTACGATTTGGACGTCATTAAAAACAAATCTGATCCTTATTTTGAAGCTAATAAATATTATCGGAAAAAATTTTAAATTGTTAATTGTAATATTGACGAATAGACATTTTATTAGATAATATGACTATGATTATTATCATTGAATTTTACATAATAAATATTTGGCTTCCATTTTATAATTGATCTATTTTGCTTGATATTGATAAATCAATCATTCGTTTTCTATGAAATTACTATCAATTTATTGATAACGATACTAAAAGAATGTTGTTAAATTAAAAATAAACCAATCTATTTTTTTATTTCATATATAAAATTATAGTTAGAAATTAAAAAATGAAAAATTAATAGGAAAGAAAATTTCATTTCGAATACGTTTAAAAGTTCAAAAATGAATAAATTCGAATAGTTAGAAGATTCATAAATATTATTTGCAACAATGTGTTATGATAATTATGATTTATCATAATTATCCAACAATCATGATCAATCGATCGATCGATCAAATTATCCGATATTTCAATAATAATATTAAAGTTTTGAAATTGATTCAGATGAATAACATTCGAAAAAGTTAAATATTAAATTATCATATCTTCTCATTTCTTATCGTATGCTAATCAAATTGTCGATAATTTAGATTAGATGATTCTGATCAAATAAAGTCTTTAATATTCCTAAAATATCCATTCCACATTCTTCACAATGATCGATATTATCGATCTATCATTATTTTCATGCCTGATTGATTATTTTTTCAAATAAGAAAAATAATATCGATAGATTTAAAAATTTTAGAAAATGTAAATAATTTTGGTATGTAAGAAAAAAATGATAATATGAAATTAAAAGTTTTAAAAAGAAAAAATATTTATATTTTGAAACGATACTTTCATCGTAAAATATATTCAATTAGCTGTTTTAACAAATAATATCGTAAATTTAAATTATAAAAATTCGTTCAATCTATGATAGCTATTATCATCAATTTATCATTAACTGATAATCAAAATTAGTTAGCTAAAAAAGGAAAATTAAATTTTTAGTTAATTTCAAAAGTTCTAGCAAATTTTGAATTTTACTCCTATCTTTATGATTTTCTCTATTACATTGTTTATCATTGCTAAGTTATCATTTTAGCGATAACTTTTATGTTACATATATGTATATATTTATGCTTCCCATAAAAAAGAACTTATGAAATTATCGATAACAAAAAGAAAAAAAAGAAACTGATAACAACAACAACTTTTAAAATTGATTAAAAATTTATTTCTCCCAGCTAACTATATACCTTATACCGTAATGATGATATAACTCATAAAATTATCGATAACAAAAGAAGAAACTGATAATAGCAACAACAACAATAACAACAAAAACTTTATTTACTTTTATATTTCTATTCAAATATACCCTCAAAGCAAAAAAAAAAATAAATAAATAAGTAAACAAGTGAAGATATTATTAGCTTTTTTAATCGATGGATAATTATTATTACTATGAAAGTCATTCTTTATTTTTTCTGAATAATTACACTTTACCACTTTACCATTTTTTTTTTCATACCTTTCCTTCTGATCGCCAAAATTTACCCAATAATTCTTTCATCAAATCGGTAAACATCAAAGAAGGATAAAAATTAAAGGTGTGAATTTAGTTTCCTTCATCAATAAATGTGATTTGTCCTCGATTAACAATAATTTTCTTTCTCCTCTCTCTCTTTTTTTTTTTTTCCATTTACCACTAATCGACCACTTAACTTACTACTACATTGTTGTACATATAGATACATATATATCTGAAAATGAATCAACTTTTGATCATACCGCTTTGCAATATCATTACAATACATATTACATAAGTTACTGTAATGCTCATTTCAAGATTACAATATAAATTTTTTTTTTTTTTTAAAGTGATAGCAATATTATGTTAATTTGTTGATGAATAGGAAATTCATCGATCAAAGTTTACCATCTATCTACTAAAAGATTGGTAAAAAAAAAAAAAAAAAACGAAGAAGAAATAATAATGATATGGATAATGGATAAGAGAGAAGTAAATTATATTCCTGAAAACAGTTAAATTGTTGTTGTTGTTGTTATTGTTTGAATGTTTACGAGAATGAAATGAAAGTGATAAAATTTATTGAAAACAGTAAATTATATTCCTGAAAACAATTATTGTTGTTATTTGAATGTTCAAATGTTTACGAGAAAAAAAAAACGAATGAAATGAAAGTGATGAAATTTATTGAAATTTTTTTTTTAATATCTTTCTTTATTGTCTTTGTTTATTTGTTTATTTTTTATTTTGAAAATAATTTCAAAACATTACATACAATTTATAGAATTATATGAAATTTGAGCAATATTCCAATTTTGTTTACTATTTTCAGCTCAAAGTTTATTTCATTCTTATTTTCAGCTCAAAATTTCTTTCATTCTTATTTTCAGCTCAAAGTTTATTTCATCCTTATTTTCAATTTCAAAGTTTATTTAATTCCCACTTCAAATTTAAGATTCATTTAATTCTTACTTCAAATATAAAGCTTACTTAATTCTTATTTCCAATTCAAAGTTTATTCAAAACAATTTTACTTTCCATTGCTATTAAAATTTCATTAATAAAATAATACATAAAAAATCGCAAGAAATAATTTCATTTGATCAATTGATCGCATCAATTAATGAATTGTTTGATTGAAGTAGTTTTAACACCACAACTATATACCTAAGTTTAGTCTCGAAAAAACTAATTAAATGGAAGTTCAAAATTTGTAAATTTTGTAGCATAAAATTAAGCTGATTACAAATAATGCTTAACATAATTATCTGTAATAATAAGAAAAAACAAATTAATTAACGAAATGATAATAATACAGGTTGCATTATTATCACTTACAATAATGTTTAAAAAAAAAAAATTCGAGATATGATTGTTGTTCGATATGATCTTTTCATGTTATAAAAAGTTTAACATGTTTCATTCATGCAATTTTTTATCATCGATCAAAAAATGTTATGTAAATAAACAATGAAATAAAAAATATTGTCGAAATATTTTAATAACATTTCAATAATAAATAATAAAGAATTTCGATTGAAAAAAAAAAAGTTTATTTATTTATTTATTTTTTTGAGATTAATGTTTTATTAAATTTTAATAATATTTATTATTATGGTACTTTTTATTGATTGTACATTTAACTATATTAATAATATACGGTGTTTGTATTTAAGATTGAAGTGTCAAAATCTGGTGTATTTTTGGAATTGATTGACAGATTTGTTGTCTGATGGTTGATTGAATGTCCGGTTTAACTCCACAGGATTTGAGATTATACGTATCATCATTCAACAGATTCTAATTTAGTATATTTGTCATTCCTTATTGAAAACAATACCGTAATCTTCTTATCTTTTTTTTTTTTTTTTTTAATAGACAGAAAGAGAGAGAGAGAAGAGAGAGAGAGATAAGCAATTTATCATAATTTAATTATATAATTTTATCAAATGATTAAATATTTTTTGATAATAAAAAAAAAATTTATAACATCCATTTTGTTTAAAACTTAAAATTTAATATTTTTTACAACATATAAGAATAAAATTTCGAAGTTCATTTAAAGCATAAAAAAAAAAAAACCAAAAAGAATTCCAAAAATTCTAAAATATTTTTGTTTAATAAATGTTTATCTTTTTTTTTTTAGTATATTGAATTAATTTTAATTTTAAAAATGGACTTAAATTAAATGAAATTAAAATTAAATTTATGCCTAAAATTAAAAAAGAAATTTAATGAAAAAAAGGAGCAAAATTTATTTCTTCAGCATAAACAACAAAAAAAAAAGTTAGGCTAAAATTAAAATCAATTTGCAAATTTTATAAATCGTTTCTGATTATTTATTACTAACAGCTTGCATATTCAACTTTTATCGATAAGTTTCAATTTGTTTTTTTTCAATTAATTTGGAAGCCAAAAAAAGTTGAAAGAAAAAATTTGCCCTAATCTTATCATTTGATTAAATGAATCAAATGAACTAAATTGATCGAAAGTTTCAATTTACAAAATTGTTTGGATATGTTTTATACTTAGTTCCCATAATTTACAAACATTAATTTATTATGTTTGGTATTATATTTATGGAATAGATGCAAGTTAAGATAATATAATCGAATATCAAAGGTCAAAAGTAGCATATATGTAAAGTTTCAACAAATGTTAATTTTTAAATTTATTATAAAAAACAAAAAGTTTAATCGATAACTCTAAGATAAATTATAATTACAACTATCAAGTTGTCATTCCTTTTTCTTTTTTTTTTTTTTTTAAATTATACACATTGTAAGCAAAATATACTTTTGTAAACAAAACATATAAACAATCTTACGAAATATTTTATCATATTTGTTTTGGCATATAACTTTGCTTACTTTTCCATCAATTATATTATTTGCATTGAGTGACAGATACAGACTTGTTGAATAAACCTGTAAGGTTATGTATTTAGTTAGTTTTTTTTTTTTTTTTCCTCCCAACTCTTTCTTCCCATCTTTTCAACAACTATCTTCGACCTTTAACCTTTGACTACAAGCTTTTCTTTTCTTTTGTTTTGTTTTTGTTAAGGAAAAATAAGAAATTACTATTGTTGAGGTTTTTTTTTTATGATAACTTGCAATTACTAGCAAGAACAATTAGTTATCTCGACCATTTTGTTTATTTCAGGAAAAAAAAATATTGAAATGATTCATTCAACTTATTATCATTTCTTGATCACTTAAATATGATAACAAATGATTGCATCAAATATGATAATTTACAACACTTTGATCTATTAAAAACAAAAAAAAGTTAAATTATGAAAAAGAGCTATATCCGTCTGTACAGCAAATATAAATACATTTCTCATATGATACAATAAATTATCAGTAAGTGAATGATTATATTCTGATAATACTACTCAATGAATTACTAAAATTCAATTGGAAAAAATTTTAACAATTGAAGAAATGAATTGCATTTGCATTTCTCATATCACAAGATAAATTATCAGTAAATGAATGATTATATTCTGATAATACTACTCATTGTTAAGAATTGAAGAAATGATTTGCATCATTGAATAATACATATATTCATCCTGATATTAAGGTGTGACAAGAGGTATAGATAATATGAATTATTGGTTACTGTGAATAATAGTTGACCTGGATAAGTGCAAATTGAGTGGATATTTGAATAACAGTAACATCAACAACTAATCATCATGCAATAACTGGTTATCATTGCGCAACTTTTTTTTTCAATTCATTGTCACAGTAGGCAATAAGTTTAAATGGGCATTATTATTCAAAATAAAACAAATGAAATTAAACTTAATCATTAGCTAATACGATATAACTTTAAATCTATTATCAATTTATATCATTAATTATACGATATAATTTTAGATCTATTATCAGCTAATATATGATAAGAGGAAAAAGAGAGAGTGAGAAAGAGAGAAAAAAAAGTTAAATGGTGCATCATTTAATGAAATAAAGCTAAAATAAGATTTTAAAAAATTACAAATTTCAATCATATCATTTTCATGTTATACAATAATAGTTGATAAAAAATGATAATATCATTGTTTTCTTTTTTCAACGATTGATAACAACTTCATGATAAATTTAATTTGGAAAATCGATCTGTTTTTTCCTCATCATGATAAGAAATTATATCACAATTATGTCAAAAAAAAGAATATCAATAATTACATCAACAATTAGAGTGACATTTTTTTATATTCACAAACTTGAATTGGCATATGATGATTGGTTATCAGAGTGATAGAATTATTAACAATTCAAATGGGCAAATCACATCAATAAAATGATCGTTCATAATTTTATCACTTAATTTGCAAACTTTAATTAAATTTTATTATCATAAACTTTGAAACAAATAATGTTAATGAGAAAATGATAATTGATAAATTACAAATAATTCATTTAAAATTTTTTATAAATATGAGCATAATTTTTCTGTGAGAGAAAAAAGTATTTTCTTTTTGCATAAAATTGTTATTATCATTAAATTAAAATTGTAATAATAATAGTAACAGTGTTCACCTGAAAGAGTTAAAAAGATAACGATGATGATGATGATGATGATGATAATGATGAATAATGATGACGATGATATTGATGATGATAAGAAAATAAATGTGTAAAGATTGTTGGTTGATGGAATATAAACTACAACTTTAACATCAACATCAAACTGACAACTTGATATGAGAGAGAAGTCGCGTGTCATCTTTATTACATATTAGTGATATGTTGCAAGACAGGTTGTACTATTATCATTATTATGATCATCGTTATCATTATCATCGCCGAAACCATCAACATCAAAATAACCTTTGAGTAGTCATGAAAGCTATAATCTTTCTATATAAACATATATATATATATACATACATGCACACATACGTATATACATGTCAATCCGATCATCATCATTATGATAATATCATTTGATTGCTGATTATCAATTTTATACTTTCACCATAATTTTATCTTATTCGTTTTTTTGTTGTTGCTGTTTGAGATAAGAATTACAAGACAATATTTTAGAAATTAAATTAAATTTATGAATAAAGAAAAAAGATGCCTTAAAATATGTAAATTTATTATAAACTTTTTTTGATCTTATCACTAATGATTAGTAAATAAATTATTTCTATAATGTTGTCTGAAACAATATCTGTTTTATGACAATAGTGATTATTATTGAATATTATCTAAAATGATATCTGTTTTATGATAATAATGATTATTGTGGAATATTATCTAAAATAATATCTGATACAAATTTATGATAATAATGATTATTACTGAATAAACTTTTGTTTTTATCATATTCAGTTTGATAAGAAATCATTGCAATTTTTTTTCCATATGATAATAAAAATTTCAGCACATGCTAAATATTTGCATTTTGTGATTTTTTATTTTAACATATTTAGGTTCAAATAATTTTTTTTTTCAAAACATTTTTGATAGTTATCATATTTTATCAAAATTTATATCATTTTGATTTTTTCGAAAAAAATCAATTACAATAAGAATAGATGAAAAAAGAAGTTGAAAAAATAATCGTTGTATAATTATTGAAATGTGCAGGAAAAAAAATCGAAAAAAGTTATAATCAAATATTCTAAACAATCAAATAAATAATTAATTAATAAATTTTGATTGCAAAAAAAAAATTCCTATAAATAGAATGGGATAATAAAATTTTCTAAATTCAATTTTGCTATATTCCGTAAATATGCTAAAAAAATATTTCATTAAATTTTTCATCATAGCAATTTTAAAATTAAAAATTTTCCAAGGAGGAAGAAGAAGAAGAAGAATAAACGAAGAAGAAGAAAGAAGAAGAAAAACAAATGATACTTGGATTTTCATATTCATCATTTCATCATTGTACCAAATTACAACGGTAAGTTAATTTTTTGTCATTTTCATAAATTCTTTAAAAATTTAACAAAATGAGTTTTCAATTGAAAATTAAATATAAAAATAATATAAATTTTTTTTTAATTTCATAAGAAGAAATTTTGAAAAAAATTTAGTAAATAAAAAATTAGTAAACAAAAATTTGGTAAACAAAAATTTCATACTGCTTAATTTTTATTTGTATATTTGTAAAATTATTATCTGTTACCTATGCATATTAAAAATGTACGATTATTTTCCAGATTTTTACTCATGATTAGTTTAATTATAGTCCAAATGCATCAATTTGATCTATATTGATTGATCACGTTATCATTTTGAGTGAAAAATGATTGAAAATAAAAAGAAGACAAAAAAATGCCAGAAATCAATTTATTATCAAAATTTAAGCTTATATGACGAAATTTATCAGCACTAACAATCATTCCTCATATTTTACTCCTTCTTGTGCTTTCTGATAAAACTTCTTGATGATTCGTGATACGAAAACTTGATAGGATCTGGCCAATATCGCAGCAAACAAATCGTTCAAAATAACAGTTTGATAAGCAAGATCAGAGTATTGGATTCATCTTTACTTCTTCCATACGATTTCTCGGATTCTCTATAAAAATCTATGAAATATTCAGTAGTAAGCAATAACATATGCATGACTTATAGTATCTTCAACAGTTAGAAATTTTATCATAGAAAGAAATCTAATAAATTAAGTTAATTGATAATAATTCAAGACTTGTTATCACTCCACCTTTTTGCTCAATCACTTTTCCATTCCTTTTATAATCCATGAATTGATAAACGATTTAGTATCTATTGGTTGTTTGAGTAGGATTACGATAGTTGCGGGTAGGAAAAAGGCGTGGCATTTTTATTAAACGTTGTTGAGTATTTGCCATCGTTCATGAGACGTGTATGATTGTTAGTTCTTGAATAAGACGAAAAATTATGCCGTGAAGTAAAATACAACTACTCCCTGCCGAGATTCTAATCGTTTTCATGATTCTAAGGTGGTCCGTCGACGTATCAAACTATTCTCCTGTTATTAGGCGCATACTATCACGAAATTCATTTTCTTCCGTTTAATGCTCACTCCGGGATACCAAAATCCGCAGCAACAGCAACAACATCATCATCATCATCATCATCAACAACAACCGGCCATCAATTGCATACCCGGCATTGCTTCCCCATCTTCAACCGTTTTATCATCATCATTTAATGTTGCAAGCAATCTATCGACCGGGTATGAGTTCGTCATCATTTCTTATCTAAGCTTAAATATTAAACTTATCATTGAATATCTAAAAGTCATTTAGTTATCACTTATTGCTAAATTATAAAAAAGTGGAAAAGAAACGACGAAAAGATATTATCTTATTCAAACTTATCATTCAAATGTGATATCACTCCCATTCATAATACGCTTTTCTTTTTAATCATCAAGTGTCATCTATTATTTCATCTATTAATCGTTTGAGAAAAAAACGAATATGTTAATCAGTCTTATCTAATAATCTTATCAGTTTCATTCAATAAATTAACACTCTATTCACATTCTTCAGATGATTATATTTTGGATTATTTCCAGCTAAGTTTGAAGTTTTATCACAACTCTTTTGTAGTAGATAAGTTGAATAAATTCTGTTAAAATTTAATTTTGTAGAATATATGTTTTAAAAATATCAAATTATAGAAATTTGATTCGGAATTGTTTTTGTTATTAAAAAGAAATGAGAATTAATTATTTCATTCTAAACTTATCAAAATATTTGCAGCCTATTTTATCATATATGTAAGATAAAGAATGTAAGAAATGATAAATAAAATTAACAAATTCAATCGAATTTTTTTGTTATTAAAAGAAATGAGAATTAATTATTTCATTCTAAACTTATCAAAATATTTGCAGCCTATTTTATCATATATGTAAGATAAAGAATGTAAGAAATGATAAATAAAATCAACAAATGTCAATCGAATTTTAAATAAGACTTAATTTGAAAATAATTCAAACTATTTAAATAAATTACTAGGCTGCCAAAATAGTTAAATTATTTTGGCATTTATTATATTGCCTAAAAACTAAAAAATCAACTTCAAATAAAAATAAGTTAGAATGCCATTTATTTATTTATTTATTTTTTTTGAATAACACTAAAACTATTGCAATAATATGTTTTTCGCTTTTTCAACCACAAATTACGGTAATCATAAATTACTTTTTTACGAAATTATATGGAGCAGTTTTGATCGGAAACTTTCATTTTAATTTCGAATATTTCATATATTTTTTTCACTTTTTGAATATTTTTTATATTCGCTGAATTTTCATATATTCCGGAAAATAGAAAGGTTTAATCGGAAATTTCCATTTTAATTTCAAATATTTTGCACATTTTTTATATTCGCTGAATTTTCATATATTCCGGAAAATAGAAAGGTTTAATCGGAAATTTCCATTTTAATTTCAAATATTTTGCACATTTTTTATATTCGCTGAATTTTCATATATTCCGGAAAATAGAAAGGTTTAATCGGAAATTTCTACTTTAATTTCAAATATTTCATATTTACTTTTCGCATATTTTTTAGATCTGCTCAATTTTCAAAATATTCCGGAAAATAGAAAAATTGACCAGAAATTTTTGTTTTAATTTCAAATATTCCATAAATTTCTTTGCGCACTTTTTTTTTCAGACCTACTCAACTTTCAAATATTTCGGAGAAGGAAGTTGGAAGTACGATCATTCCGACAAATGGCTATAATCCGGGAGGTTATTATCAATCTATGGTACCATCACAATCTACATTTGGACAACAATTATTTATCAAAAATGGTCTTCCATTTAATAATTAATAAATTCTGGAATATTTCAATTATACGATCAAATAAATATGATAAATTTAATATTGATCGGGCATAGTTTTGAATAAAAATATTGATCGGGCATGATTTTGATAAACTTAATATTGATCGGCTATAATTTTTAGAAAATGGTTATGGATCACGTGGAGCCACTTTTACATCAGATATGTATTTTACACCTGATGCTCCACTTATGCAAAATTCATGTCTATTTAATGCTGCACCAGTATCAGCAGCAACTGATTATTCATGTAATCTTATCAAATCGGATCCGGAAACATTTTTCGGTCATGCAGCACATCCATTTGTTCGACCACATTATCCTCATTTTCCATTTACCATGCAACCGATGACATCCGGTGCAACAGGTGGCAACTACCTCCAGAATCCTATTCAATGTCAATGGATTGAAGTTGGTACTAAAATCGAGAAATCCTTCCTTCCCATACAAAAAAGAAAAAAACCATACCACTTATTTTTGAATATTAGTATTACTGAAGGATATTTTTTTCAAATTCTATTCGTCCTAAAAGTAGTTCGAGATTAGTCATCGAGATTAAGTTGAATTAAACTGATCAATTTGATCTCTCTTTCAATCATACTTTTTTTCTCTTTTTCTTAAAAAAAAAAAAGCTATCTGATTTTTCTTAAACATATCAATTCTCTCGAACTCTCGATTAGTAAATAAAAAAAAATTTTTAATGATATAATATTGAAGTAACAATTGTTAGTAACAATCATTAAAGATTAAAATTATCATTAAAATTAATCAAAATTTTATCACTAAAATTAATCAAAATTTTATCATTAAAATTAATTAAAATTTTATCATTAAAATTAATTAGAATTAAAATTTATTTATTTGATTACTACAGCGTAATAGGATATGCGGTCGATTATTTTACTCCATCGAACATATCGTATCCCATTTACAACATGAACATGTGGGTGTGTCAGATAACACCTTTCATATTTGTCAATGGAAAGATTGCTCAAGAAGAGGACGAATTTTTAAAGTATATGATAAGGATAATATTAATTTTATTATATTAAAAAGATAATAAATTATCATTTATCAATTTTATTTCACCCTGATAAAAATTTTATCTCGAAAACTAATTCAGTAATTCTCGATAATACAATGCATTGAAGTTTGTGAAATAGAAGAAATCTATCATTTCAAGTTTTAGAAAGACGTTAATAGCCTAAATTATTAATAGGATTATACGATAAGAGAGAATGAATACAATTCATTTATAGAAATGATGAAGATAGACGAGAGAAATTTTAATATTTCTTTTCTACTACTCAGATTATTGATAAATCATCTGTACTAATCATCTCGATCAACGAAGGTCATGTAATAATATAATGCATAAATAAAGAGATTTCAAAGAAAATAAGCAGATATTGGATTGAAAAGAAAGAAGTAAATTGTGAGGGAAAAAGAAAGAAAGAAATGAATCATTGTAGAAAGTTAAATTAAATTAAAAGTTATTTATAAATAAAAAATAATTTTATTAAATTTAAATTTTTAGGCAAAATATAAACTTGTAAATCATATTCGGGTACATACGGGTGAAAGGCCATTTCCATGTACAATGTGTTCAAAAGTTTTTGCACGAAGTGAAAATTTAAAAATTCACCAACGAACTCATACAGGTTACAATTATTCATTAATATTATTTATCATTCAACAATATTTTATCACCTACAAATAATATTATTTGTTTATCGATAATAATCAAACAATATTTTATCACTACTACTAACATTGTTTGCTTATCAACGATTATCACTACTAATAATATCATTTGTTTATCAATGATTATTCTTTTACCTTCTTTCTCTATTTAATAAATTTATCAATGTTTATAACTGAAAATTATACGAATGTTGCAATTACAGGATCAACCACTACTAGTGAGGTGTCATTCTAGTACTCCCATTATATCATCTAAGTAGTCAGCCTTGAGGTTTAGCATTAATAATATCATTTATCAATGATTATCACTATTAACAATAATATTTTTTACCAGTGATTATCAATATTTTACATATTTTTATCACTGCTAATAGTATTACCTTTTTATCAATGATTATCACACCACTAATAATATTGTTTATCAATGATTATCACTATTAATAATGTTATTTATTTATTTACAATTATCACTATTATATATATTTTATCACTGTTAATAATACTACTTGTTTATCAATGATTGCCACCAGTAACAATAATATTTTTTTACCAGTGATTATCAATATTTCATATATTTTTGTCACTGCTAATAGCATTCCTTTTTATCAATGATTATCACACCACTAATGATATTATTTATTTATCAATGATTATCACTAGTTTTATTATTGATTCTAAATGTTATAATATCTTTTTATAGTATTATATAATTGATAATTCTTCATTTGATTACAAAACTAAAATAATTTAGATTTTTCGTTCCTTTTTTTTTTTTATTATTAGTTGAGGCCTTCTCATTCGACTTCTCAATAATCCACTCATACGAGAAATATACAATAGAACAGCTGGATCCTCCGTTACCTATCCTTTATCTCGATCATCTTATTATTGTTTCCTTCGAGCATATAAGACATCATCATCATCATCATCATCATCATCATCAGCATCATCAGCATCATTAATATTATTATCATCACCATCATCATTCATATTCTTTTTGTCAGAATCAATTCAAATATCAGATTTGGTACTAATCTGAATAAATAAAAATCATAATTTTTCCGAATAAAGTTGATGAGAAATATAATTCATATTTTTTTTTTTTTTGATATATCAAAAATTAAGAAAATGAAAAAAATCTTCTATCAACTTGAAAACAATTTGATCGATCAAAATTTCAATCTGAATAAATCTGAGAAAATTAGTATCTTTAATGCGATAGATTATCCTGACGATACATTTACCAATGTAACAGATTCTAATCCTTCAATTGATGATGATAATAATACTATAAGCTTTTATGTTACAGTATATTTTGGTAATAAACAAAAAAAAAAAGAAGAAATATCATATTTATGATAAAAAGTTAAAAAGAATTGTATATTGATTACTGAATTATATATTGATTAGTTTAGATTATTGTTGAGATTTTTAATTTTATCAAAAAAATGATAAAATTTTTTTATGATCCCTTAAAAGATAAAATTTATGATTAGATCTATTTGTGATATCCATGTGATAGGTCTATTCATGATAGCAACGATAATAGATAATTCGAAGTTTTTATTTTTATCGAAGATCCATTCATGATACCCATGAACTTCCAGATAAGATCTATGCATGATATCCATGATAATAGATAAGCCGAAGTTTTTATTTTTATCAAAAAACTTGACAAAATTTTTAAGAAAGTCTATTAATGATACCTGCGAGCTTCCAGGTAGGTTTATTCATGATAACACTGATAATAGAAAAAATTGATAGAATTTTTAGGAGCCCTCAAGATAGATCTATTCATTCATGGTATCTATGATAATATAAATAGGTAATATAACACCTGCTCATTGCATCAGCTAGTAAACTAAATAAACAAAACACTTAAGTATACCTACCTATAATTGGTAACCTTCAAAAACAAACCAATAATTATTTGTCACATTGTACGATGTATCAATTTGAGAAAGTTTTGGAAACAAAAAAATCGACGCTTAAATTTTTTTTTATTTTTGAAAAATTTCGAATTTTTAATGAATAATTAAAATTAAGAAAAATTATTTAGTAAAATTTGAAATGAATAACTTAATTTTAATTCTTTACGCTTTCAACTTATTTAGACTTCGATTCTTTTAGATATTAAATTTTGAAATTTGAGCTTATTTAAGTTTAAATTCTTTGTGATATTTTAATGATTATATTGATAAAATGGAAATTACTTTTTTATTTGTAGCAAATATTTTTAATTGAATTATTCAATTATTTAAATATTAGAAGAATTATTTATTAAAATTTGAAATAGATAATCTGATTCAGTTATATAATTTAATTCTATCGCTTTGAGCTTATTTAAGTAATTATTTATTAAATTTTGAAATGGATAACTTAATTTTAATTCTTTACACTTTCAACTTATTTAAGTTGAAATTCTTTCAAATACTTTAATAATGATACTGGTAGGATGGAAATAAGTTTTCTATTCGTAGCAAATATTTTTAATTGAATTATTCAAATACTAGAAAAATTGCTAGAACAAATTTCTTAATTGAAATTAATTAATTTATGAATTAATGTAATTTTAAAATTATTTCTCGAAATTTTTTTTTCAAGAGTACATCATGATCGAGAATTTTTTACTAATAGATATATTAAAATATATTTCTGATAAAAAAAAATCTTAGAAAAAGAAATTTTTCTATCGTTCGTTCTTTGCTTAAATGTATATATCAAAGAAAATTATAATCTTTGTGAAATATTCATTTCCTATTATTATCGATTTCCTGTTCTTTATTAATTTCCTATTATTATTATTAATTCTATTCATTCATCTATTCATTTCATTTATTCATTCATCAATCTACCGAATGATTTGTTCAATGGAATAATTATTTAATGGTTTTAAAGACGAATAGAAAATCACCGGCATCTGGCCTAAGAAACTAGCCTATTCATCCAGATGACAAATAAATAAATCCTCATTGTCACATTTATTTTGTGTGATACAAAATATCAAACATCAGAATTATCATTAAATGATAGCAATCATTTGTCGGCCTTGGCTTTTCCTATCATTTGTCAGCCTTGGCTTATTTTTATCAACCAAAAATTTTATTCTATCAATTTAAATAACAATTTTCATTTCAATATCTTGAATGTTTAAAAAGTTATTAAATTTCCATATTCCATTTAATAATGATAATAATGATATTTATATTTTATAGGTGACAAGCCATTTACTTGTACACATCCTGGTTGCGATCGTAAATTCGCTAATAGTAGCGATCGAAAGAAACATATGCATGTCCATACAAACGATAAACCATATGAATGTAAAATTAATGGATGTCGCAAATCCTATACACATCCATCTTCATTGCGAAAACATTTAAAGGTATGTTTTAGTTTTAATTTTAAAAATTATTTTATCATACAATTCTCGACATTGGCCTAAAATAATTAATTACTTAAAGTTAGAAAATTTAATTACTCTTCAAACTTTATAAATAGCATTTCTAACTTTATTATTTTTGCATATTTCAATCATTTCTATTTCTTTTATTTTATCTTTCTTCTTACTTCTCTATGATGCAAAATCTTTTTTCCGAACGATAAATATTGGTTTACTTAAATCTAAAACTTAATTAATTTTTAAATTTAATTTTATTAAAAATTAGTTAATTATTTTATGGCAATTTAATTTAGAGCAATTAATTTGTTTAAAAATTAAGAAAAAAAGTATATCAACTTTATAATTATTTGATAATTTTTCTTGCTTTAATTCATTTAATCATTTAATCACTTAGTTGATAAGTGTTAAGCTTACCTATTTACATCCTTTCTTTTCTGTTTTATTTTTTAAACTTTTGATAATTTTAGGAATTTTTTTAGAATTTTTTTAAACCTCTGATAACTTTTGATAATTTTTGATAATAAGGCTTATTTATTTAGCAAAAAAAAAATAAACTATAAAATTTAAAAAAAAAAAAATTTGACAAATTCAAAAAGATTGCATACGATCAAATTGCTCGCAATGCATTTATTATATTCATCGATTGTCTGATCAAATGCAACATTCTTCCTACTTATTTACCATTACTTGACCTTTGACCTATTTGTTATGTAATTTTTAACAAATTACATTTATTTCGATCTTATAAAAATTGATATTTTGATTGATGAGGTGATAAAAAGGTGAAGCTATTATTCATCATCATCATCATCATCATCATCATTATTATTATTATTATTATTATCATCATAAATGCGTAATAGTTAGTGGATACATTATTATAGCTTTCGGTCAATAAATCATTTTGCTTTTGTTAAGCTTGTCAGTAATTACTTCCGTTGGCCAAATGAAGCTAGCCTTTTCCTAAATTTACTAAGGCATAGCCAAGTATTTGCTGAAAATATTAAGCCAAACTTGGGAATGGTAAAAAAATCAACTAATAGCAAAACTTCAAATATTATCAATTATTTAGTAGTTTTAGTATCTAAAATTTTAAAATTTTCTGGTAAATTTGTTTTTATAAATTTAATAAATTTATTTGGCCTGAAATTTGGCTCTATTCCAAAAATTTATCAATTAATTTATTTCATTTAACAACGAAATTCTAATCTTCTCGTCAAATTAGTAATTCATACCTAATTTTTCGCAAAAACTTATGAGCATAGTCGAGTAAGTTTGTGCGCGCATGTATAGTTAATCTGATAATTATCCTAGGTCTAAGGTCATCAGGTAACTACTATATTTGTTATAGTAAAATATTGGCTTCCTATCTTCAATCTCGAATTAATTATTCCATCCAATTTTTTCTTCTTTTGTTTTTCTCTCTCTCCCTCTTTCTCTTTCCTTCTCTCTCTCTCTTCTTATCTTCGATGGAATTAGGAAAAGCAAATTTGTTCCGGTTCAGATTACATACAAATGATTCAATCATTTTGATCGATATCTGTTAAAAACAATGACAATAATCATATTTTAGTACATATTGCAAAAAGGGTTCATTTAAATTAAACCTTATCATAATTTGATGATAACAGGATAAATTATATTTTATATATTTAATATTATCAATTTCATTACCGTTACTAATTAATTAATCGTTATAAATTATAAAAATAAATATTAATATCAAAATAATTTTCGATTAAAAATTATTGATTAATTCAATTATTAAATTAAAATTCTGTTGTTGCTTAAATTGTTTAAAATCATCGATTGATTCAATTATTAAATTTAAATCTTGTTATCATGCCATGCTACTTCAATTTATCAATTTGTTAAATCATATCAGTATAGTGATAATTTTTCTTAATTACAAGTTTACAACTTCTAATCATCCATAATATTTTGTGAAAGAACAAACTTGAATTATCGTATAAATGCATTATCCAATATATTCGATATCGTAAAATTTCATTAATCGTTACTAATTAATTATTATAAGCAACAATTTTCGATCAAATTAATTAAAATTATCGATTAATTCAATTAATAAATCTAAATTTTATCGTTAGTTTTATTTCAATTTTTCAATTTGTTAAATTATATCAGTATAATGATATATATTGATAATTCTTAATTACAAGTTTACAACTTTTAATCATTCGTAATGCTTGGTGAAAGAAGAATTTGAATTATTGCTTGAATACGGTACTTACAGTATTATCGTTTATTTAATTTGTAATAAGAAAATAAATCAAAATTTATAAATAAATATTATTTCGAAGTATTTTTTTATCTTTGACTTTTTCCACATATATTAATAATACATTTTGGTATTATAATTTTCTCGAGAATATTCATTTTTTCTTTAAGAGAAAAATAAGTCTATTATTTTAAAAATAAATTACAAAATTTTGAAAAAGGAATTTTAAATTATTTAACCATCTGCAATTGCTAAAGGATACGGTAATCGTTAAATGAATGATTTGTTACATTATGTTGTATATTTCTATGATTTACCATTTTAAACGGGTAAATAAATGGGATCTTCTAAACGGGAAAATAATTTTTTTTTTTCTGAAATAAATTTCATGATAGAGTTTTTTTTTTTTGAAAAATTTACTAATCTCGAGATTTCGAGAAAATTATAAAATGATTTTTTCTCAACTAAATTTTATGATAGAGTTTTTTTTTTGAAAAAATTAGTAATCTCGAGATTTCGAGAAAATTATAAAATGAATTATCAAAAAATATTTCAAAAAAAATAATATTGATTATTTATTTTATGCGATAAATTATTCAAATGTTTTTTGATAATTTGATAAAATCATAGATTAGAGAATAAAATGAAACAAATGTGAATATTTGAATATTTATATTTGAAATATTATAAAAATAAATATTTTCCTTTGAATATTTGAATATCGAAATATTGAATATAAATATTAAATATTCGAATAATTGATATTGAATAAGCAATTTTTGTACTGCTCTCATTTAATTTCATTTTTTTTTCAGATACATTGTAAAAGTGAACAATGCGTATCACCAAATCATGATGAAAGTGGTGATAACGAACAAACAATTATTAATCATATTGCTAATACTTCTGCAACAACAATCATTGCTCCTACATTATCAACAGAACAATCATTTCAATTAGCACCAGAATCTCATCATTCATTATTTTTGAATCCGGTCAATCAACAACGATTTCCCAGGTTTTCATCTAATAATCCGGTATCTTTTATGTATAATTATTATCTAATAAGATTTCAAATGATATAAATCATAGATAGCTAAAATTAAATACTTTATCGATTTGTTATATTAAATTCTTGAGACAAAAACATCATTTGACCTTTACGTTTACTTTGAATTTGTAAATTATTCATTGATTTCTTTTTTTTTTTTATTCTATTTCATAACAACTTCATGATTTTCATCCATTTCATTCTCGAATTTCTTAACCTTATGCCAGATTGAATTAAATCAAAGAACAATTACCGTATACAATTTGTAAAATGATAGATTGATTTCGTAAATAATTTAAAAACACTGCATAACAAACTTGCAATAGTTCAATGATAAAGTTGATGATTATACCCGAAACATTGATACGATAAGTTTATTTCAATGATAAAATTGATAATTATATCCGAAATATTGATACAATAAGATTACTCAATAAATATGATAAAATCATTCGTAAATTTTAAAATTGTATCCGAAATATTGATGCAATAAGATTACTTCAATGATAACCGAATTGCAAATATGATAAAGTTGAAAAGCATTCGTAAATTTTAAAATTGCATCCGAAATATTGATATAATAAGATCGCTTTAATGATAAATAGAATTGATAATTATTATATCTGAAATATTGATACAGTAAGATTATTTCAATGATAAAGTTAAAATGATAAAAATTGAATTAATGATTAAAATTAAATTAAATATATATTAAATCCTACACATTAAACTATTTATTATTTGTTTATTTTTTTTTCTAAACTTACGCAAAACAAAATTTTCCATTTATTTCTAGACAATTCATCCGATGCATAGCGGATTTGTTGCATCTAATCCGTATCAGACAACTCCAAATCCGATGTTACCAACAAATGGAAATTTTCAATTATCTGATTTTAATGTTTATACACATTTCCCACCAAAAATGTCAATACCATAATTTTTAGAATTTTAAAATTTCTTCCTTAAAATTATTGATTTGTCTTTTTTATTGTTTAGTTTGTTTAAAATAGGTTTATTTATTTATTTTCTTTTTATCATATTGTATAATGCTTTCGTTGTTATCATAGAAAAATTTTATATTCATGTAATGATAATTTTATTAGATTCTAATCAATAAAATAAATTGTTTAGATTTTTTGTTGATTGTAAAGAGAATGATAGAAATATTGATCAAAATATTGATCAAAATATTGATCGAAATATTGATCGAAATATTGATAGAAATGTTTACAATCGAAATATAACGTAAATTCATTTCATATCACTAAAGAATGGAATATTAATGGAATTTTCTAATTCAATTTTTTTTTTTTTGAAATCATATTCAACAGAGCAGATATATTTGTTTCGATCATATCGTATCGTAAAATGTTCCGCTTAGTTTCTATCATCATGTTTTGCGAATATTTCGACCTGTTTTTATCAAATATTGCAAATGTTTCGCTTGTTTCTATCATCATGTCGCAAATGTTTTTTTCGACATTTTCGCTTAGATTTTCATATTGAAATTGTATTGAAATTGATGAATTTCTCACCGAAAACATTTCGTCGTACAAAATTGCTTATTTTGATAAAATGCGAATCAAAGAAAATACTGTAAAAATGATAAAAATCAATATTTAACAAAAAATTTCTCGATATATCTGTTTCTATCATATTGCGTCGCAAATACCTCTTCTGATTATTTCGATTATATTATGTCGCAAAAAAATTTTCGAAATTTTCGCTTAGATTCGTATGATATGTTGAAATTGAAGACTTTGCCATCAAAAATATTTTATTCGCTGAAAATCGCTTATTTATAAAAATACAAATGAAAAAATACTATAAAAATGATAATTAATTAATATAATTTTTTTTTTTTTTGGGGATGGGACAAAATATATTTTATAATTTTAGCGAAATATTTAATATTTATTTTCTAATTATTCGCTTATTTCATTTTAAGGCACTCATTTTTAAATTTTATAATTTTTAAATTGGCTTAATCTAAAAAGACTTTGGCTTAATTTGGAAGACATTCGTTTATTAAAATGTAAAAATTTCAAAATGAAAAAGTTTTACTTTCCTAAAAAAAAAAAAGAAAAACAAAAATAAAAATAATAAAATTTAATTATTTGAAATTAAAATTAAGAAAAAAGAAATTTTAAATTTCGTTTTTTAAATTTTACTAAAAACAATTAATTTTTTGTTGTAATAAAAATTAAATTCAAATAAATTTTTTTTAGCAAAATATTATTTATAAATTATTTATTAAATAATTACTAATTCAATAAGTAATTTTATAGCAAATAATAAAATTAAAAAAGAAAAAAGCCTATGGTATATTACATATTATCAATAATTTGCTGTACAGGTACACAGGTAAATGTTACATCATTATTATCATTATGTATGAATAAATAATTTGGCATTATTTATTTGTCGGTAAATATATATCATAATTAAATCATATCTAAGCTGAGCTACTTGTTGTTTTTTGGTCAAAAAAAAAAAAAAAACAAATAATATGCAAACAGATATGTCTGAAAATTAGAGCTAAATAATACATGAGAGAAACTTTAATAAGTCGGTGTATTTCTAAAATGTTTTGATATTCAACGATCATCAACTTGATGGCGTAATATATCACTAATATCCTGATTTTGTTGCATCAAATATGATGAATACAATTAGTCAACATTGTATTAATTAATCCGCTCAAGCGGTATATTTCGTTTGATGTGATAGAGATTATAATTATATTCATAGGACAAATATCATCATCAACTACGAAATGTCCTCAAAATGACACGAGCATCTGATCTATCTATCTCTCTAGAAGTTAGTAATATTGCTAATCTCGACTTTCATTTTTTTTACTAATGATGCAAGCTGAAAGTGATGTTTTATTTTGTATATGAAATTTCATTTGAACAAAAATCGAGAATTAATGATAATACTAAATTTAAATTTATCATTTATATTTATTTTTCAATTTAAAAGAAAAAGTTATCAGAAGATGAAAAATCATTTTCTATTGTAATTTGATTTATTACAAATTAAAATTAATTTCATTGAAATAATGATGGGAACTGGAAATGGATTCAATCATAGGAAATCAATCATCAAAATTTAAATAATTTAATTCTTCCTATTTTTTAAAAAAAAACTATTTTAAAATAGAAAAATAATCATAGATGATAAAGTTGTGATAAGTACCAATGATAGCATTAAAAATAAGGATTTGGCGACATATCAAAAATAATGTGATGTGCGATAACAAACTTTTTTTTTTCCAATATCTGATAACAATGATAATGTTTGAATGTGCATGTTATGCATGCTACAGTGTACCAACAAATTTTTTTTTTCGGATATCTGATAACAGTGATAATGTTTGAGCAATTGTAGTATGCTGCAAATGTGCATGTTATGCATGCAACATAATCTGCAAAATATTCCATGCATTAATATATTGCTATTTATGGTGGAATACGTTTACCGTTGATTAAACGATAGCGACAGTCGTGGTACCTTTTAAATTGGATAAACTTAACAATAACATTTATATATCTGTATGTGAAGGTATGTGTGTATGTTTGTGTGTGCATGTATATATATATGTGTGTGTGTGTGTGTATGTGTGTCATTAATAGCAAAAGCGGGTGCTAGAAACGTTGTCAACATTTTTGTCGGATTTTCATCTTTCAGAATGATTGATGATACGGTGGGAAAGTGTGAATGTGACCGCAAATCATGACACTCAACTATTACCAGTATCTTCACTACTAATAAATATAATGTGATATTATAGTAACATTTCATTTATTACCATTTAGGGGAGGAGGGAATTTTTAATCATCTATTGAAAATATGTAAATTTTATATCCCCTCATTATTATTATTATGATTATCGAGAATGTTGCAGTATTTCAAGTTTTATAAACCATAGTAAATAAATATAGTGATAGATGATTTTTTTCTCGAGATTTTAGGGTCAATTATTGTCTTCCTAAAATAAACTTTGATTCATTTTTAATACACTCATTTAAAAAAAAAAAAAAAAAATCACTACTGCGATTATAAGCTATGAATTTGATAATATGATAAAAAAAAAAAGAAAAGTTGAAGTAAAATTAAGCAATATTAGAGAATTAATTTTTGCTAATATATTTATCAATTTAATGAATTCAAAAGTTTTAATTCTACAAATTTTTGCAACTAACCAAACTTTGATTAAATTTGATAATATTTGTTGTCCTATTTCAACTAATTAATCAATGCTAGGCTTTATTATCATATCATTAACGGAATGAAATAATTCAAAAATTTATTTTATATTTTAAAGGTAAGTGCAATTTAATGATTATTTAATTTAATTTAAATTTTTGGCTAATAAAAATAATAATTTGAATTCTAATTCGAATATTTATTTTATATTCTGAAGGTAAGTACAGTTCAGTTATTTCATAGTATTATAATTTAATTTAAATTTTTGGCTAACAATAATAATAATAATTTGAATTCTAATTCGAATACTTATTTTATATTCTGAAAGGCAAGTACAATTTAATTATTTGATATTTATTTAAAATGTTTTTGACTAAACATAAAATGATATTTGAAAATGATTCAATTCACATAACTATTATTGGATGATCTATAAAAAAAAAAAGAAAAGAAAAGAAATACAATATCGGAATCATTCAATCATTTAATGGATTCTAAATATATACATATATAGATATGTATATTTGATATTTGCAATCTAATCAATCGATATTATTATTGATGTATTCGGTTTTTTTTTTTATATTTTTGAAACAAAAAAAAATTAAGTTATTTTGTCGGCAAAAAAAAAAGAAAAAATGGATGAGAATAAATCGAAAACTAAAAATTAATGGTATTTTTTTTTTTCAAATTAGGTATCTGATAGGTTAGTATGAGAGATAGAGCATTTTAAATCGTAGTACCTATTATTTTATATCGTTTGGAAAAATAAAGATGATTGCTCGAATAGTTTCGAACAAAAAAAAAACCCTCATCTTACCCATACCTTAATCACCCACAATTTTTTAATCGTCTTCTTCTTTTATTTTCCCGGAAAATAACAGCAAAAAGAGAAAAGAAAAGAAAAAGGAAAAACCCGCTTTTCTTTTTCTTCTTCTTCTCCTTCTTCACTTCCAATTTTATCAATTTGAATTTGTTATTCTCAACAATGATCGCAACTTCTTCAAAGCAAAAACTAACAAACTCGTTTTTCCTTTTTTCTTTTTTTTTTTTTTTTTTGTTCATTCATTTTAAAATGATATTCTCCGTATTGATATAAAATGTTGATCTAATTGAATGAAAAAATAACAAATATAATATCGAATGGAATTTCTTTTTTGATTACTAAAATAAACTGATCGATGATCAATAATTAATTATTAAATTAATAAACAACATATCATTGATATAACTGTATAATCAAATAATAAATTTTATTTACTTTCATACAAGATAAACTAATTGATGATCAATAATTATTAAATTAATAAATGCAAATGATAATTTTTCTTCATTTTGATAAAAGATAAACTGATTGTTGATCAATAATTACTAAATTAATAAATGTAAATAATATTTTTATTTATTTTCATACAAGACAAACTGATTGATGATTAATAATTATTAAATTAATAAACAATATGTCATCGATATATAGATATATTCAAATAATACTTTTTATTTATCATGATAATATTAGTTTTGCTTTCTTGATCACTAAAATAAACTGACTGGTGATCATTAATTATTATATTAATAAATGCAAATGATAATTTTTCTTCATTTTGATAAAAGATAAACTGATTGATGATCAATAGTTATTAAATTAATACGTAACATAACATTGGTATATCCATATTTATATTCAAATAATATTTTTCTTATTTATTCTGATAATATTAATTTTGTTCTTTGATTGCTAAAATAAACTGATCGATGATCAATAATTAATAAATAATGTGCCATTGATATTTATATCTACAGTTTATTTATTATGATAATATTAATTTTATTTAAATAATTTTGATCAGATGATTAAAATTGATAAATTGAATGATAATTATTTGAAAATTTTTCTTGAAAAAAATTTTAACTTTAAAAATAAATTTATGACATGCAACGATTAATAAAAGGAATTGTTTTGGGGTCTTTTTTTGTTTATTTATTTAAACATATTACAATGTATTTAAAATATTTTTATTGATTTTTGGTTCAAAGTTTTAATAAAAAAATACAAATCGATAATTTGTTTATTTTTTCATTTGATCATTTTCATTGTTTAATTTGCTAAAATTAAACGAATTTATTAAACGTTTTATTTTTTATTTACTTTTAGAATTTTGGTTAAGTATTTTTAGATGCTTAAAATCTAAGAAATATATACTTTCTGATTTTGTGGAAAGGAAGAATTTAAATTTCTTTTTAAAATAAATTTAAACTGACAGATTGATCGATGTGAAAGTTTTATTTATTTTTTAAAATTTTAATTGAGTGCTTTCAGAAGATTTGAATTCTAGAAAATCGATATGTCCTATTTTAGGAAATGAATAAATTTAAAATTTTTTCATTCTATTTTATTTTTGAAAGATAAAATGATCATTTAATTGGATCATGGGAAAATCGATTGCGTTTAAAAATGAGAAGATAAAGGACTTGTTGAACATCGATGAACTTATCCAGAATATTGAATTGAATATTCTTACAAAATATGAATATGACATATTAAAAATTGCTTAATTTTAATAATTTAAAATGAAAAAAAATTGAATTTTAGGAAACACTTAAAGTAATCAAAATTAATTTTAATTAATTTAAATAATTAAACTTAAAATTCAATTAATTAAAATTTCAATTCTTTATTAAGTTAAAATTAAACGTTGTGCAAGGAAAAAAAAGATCAGCTGACTGATACAATTTATTTATTAGAAGAAACATTGGGTGCAAAAAGTTAAGGAGAAAAAAAGTATGACATTCTTTTAATTGTTACAGATTCAGCTGTGGTTATAATTCTAATAATTAGAATCTTTTAAGGAATCTTTGGTCTTTGATGTCTTTATTTATTTCAAATTCAATAATTTTTCTGAATTCTTCGTAGCTTCAATGAATGGCATGAAGGTGGAAAAAGTTTTTTTTTTTTTTTTTTTTATCAGAAAACCTGGTCGATTGTAAAAGGTTATTTTGGAAATTATTTTTACAAAAATCGAAAGAATAAATTTTGAAATAATTTCTTAATATTTTTCAAATTACATTTCAAAAGTATGAAAGCAATCAAAACTTATTCATTGAAGATAAGTTGCATATGATAATTTGTTAGAGAACAAATATACATGATATTAATGGGAAGTAATCATTTCTGCTGAAATAATTATCAGTTATCAATGTAAAAGCTTATTTTTATATTTCTAACAAGTTGGACTATTAGCCTAGTTATTTTAATGTAAAAATTAAGCTGTTACAAATTAAATTAATTGGAGTTATTTTGAAGGAATCAATTTGAATTTGCATAAATTTGAATTATTTAATTTCTGTATTTGATTACAGTATACCGTGTTATATTATTCCAATTTGTTATAAATGGCTTATTAGAGACTAATTGCAGATTAGCCTAGATTGCCAGTCTTCATGCTAAAACAAGTATTGGCCTCATAATACAAGCTGCATTGAAAATTAAAGAACCATTTTTGATCATCAATCATGGCGAATTATCGATTTTCGTGAATCAAGGATCAGGATCGATGTCTGATTTATTGATTGATGAGTATTAAATGATGTAGTGTTAAAGACAAAGAAAAGATTTCGAATATTACAAAATGTCGAATTCGATATCCGGGATACTGTAGTTATAGTTGTGATACTTTAAAATTCAGAAAGAAAAAAAATCAGAGATCAATATTAAAATCGTTTTGTTTATTAACATTTCCTGATCAATTGCAAAACAAAATATTTTCACTTTATTAGAAAAGGTATGATTTATAGGTAAGTTGAAAATTTGAGGATATGCATGATGTATCACCTGTTATACCTTATAAACTTAATTTAATTCAATCTTGCTTATACATAGATAATATCGAGACCAACATGATCGTTTACTTCAATCACAGAACAAACTGAAGAATTTTCTTCCAGAAAGTTTTTCCGATATATTTCTTATACATAAGTAATATCAAAGGTAACATGATCGCTTCAATCAAAGGTCAAATTGAAAAATTTTCTTCCAGGAAGTTTTTTAGATATGCTTCTTAATTAAATTCAATTTTTCTTATATATAGATATTATCAAAGATCATTTCAATCACAGATCAAATTGAAAAAAATTTTTTTAGATAGTTTTATCTATTTTTTTATTATGAAATTAGCGAAATAATTACAGAGAATTATCAGGAATGGGTAAATCAAGAGATAACGCTAAGTTTGATTTATTTAATTATTCTTTCAAGAATGAATAAATAATAGACTGATTAGGTGATAAATATACTTATGCCATAATTTTTGCCTTTCAATTTGATAATTTACCAAGTGCAACAAGAAGGCTCGAGAATCTTTAGGTGATTTTTGGATTCAGTACTTGCAACAATCTAAAAGTTGATAAGTTAAAAGTAATGATAATTTTGAATAGCTTTGAATTACTCCCATTTCTCGAGAATTACAATTAAAATCAAATTATTAAGCTGATTGTGAATAAAATCGATAAATTGCTCAAAAATTATTGAAAGAAAATTATCGAAAGCAATTTCAAAATTCTAAATTCTTAGGTTTTAATACCTAAGATTTTCATTTATTTTTATATGCAATTTGTAATTATCAAAAGGGAAGTTTAATCAGAATTATAGGTGCAAATATAATAATTGGTTATAAATTTGGTCATAAATGATTGAGTTAAAATATAATTAGTATTTGGATTAATAAACTAAAAAGCAAAATCTCGACATGACCCACTTCAAAGAAATATCTGAAGCCGAACGTTGAAAAAGTAAAATCTCGACATGATACATTGCAATCTAAAATTGAACAATGAAAAAGTAGAATCTCAAACGTAATTCGTTTCAAAGTATCCAGAATTGAACATTGAAAAAGTGGAGTGTTGACGTGATTCATTTGAAAGTACCTAGAATTGAACATTAAAAAACTGAAAGATCTCGACATGATTAATTTCAAAGTACTGAAAAAGTTAAATTTCAGCATGATTTGCTTCAAAGAAATATCTGAAGCCGAATGTTGAAAAAGCAGAATCTCGACATGATTTATTTCAGAGAAATATGTGAAATTGAACATTACAGCAATTTCAGTAAATGAAAAAATGACAAAATAAGTAGTAAGAAATTGAGCATTTTGAAAAATTCATCTAATCATGAACAAAAATTATTTGTTATTGATAATGGATAATGTTTCGTTATCAGATTTTGAATATTCAAATGAATTATATTCGCTGCTATTTGATTTAATTGATTGATTTGATTTAGATATCCAAAAGTAATCTGCAAATATTATCATAAACATTTTGATATTTTTCAAAATATATAGATAAATGTCGAGATTTAATCGATTTTTATCAAAGCATTTAATTGCATTATCAGAAAATTTGACAGTGAAAATGAAGTTTGAAACAAATTCAAAATATCATTAGATGATAAGACTTCGGTTAAAGATACAAATATCTTCTATTAAACTATCTTCCATGGTGGGAAAAAATATCGTGCTGATAACAATTTCAGGATATAGGCATTTATCAATTAGTAAGATTTTTAAGTTTTTTTTTCATTTAATAAAACTCTAAAAAGTTTTAAATTGCAGTGCTTTTTCTATTTACAATTTTATCATTCCTTGAGAGATGCTTTGTAGAGAATTTTGTCGAGAGCGCAGTGCAGAAATCTTTTGAAACTTTATATTATTAAATGATAAAATTGCTGTTAATAATTAATAAATAAAAATTAATTTGATCTTGATTTTTATAAAAAAATTGTTAATTGCAAAAATTAATTAATTGTCAATATTACCATCATTATTGCGACTATTATCCTTATCATCGTTGCTATCACTAGAATTGTTATCCAGGTATAATTTTGATAATTTTTCTTCAACTTTGTTTAATTTGTTAACATCATTTTTGTTATCATTTAAAATTGATTCCACTGATGATTGTTTATTTATAATATAATCCGTCCCATTTTCAATTGAAAAATTATCACTTTTAGTTACGCGTACAATCGTTAAACATGATTTATCACCATTTCGTTTCCTACAAATATCATCTGATTTAATGATAATTTTTGAAATATTTTTCATATATCGTATATTTTGATTAATTTATCTACCGTAATTTATCAACTCTTCAATTTAATCAATGAATTAATATGCACTCAAATTACAATAACATTTTGATAAGAAATTTTTTTTTGACAATTATCGATTAGCTTATCAAACATTAATGAATTTAGTAGAGTAGAGTTGACAAATGGCAAATTAACTAGCTTAAAAATAATTTTAAAAATAATGATTTTTTTCTTACAAAGTTTAATGATAATGAATTTAGGAATATAAAATTTAATATGAGAAATTGCAGCAAAACTATAGTGATAATGTTAAGTGAAAAAATTTATTATCATAAATGTAGAACTGATAATATATTACCGACTAAATTGTCCGCTTGCGATTATTTTACGATTTGGCCTATCCATTTTAATAATTTCCGTAATAAATTCTCTAACTTTTTCCAAATCATATTCATAGCTGAAAGTTTAGAATTACAAATTTTTATTCGAAAAGTTTTATTTCTAAGTTTCTTTTCTTTTCTTTTCAAAATTTCTATAAATATTTTTCATACAATAAAATATACTTTAAATGTTACAATAAATTAATTAATAAATTCAAATTGTTTGTTTACGAAAAAATTTTTAATTTCACAATAAATAAATAAATAAATAATAATTGCTAAAAAATAAACTTAGCAGGATTAAAGCCAAGTAATAGATGTGTAATAAATGCAACCGCTCGAAGACCACATGACCAACAATCATTTTGCGTACTTAAACCTGTTTCAACTGCAATTTCGACAATTTCATCATCCTGATACAAATGTCCAAATATCGTTAAAATTTGTTCACGTACACTATCATTGAGCTAAAAGTAAATGCTTTTTTTTTTTTATCATTTATAGATCAGTAAGATTTGTTTATCAGTAAACGCTTCCCTTATCAGCAGGATTCCTTTATTAGTAAGCTTTTTTAACAGTAAAATTCTTTTATCAGTATGATTCTTTTATTAATAAAATTCTTTTATCAGTAGGATTTCCTTATTAGCAAGTTTGTTTATCAGTAAAATTCTTTTATCAGCATGATTCTTTTATCAGTACGATTTCTTTACTTATCATCATGAATATTGTTTATGGTGATTATTAATGAATAATCTCTCATAATATTGAATTATTTATTAACAGATCCTGAATTTAAAAATTAATTCATAAAAATTTCTAATCTCGAATCCCGAATTCATTTTTTTCAGACAAAAAAATCTTGAACAAACCGTTTCACGAACAGAATCATGATGCGGTACAATAGGATCATAAACAACGATACGTTTTGGATTAAGCTTATCTCGGAATAGTACTAAATAATGTGCACGACAATGATCGTATATCACTTGACAAATATTTTTATCACCTTTTATCAAATTTTTTATTGCATTCGGCTCTAACTAGAAGAGAAAATATTTTTTAATAAAAATATTGATAAATTGATAAAATTGATCAAAAATAAAGAACAAAGAATTCTTCACTGAATAAAAGTTTGGTTTAATTAAATCAAAATAATTTGAATATTTGATTGCAAATCAATCATTTGATAAATGATATATGATTTGCAGAGTATGAGAATGATTTGTTTGATGTATTCATAGATCAAGTATTTGATAATTTAGATGATCGTTTTGAAATTAATGATTATCATCTAATCAATATGTGATAAGTATTTTTGTTAATTAATTTTTTTTTTGCAAAACTTTGATTAACTTGTTTATGCTTACTGTATAATGAATTCTTAGGAATATATTTTAATCGATAAATTAGATTAGATAATTTAGGTTGGTTAATTTTTAATTTTATTCAAACGTAATTTTCATCTTACTATTTAATATCATTTTATAATTAGCTATTAAGATTCGATGATTTACCTGTTTTAATGAGAAACTAAATGTTATGAAATAATCGCAATTGGATTTTTAAATGATTGATTTAAATTGTTTAAAAATTGATAATTAAAACTGACTAAAATATATTGCATAGCAAGCATTCCATCAACTTCTCTATCAACACTTTCTTGTAGCTTATCACAATATGCATCAATTATATCATCTGTTAATCGTTCACCCATTCGTATCTGAAAAACTTTTTAACTTTACTTTCTACTAACTTATGCGTAATGCTCAGCTTTTAATTGATAGATGCACAATTCGGATTCTGAATCATATTCCGACGATAGATCCTTCGTCGTATCCGATATGTTCTTACTGTCCCAGCGATCGATGCAATTTATTCGAACGTCTAATATTGCTATGTTATCTGTTTGCAAATTCTCGATATCTATCAAGATAATTAGAAATGACTATGAAATCAGGAACGCCCTTATCATATACATAAATAGGACTGATTTCTGTTATAGTAACAATGAAATGGATGAGTTAAATTAAATTATTTTTCGATTTTAATTTTTTGAAAAATTAGTTTTAAATATTTCCGTATTAAATATTTCTTTTAAACATGATCATTTCCCGATAAATTATGTTAAAATCATTTTTTATCAGTGATAATTGATTGAATGAATGATGATTGATTTGAATGTTGTTCATTTGATATACTAATTATATTAGAAATACTTCTCACTTCGATGTGTTTGATTTTTTTTCCTTGTTGAATATTATCAGACTATCATACTAACATTTATATTTTTGAAACTTTCTTCTACATTCTCTCTCTCATCGGATATATATGGTTCGACTGTATTGCTATCACTGATATCACCCTCAAAATTTCTGTGATTGATATCACCAATTCCTAGTCTTTCAGATTCCCTCTGAAGTGATATCATTTCTTCTTCTTCATCTATTTCTATTTCCAGCCTATCCTGCAGTGTTGAAGCTTTTTGCTTGCTTAGTTTCGAAATATGAAACGTTGAATTTATCGGCTTATCACTTCCTAAAAAAATCAACTATTAAAATATCACTGATAAGATTAAAAAAAAATAAATTTAACCCAAAACTAACTTGGCATTCTAAAACTCTCACAAATTCAACTTTCAACTAATCAAAAATTTCTTATAGAATTATGTAAATTATGTGAAAATAAAATTTCACATTTAAATGCTTAAATATATTCGATCGTTTTTCTTTTAATAATATAAATAAACTTTAAAACTTAGAAAAGTAATTTTAGGATAGAAAACAATCGATAATTACCATTGCCTCGATTATGACCCATTTGTTGTTAATATATATTATACCGTAATCAAAAATAATAATGATAAATAAATTATTAAGAATCTTTTTTTTCTTATCACCAAAATATTCAAATTAATTTAAGCAATTTTTTGTATTGCAATATTTCCACGAAATGTTTATAGTTTAAATAATATTTTTAGCAAATATATGAAAGCATATGATACGACCATTCAATAAATCACAAAGTTAAAACAATAAAAAATAGCTTATCAAATTTTAAATATATATTTATCAATTTTATTTCTTCCTTTTTTTCAATTAAAACAATACTTATCAAGAAGATAGGAAGGGAAGAAAAATTTTAAACTTAAATTTTATTTTATCATTTTTTTCTCTTCCTAATTCGTTATATTTTTTCCAATTTATTTTTGGCTAAATTCAAATTATAATAATTAAAATTATATTTTATCAAATTTAAATTCCATTTCATTTACATATATGGATTAGTGAAATTTTTCAAGAAGAAAGCATTTTCACGATTTGATTAAAGATAAGGAAAAGTATTTTCATGAATTGATAAAAGATAAGGAAAGGCGTTTTATGGAATTGATAAAAGGCATTTTTATGATTTGATTAAAGATAAGGAAAAGCATTTTCATGAATTGATAAAAGATAGGAAAAGGCGTTTTATGGAATTGATAAAAGGCATTTTTATGATTTGATTAAAGATAAGGAAATGAATTGATAAAAGATAAATTATTATGTATTTCTTGTTATTAGATAAATAAAACGATTGATATATCGTTTAACAAAAAAATTTTAAATTCTAACAAATATTTTACAAGTGCAGAAAAAGTATTATTCACAATGTGAAATTAATTTATTAAAACTAGAATCTTCGATCGATTCCACCAGGATGAAAAATATTTTTAAACAATGGAAAGATGAAACTTTAAAATGATTATCGGAGCAGCAAAAAAAAAAAAGAAATGAGAATTGATTATTGTACTATAATTTTGATCATCCATTTATTGATAAACGGTTATGATCAATTTTGATCATCCATTTATTGATAAACGGTTATGATCAATTTTGACGATATGATAAGATTAAAATTACATTATATGTTTGCAAAATAAATCAGCAAAATTTCATTAAAAATTTAATACAAAATTACAATTTTAAGTTGTAAAAATTGATTGCTCTTGGATAAAATCGGTCATTGACATGATGATATAAATGGGGTTGACCTGACCTACAAAAATTTAATCAAATCTTTAAATCATCATTGTACCTTCTTTTACTTCTCATTATCAGGAAGAGATATTTCATAGATTGAAATTACATTTCAAGCAGACATGCTACATTTGTTATCATTATTTTTGCTTATGATAATACAAAATGTTTATATCTTTGCTTCATATTGTGGTGAAGATGCTATTCCATTCAGTTTACAAGTATGTCATTTTTTTTATTATATCAAAATTTTTAAAGTTTAAATCAAGAATTCAAAATTATCATCAAATTTTTGATTGGAGAAAACTGATACAGTAATAATCACTAAGATAAGGTTCGAATTTTACAAGATTGGAATTAAAAATTCAAAATTATCATTCATTATTTTTATTAAAGAAAATTGATGCAGTAATAATCATTAAGATAAGATTCTCGATTGGTAATATTCAGTTAGAGGAAGTTTAAAGGTATAAATGTTAATTAATTTTAAAGCATTCTCGATTATCAATAAATAATTCTATTCATGACATCTGCTAATTAATTGTACGCGTTGCTTTTTTTCTCGAATTAAGAACAAAATTTATCAGTATCGTAAAAGTTTATTTACAAAAATGTTGCAGGCATTAATGAGTGGACAACCGGTACTTGGATGTGCACGACCATCATGTTTTGGCTGGGGTACTAAAACGGATAAAGGTGCTCGATTTTATCGGTGATAATTTTTGTTCATCTCGAAAATGCATAAATTTAGCTTATTTTTTTATTTTATGATTTCAAAGAAAAAAAACTTATCATGATTTTTTTTTCATACAACGATTATTGTTTTAAATTGATTAAATTATAGGATACATAAGAAGAGTGATGGATTTATGCGTAATAGTGATCGTAAAAAAATATGATAAGATAAAGATAGCAGCACACGAATCACAATTAGCTGTTTGTTTTTATTTAATTATCATTTGATAACAAAAATATGCAAGTAAAAAAATAATTTCATAATAGTTTAAAAATAATATTATCAAAATCAAATTTTTCCTTATCAATTTTAAAAATGAATGAGTAGCGGAAAAATGAAATATAAATGAGATAAAAAATAATTAAATACAGGAATATTCTTTTCCTTTTTTTTTTTATATTAACAAATGGAAAATACAATATGATAATATGATATATAGAGATATTACGTGGAGATATTTGAAAGATTTTGGAATTTAAAAATTGTAGCAAAAATTGAGGTCAAGAAATTTGCAACGATAATAAATAATCAACGATATATGGAGTGCAGTAAAAATTAGGGCAAGAAATTTGCAATAGCAATAACTGAAGATATATATGAATATGAGGTGATATTTAAAAAATTGCAGCAAAAATTAAGGGCCAAGAAATTTGCAACAATCATAACCGACGGCAGATATAGAAATATGAGGAGACATCTAAAAAAATTTGCAATTTAAAAATTACAGCAAAAATTGAGGGCCAAGAAATCTGCAACGATAATAGTCCAAGATATATGAGGATATGAGGTGATATTTAAAAAATTGCAGCAAAAATTAAGGGCCAAGAAATCTTCAACGATAATAGCCAAAGCAAAATTATATTTTTTAAAAAAAAATCAAACTTGATAATTTTTGAAATTTTTCGAAGTGCTATTTTAGATTTGTGAAAAAACCTATGCCAGTATATCATGTGATGAGAATACACAATGGGTTGGAGGATTATCACCATCATCTAATATTACTACATCATCGTAAGATTCTATCATTTCTTCTTTTTTCTAACTTGACAATTATTCAAATAATTTATCAAAATTTTGGAATAAATTTAAAACATACCATAATTCATGAACGAATGAATATGAATGAATATTAAGATATCAGAGAAAAAATGATAATATCTTTTTTTTTTGTTGTAAATTTAATAAAATTTATTAGAGCATGATAAAGTTTAATTTTATTTTAGGCTTCGCTTACAATGTTGTACATTTGATAAATTGAAAAATTCGTGGGATCGTGGAATTGCAAATGTAAATCCGGGACAAATTGTTGTTGGTGGTGAGGTAATGCAAGGTGAACGACAATATGCATTCGATTATATTGCTAATATTAACAAACATATTAATGAAAATGGAAGGTAAAAAGAAAGATGATTAAAATGATAAAAATGACTGATTAATTTTTCTAGTAATCATTTTATAATTTGTGCCAAACTTTATATTTCAATAATATCTAATAATTAAATGATTATTTTCAATGATATGATAAAAAAATAAATCATGAATCGATTAAAAATTGATTATTAGTGATAGAAAAATTATCATTGCATAACAGATAAGATAAGCAAAATGAAAAGTAAATTAAAAGTAAATTAAACTTGGAAAAGTTTTTTTTTTAAGAAGATTAATTAGCTAATAATATTATAGTGTAACATACAGTGTAACAATTCGACGATTTCCGTGCCTTCCATATTTGACAAAATCTGATCTTTACGGTAAGTGATAATATATTTTGCGTAGATTTTCTTTCTTATTAATCAAGAAAAAGTTTGAATCTAAATTTAATCAATATTAAATATGTAATCAATATATATGTGCAATCAATATTTAATGATATATCAGCAAAAAACTAATCAATAGATATAAATTCAAAGATCTTTTTTTCTTGAATGATAAATTTTTTGATAATAGAATATTTGATATTGATAATGGTATAATTTTTAGTAGAAGAAAATGCTCTACCATTCTTTTTAAATAGAATCGCAAATTATGGATCGCATACACAAAAAGCGATAAAAAATTTCGAAAGTTCTTCGTCGCAGGTTATTGATTTAATAATATTTTATAAAGGAATGGAATTTTGCAAAATTCGAAATTAAAATTTTTATACTCAATTTTAATTCGAAATCAATTTTTCATTTAAATTCACAAATTCCACAATAATTTATTAAATTAGTTTGTATTGCATAATTCATTATTTTATTGCAGTTTGATGATAAAAGTATCTCAGCAAATAATTTTGCAAAACATATTGATTCACAAAACTTTCCCTCAGGTATATTATTTATATAAATTAAAAATTAATATCTTAATTATTCAAATAAACCAAAAAGACAATTAAAATCAAAATTGAAATGAAATAATTTTATCGATGCCTATATTAATGAAAAATTATGGTTGTAGCATAATCATCTTATTTAGATACTATAAATCAAAATTTACAACCGATGCAATTTATTGATGGTACATCTGATGTAAATACTATTGCACATTTATCGGAAGATTCTCGAGCAGCTTCCCATCGCTTCATTTCAACTTGCCTATTTCACCGATTAAAGATTTTTCATCTACCGTCTCTCTTAACCAACAACAATCAATAGTACCGTTCAATCTCGAGACCAATCAACAATCGGATATCTCAATTGCTCATCCGGAAAAATTTTCTCTTGCTGGACAGCAAAATCAGCAATTGCTACAGCAGCAACCATTCATATTGCCGCAACAACCAGAAGCAATATCGCAGCCATTCCTTCTTCCATCACAAGCATATTCGCAAATATCACAACATTTTCAACCACAATCTTTGCAACCACAACTGCAACAACAACAACAACAACAACAACAACAACAACAACAACAACAACAACAACAACAACAACAACAACAACTGCAACGACAGCAACAACAACAACAACAACAACACATGCAAAGTGCACTAACACAATCTTCTCAATTTCCAACATTCCCATCATTTGATCGACTTGCCTTTTCCTTGCCATAATTTATTTCTTGATCTTCAAATACATTCCCCATTATTGTGATTATTAGATTTAAGACTGTTCTCTAAATTCTAATTAAAAATTTTCCAATCAATCATTTATGATTGTAATAAATTCAAATTTTCCATCAATACATTTATATTACTAAAAATATCTCAATTTTGCTATATCTTTTACGATAATATTTTGTACAATATTTTGTTGATCTTTTAAATGACAAATAAATTTAATGCAAAATTTGAATATTAGAATCTTTTTCTTTTTCTTTTTGTTAATCTCTCTCATTTATTTGTTAAATTTAAGCAAAACAAAAACAATAACAAAAACAAAATAAAAAATAAATAATCAAATTTCAAATATTATTAATATGTATGAATTTTAATAATAATATTTGTTATTGTTTGAGCAAAAAAAAAAAAAAGTTTGAATGAAATTGACTAATTTGAATATATAATATATATATACTAAAAATAACAATTAATTAATGCATTTATATTATATTTAAAATTTTATTTGAAAAAAATTAGAAATAAAAGAAATTTGTTTATTTCAAAGTACTGCAATTAAATAACAAAAACAATAAAAAATTAAAATTTTCTTTTAAATTTGACAAATATGAGGAAAAACGAAATGGAAAAGGAAAAGTGAATGTCGAGAATTTCTCATAGATAAAACAATGTCATTTATTAATATTTCATTTGCAATTATTTCATTTCTCGACAAATATGAGGGAAAAAATTAACGGAAGAAGAAAAAGGGAATGTCGAGAATTTCGTTTTGGTAAAGCAATGTCATTTAGATAAAGTGATGCCATTTATTAGCTATTCATTTGCAATTATTTTATTTCTCGACACATATGAGAAAAATTTAGGAAAAAATAAACAGGAATGTCAAGAATTTTTATCGACAAAAGGATGTTATTTTTTAAATTACTTATATTCTAGACGATACAATTATGTCATTTAGAATTGTAGAAAGTTTCAATTTTTATATTTATAATGCTTATATTTCTATTGTTATCTTACCGAATATTTTTTCAACTATATATTCATATAGTTAAAGATATAAGATATTGATTTTTCAATTATTATATGCAATGATTTGAATTGACCTGAAATCTTTCATTTTCCATTTGTAAATAAATCAAATTTGGACAATAATTGAGGTTATTGGATTATAAATCTTCCGGCTTTGTCATGATCTAAAATGATCGAGGAGGTTGAAATTAAGTTCACTGATCGATGTAACGGGAACATGAAAGAAGGTTCTATTTGTGCCAAGTTGGATTATTATATATCGTAACATCATTGAGTTTTTGATGATATTAAATTTGCCGAATACTTTTCCGGAAACTGAAAAAAATTATGCGATTTTTGATTTAGTTACTATAAAAAATTGCTTCTCGTATTTTATACATTTAATCAATTTCATCATGAATGTTTTAATTTAATCAAAAAAATGAAGATGTTTTCGAGAAACTTATTCTTGAATAAGAATAGCTACTAATTAAGTTTGCAATTAATTAAGTTTTTATAGTTGAATAAATATAAATTGGAATTTGTTTTCAAACTCAAATTCAACTAATGAAAAACTGTTAGTGTTAAAAATCAAGGTAGAATGTATAATTCAAGCTTAAAGATCATAAGATTAAATTAAAGAAAAAAAAGCTTGCAAAGTTAAATATAACTAATCCTACGGATTTTAGAAGTAATTCTAAATATTGATAATGATAATTGTTCTAATATTCTATGAATATTCAAACTTAACCTTCCTTTAAATATTTTCAAAACTTTTGGAAGGCAATATTAGACAAGCAATGGAATTTGTTTCAAGGAAGCATAGAACTTTTAATGATAAAAATGGTTTACTATCAATGCGATGATATGATCACATTAAAACTTATGGTAATTTTTGCATTTCATTTTTATATGGGTAGTTTAAGAAAATTATAGATTCTGACTTTGAAATTCATTATTTTGGTAATAAATTAATTCAAATAATTGTCTATTATCTTGAAAATGAATGATTATATATCGAAGAAAAAAAATATTTCATTTTTTTTTATTTTAAATATATTTGTCTATACCTGTCTTTTTTTTCATATTTCTGATTGATTTCTTCACTAGTAATTTATTAAAATTTTACTTCCTGTTTTTCTAAAATTCAATCATAATAATTACAATTTGATAAAAATTCAAATTTATCCTAAATAAATCAGTATGATAAGAATGATAACAACATATCTATATAGCATATATATAATTCCTCGTGAAATTAAGAGTTTGAAAAATCATGCTGAAATATGGTGTTAATAATTTTATAGACGAAATATTCGTAGCATTATGAAATGAAATTTATCAAAACAATTTTTATAAAAAAAAAAGTTTCATTCATTTTCAATCTAACAAATTAGATATAATAATTATATTATCCTATTTATTTCTTTTAAAATATAAAAATTTATGCAAAACTTAAAATCTTATATCGAGAAAAATTTCATGAATAAGACTACCTAATAACTTGCGTATATGCTAGACTCCTTTGTCGGTGTTTCAAGACAGGTCAGATAGGTGATTAACGTTTACATTGAGATGTAATTTTATATACATATAATATATAATTATATGTAAATGCATACAATAGTATAAATTTACTAATTCTTCTACGTGAAGATCACCCGCATATGTTTGATCGGAATAAAATCAATCATATGATGATATTGGATTTTATTCTGACTAAAGTTATTGCTTTTCTTTTTCGCATGCTTCTTTCGTGGCAAAATATTTCGTTCAATCATATCATAAGCCATTTCTATCAATGATTTTTTCACATCTCGATATGACATATCTAATAGTTTCAATGCCTAAAATTCATTAATATAGGAAGGAATCGATAAATTGCAAACTTATAAAAGATTAAAACTATTAGCATTAAATGATGAAATCGATAAACTGATATCACCTTTCACTTTTTATTACATATTGTGAGCTTTTTTTTTGAATAAAATATCTTTAATCCAAAGATTTAATAACATTAATCACAAACACAAAATTTTTCTAAACCATTAAAAGTAAACTTGCTTTAGTGTTATCAAAATTATCTTCATGTCCATATAATGGTAAAGCTTGTAATGCTTCATTATCAATTCGAGCATAGAGCCATAAGAGTGCATAAGGAGCCTAAATCGTGGAACACTGTAGCCTGAAATAAGTTATTGATCATTATCAATTCGATTACCTGTCGCCTGCATCGAATATTTATTTGAAATATTTGGGAATTTAAGTTCTGTTACAACTTAGTGAAATATAAATCAAATCAAAAATCGGCATAAACTGCTAATGTATCTAATAATCTTGATCATAGCTAAAAAAAAAAAAAGAACTTGATAAGTTACAAATTTTTAGATTACCTCATAAAAACCTGGTATTAATTAAAATATTTACACTATTCTAGATTAAAATTTTACCTTGCTTAGCAAACTCTTCGCGTAAAACATTGGCAATCTTTCGGAATGATAATACTTCAGCATTAATAAGAATCCTTTGTCCATTACTTTTGCATCTTTCATCGCTAAAATATGTGCTCGAGCAACATCACGAACATCAACCAAACCAAGTTTCATTAACGGATAAGCTGCCATTGAACCATCCAAAAACCGACTTATAATCTTTAATGAGTAATGATATTAATCTGATCAGATATGATAGAGCAATGATATAACTTATGATATATCTCACTTGCTAGCATAAGTTAACAATGATATTTTCTATTTCAACATTTTCACATATCTATAAGATATAATGTTGCAGTTACATCATAGATATTTAATAATTAAACCTACCGTAACACTTGATCCTTTAGTATTCTGTAACAATGGTCCAATAATTAGAGTGGGATTTAAAACTGTTAATGAAAATGATACATCTGTAATTAATAATTAAACATTTCTTTATAGTTATCCATAAACTAAAAATAATATAAAAATCAGGGAGAAAAAAAACTGAAAAAGATCGTGAAATTTAGAATAAGATTGCTTAGAATTGAAAGTTTATCGAGAGTTTAAAAATTTTTGATATTTCTAAAGAAAATACGGAAATTTCTTACATGAATACTTCCTTTTACACAATATTTCGTTTTTTTTCTTGCAATTCTACTTCCAAATTTTAATCAATTCTAATTAATGTTTAATAATAATTAATGCTTAGTAAATCAAATATATGACCTGGATTTTTTTCATAAAATCCCAAGCTGCTTGTTCAGCTAATGTTTTACTTTTATGATAAGGATGCAAATATTTCCAATTTAAATTTGTCCAATCATTCTCGGTAAAGCGTTCCTTTCTATTTTTATATCCCACTGAAATATTTGATTATTTCAATGAATTTAATAAAATTAATTTAAAGTATACATTTAATATTATCAAATATCAACTTCATGTTAGATTTAAAAATTTTTAAATAAAATCTCAAAAATTGATTATTCTCCCTATCATTTGTAAAATCACTCGCTAAATCAATGACCTATTTTCATAATCCATGGGCAAGTCTCGAAAAACTTTTGCAATATTGAGTAGTTTATCATTGAATGCACGACAATGATATGACATTGGAACAATTATAACCATCAGTTTAATTACCCAAATATTGCCGTGCCTATTATTGAAAGGCAGAAAGAATCTTCAACCTTCGTCACGGTTAGAGAATAGTAAGAATATTATGCAGTAGGGTATGCAAAATTATTAATTTCAGAAATTATCAGAAATTAAAAATAAACTTAAAATTAATAGCACCGCATGAACTAGTAAGTACAACTTTTCGTACGCATTGTATTTGTGCAATACCATGAAGAACATTTAAAGTTCCGCAAACTGCCGTTTCTACTATTCTTTTATTCGCAATCATTTCGCATGGACTTGCTATATGTAATACATATGTACAATTCATCGCTGCTCTAAAATATATTGCAAATATTATAAAGATAATTACACTTTCATATCATTCAAATAAATCAATAAAATATGCTCAATATCTTGGCATTTTTTCAAATAGGAATTCAAAAGATTGATCATTGCAATAATACGTAATTTTTGCATCAATGATAATTATCCTCTTTGATGAATTTAACTTTTTAAATAAGTTATCATTAAAAGGTCAGATGTTAATAATATACGATAGCTTACTTTTTCCATAAATCTTTATCATCTTCGAGATTAACACAAAAAGTTCCAATCGATTGCTATTTGCTAATTCTCGTAATGGATTAATTTTTTCGAGACATTTCAAATCTCGAACTGTCCCACGTACTTTATAACCTTGTTGCAATAGTTGTTGTACACAATGCATAGCAAGATAACCGGATGCACCAGTTACTAGTACTTCTGCAAAATGAAAAATCAATAAATCTAATTTCGATCAATAATGATCAGCTTATATAGCTTACATTTATATCAAATTAAATTTAGCAACTGCAAATTAATTAATTTTAAATCCTTTTGTTCAATAAAATATTTTATTAGAGAATATTTCAGAATATATTATCATGATCGAAGAATAATCGTTGCAAGTTTACTATTACATTTGACGTAACGATACTTCGAATAATATATGACTATATCATTTTTTTTTTTTTGATAGTAATTGATGACGCTAATTGTTAAATTTAATAACTTGAATCCATTTATTGTTACATATAGGAAAATAGAAAATTCGAAAAGGAAAGAAACTTACGACAATCATTATTTTCGAATTTTAAATTGGTCGATTCAATTTTAGCACACATGAAAATTTAGCAAGCTCTAAAATTGAAATTTAATTTCATTACTTATCTTCAATGAGTGAAAAATTTATTAATAGATAATTGTTAAATAATTTTCGTATATGTGAGCTAATGTGATAAATAATTGATATTCAATGATATGGTACATATAAATATTGAAATTTTTGAAAATACAAATGTTGGAAGGAATATAAAAATGAATTTAAACGAATATTTAAGATAGGATAAATAATTTAAAGATATATTTTTTCTTTAAAAGAAAAAAAAAGGAAGATTTAATTTAAATTTACAAAATCACGATTTCATAAATTAGTAAAAGAGTTTTTAATTTAGTTTTATTTAATGGAATTTATTGGTTGAAGAAAAATTTATACTGTAAAATTAATTCTAAATCAGTTTAGATTAGTGTAGAAAAAAAATAAAAGGCAAAAATTATCTCAAAATTATCATTTGCATTGCATTCATGAATTCACTAATATTCAACTATCTTCGAAATTTAAAAGTTCATATATAATCATCAAAAGTTAAAAATTACAATATATCCAAACATCGTTGTTAAGAAATACTAATTTATAAATTAGTAAAAATTATACTAAAAAAATTCTAAATCATTGTAATATAGAGAAGGATAAAAATAAAAATTATCTCATACTTATTACGATGTATTCATGAATTCGACTAATATTCAAATATCTGAAACAGCAATGTTTGATGATTGTTTTAAAATTCAGAAATTAAATATAATCAATGAAACAAATGTTAAGCATTAAAAATTTATCCTTAACATTGCTATTGAACGATATTAATTATAAGAAATGAAATAAAAAATTAGATTAATTTGGATGAAAGAATTAACAAAAATAGTCATTTCAAATATCGAATAATTGTAAAATATTACTCAATAAGTAAATTAGATCATTTGAAAATGATTTATAATAAATTAAATTTATAAGCGAAAGACTAAAATTCGAAAGAATGGCATGATAACCAATGATGTATGTGATTGAATGTTACTATAGAAAATGATATGTATAAAACAAACCAGTTCTTCCTATTTCTTGCTTTTGAATATAACCAGTTTATAATTACTGAATTTTCAAAAATCTCTCTTATTTATAGATACCAAAAGAATAACGAATATCAATTGTAGTAGAGATTGATAAAAATTGATATGAATGAAACTGATAAATTATAATATATAATCAACCCTAAATGAAATAGTTTTTTAGAACTGATCTGTAATGAATTAAAAGGTAAAAACAATTCTTAAAAGTGAAAAGATAAACTAATATCGATTATCGATGATATATGCGAAATTTATAATCTCTCTATGATTAGTTTATGACATTTACTAAATACAGTAATTATTTTATTAATAGCATTTAAATGAAGTTTAGTTGAAAATTATTTCTGCTAATCCTATGTCGAGCCTATTCAGACAATGAACCTATTCGAGATCTTCTACTGATTTTATTCGAATTTATGTGCTGATGAAGTATCAAAATTAAATTATCGATAAAGCTATTGTTATTGTTAAATGTTGGAATCTTTCTAACATTATCGCGGAAGCAATAGAGACTTGGAACTCGGTAATACTCAAAATTGCTAAATTTAAGAAATTACGAAAATGGACATGGAGAAATCATAATAATAATCTGATTTTTATAGTGAAAAATTCCTAACACTTAGATTATATGCTGATTTATTGAATTCAAAATTTCTTTCAAATCTCATTCAGCGATTACTTTTTAAATGTTTACAAAAATATTGCATATTGTTTCATGAATTTTATATGGGAAAATGATATATTTATCTATTCATCTGCTCTTGACAAATTGATAAATTTCAGAAAAAAAAAAGAACTATTGAAATTTATAGATTTATAATGGAATGAATATTATGCATATTAGACGTAAAATAAAAGATTTTTTTACTGACAGTTGTAAAAGAAATTGAAAACATGAAAAAATTAGACAAGATCTGATCAACATATTTAAAATAGTATATTATTATATACAGTGGGCACATACGAAATAATCAATCAATTTCACTGTTGCTGGTAAAAAAAAGACAATCTTCGAAACCGTGAAAGTGAAAAGAAATTTCTTTCTTTCTTTATTACAGAGAGAGAGAGAGAGAGAGAGAAAGAGGGAAAGAAAGAGAAGGAGAGAGAATTTATAATGACATATGAATTCCAAATTTGAGTATCAGAAATAATGAAAAAAATACGCTCTTCATTACAAAGAAAGATTTTAAATGAAATTCAGAATGAGTATCAAAAATGCTTAGATAGTGCGAAATGAATTAAAAATAAAATAAGACAAATGTGCATTAACATAAGTACACATATTATTTGTTTTTGCGCTTTCCAAACTTACTATTATCATCCCACTGAATTAAGTTCCTTCATTAAACATACATGTAGAAGGATGCTACATCCTTAATCAAACAAAAAAATTTTAATTATTTTAGCTTAAAAGTATAATTTGAACAATAAAACAGATATATCTTTCTTAAAGCATAGTAGGATAGTTGCGATGAATTACAATACATGAGTAAATTATAAACTAGAATATGTGAGATTGCAAAATCAGGAAATACAATAAAAACTAAATCTATTAAAAAGTGACGTGATTTTTGATGAAGCAAAACAATGGTAATTTGAAAAATTCAGACAACAAAAATTTTCGATAACGTAAAGGACGATATAAACAGCACATCTTGGAACGATATAAAACAAGCAAAAAGGAAATTACAAGCCGTAAATTAAGGATGAAAATGCAATTAATAAAATTACAAATTATTTTTTGAAGTGCAGATAAAATTTTATGACCAAATAGCGAAAGATTTGCAAGGTCAGGGTGAAAACAAATTTTTCGAAATGACTTAAAAAAATGTCACTTCATAAAGTTCAATGCTAATCTAGGAATCATCATCAATGTTCGAAAGAAAACCAAAAGAATAAAAAAATCTTTGTTTTTAGCCTTATTTTAGATGAATGATGATGCGCTCTTCAAGTACTTCGAAATAAGGTAAATGGTTAACTATCATTTCATTTACAAATACTGTCCAGCAATCTAAGCTCAAAATTAGAAATTAAAAGTGGCACACCCGTGACAAGAATGAACTTTTGATGGCCAATCATGCACTTAGTCACCGCGAGGCAATAAATCAACATTATGATCAAGAAATGAACAAATATTTGAATTTTAAAGCATATCATATATAATAATATAAACAAATTTAAAACCGCACTAAAATAAAGTTTTTTTATCTAAATCAATGAGGTCCTAACTTCCCTAAAAAAATGCAAGTGAAGTGAAAAATATTGCATTAACGGAACAAAGAAAAATCAAAGTTCTCTCAGATTTTTAGATTTTTAAGTCCGTTTTTCAAATTAGCTTACAATATCTCATTTGCTCAGTTTTTCTGGGAAATCAAGAAATTATTTTAGCAATTTTTTCAAAAGAATAATCAATCATTCTTATGTTACAAACAGAGCATACAAAATTCACAAGAATAAAATTAATGAAAATATTAAATATTAAGAAAATATGTAAAGCCGCGCAAGTGATTTAATTTCAGTAAACCGAAATGTTTTGCAAAAAAAAATCAGTAATCCATAGCAGAAGCAAGAACGTTTCCAAGTGTCTCAGAATCCGTCGTTGGTGACGGAGTTGTCGTGGCAGTGACCATAGATGGAGTTGCTGCACTACAATATGTGAAATAAGATAAATCATCACTTTATCAGTAAATAATACTTGAAGCAGTGTAAAAATGTCAAAACCAACTTTGCGGGGAAAGGATTTGGAGGTGGATAAGGTGACCATCCTTGCGAAAGTGGACCAACGCTGGATTGAATCATGCCTGTAGGAGTCCTTACAAATGTCGGTTGTTGCACTTGATATACAGTAACTGGAACTGCGCCTAAAAAATATTTTAGAAAATTGGAAAACACCACAAGTTTAAAGAGAATCAAAATTCATGAATAATACTTCTGAATAATATGTTCGACTAATAAGTATAAATTACAGTATCTAATAATTGAATAAACTAAATAACGTGAAAGTGCTTAATTTTAAAATCGAGCGATATAAGAAAATAATAGGTTAACATCCGGTCTTTTTGGGAAATTCTATTTGGCATACAGTTTCTCATCATCGAAAGATAAGATGACTGACTGCTTAATAACCAGATGCAGACAAGCATTTATATTTAAATACAAATAAAATTGAAAAAGTAAAAACAAAATTTAATGAATAAATTTATTCGATTTTTAATAAATAAAATACCGGAATAAATGTGCAGCGGAGCACCATTAGTGATAAAAGTAGGAGCTGTAGTTTGAACTATGTTTCGATAAGCAGCGTTTGGGGATCAAATTGCTGCATTGGTGTAGCCAATGATGATGATGATGCTAGTCGAGCCATTTGCTGCATTACTGATGATGGATTCATCGACGAAGGATCTGCCGAAGTTGAAGGAAAGCTGTAATTATGCATGAACATAATAAAATTCTGTGTATTTTGGCTTTAACTGGCTCTAATGATAATAATTTTGCTTACAATCAATTAGTACCAATAAAAAAACAATTATTAGCGAAATTTAGAAACTAGAGTAGATTTTTTGAAGTATTTCACACTTCTATGAATTTGCATTAAAAAGCACGATCATATACATCTGTCAATTAATTTAAGTTATGTACTATTGTTAGCCATATGTAGCTCATGAGCTTTAATCTAAGCTAAAAATATATATAAAGCAGCATAGGCATACTTGCTCTGCAACTTATTATGTGATAATTAATAAGCATAGTATGAGAAAACTGTCAAGCATAAAACTAAAATGTACCATGAAAGTGGGAGACATGAAGTCACGTTGGAATTTGTAGCAGCAGTATTCATAACTATTATTTTTTCCGCCGCTTTTACCTCTACTTTCTTTAAATCTTCTGTTTTCGCGCTTTCGACATAAAACATCTAAATTATTTCTTCAAAAATATTTGGAATAATTTCTGGCAAAAAATTTTTAATTGGAAAACAGGGGAAAAAAGACGAAAAATATGTGCACATACTTCTTGATCTATTTGCTCCGATTTCACTTCCCGAACTGTTTCATTCACAAGCTACAATATACCATTTATATGATAAGAAATAAGTATCAGAGATATTAAAAATGTGCGGAAATTCAACGCAATAAATCTAATGGTGGTAGCATAGTAGTTGGAAGCCAAACATAACTCAGTCTTCCAAAGAGATTTTAAAAGGGACATTTACTCATGATCAATCAATGCTTAGTTTATCAATGAATAAGAAATAATGACCGTAATGGACAACGCCTTGGTCGAACGGAATTCTACGCATAAAACTAGATGAAATTTATCTTCAACCCTAACCTTTGCATCATTCGAAGTTGATGGACAAATATGATTTATATTTTCTGTTTGCTTCGTATGACCATCAGTGGATAAAACCTTGGGAGAATCAAAGATAGTCTCTTTCATAACTTCAGTACCTAAACATAAACGGAGCATAAGAAGCCGTAGGAATATTCTCGGGTCAGAATGCATGATCCGATAGTAATAGAGAACTGTGATGTAATATAACACTTCTTACCATTTTCAACTTTCACTATTTTCATTTTTTTCTTCCGCATTTTCCTCCTGATCAGTTTGTTTATCATCATCAATCGTCGACGTTTCGTCATTGTCTTCCACCTCCTCATCATCAGCAGTTTCTTCATCCATTATTTCTTCTTCCTCCTCTTCCTCTTCCTCTTCCTCATCGGGTTCAAATTCATCAGAACTATAATATATTCGACTCCCGATCAATTCAGTTAGAGAGCTTAATTCACCAGTGAAAATAAAATGAACATTTGAGATTTGCGAGACAAATCACTGAAATTACCGCTTCTTTCAACGAATGAAATTCGTTAAATGTTGTCCGACAGTAGACTAAATTTTTATCCTCAATTCAGTGAACCAAAGAAATATTTCTTCTATTTCTTACCTCTCAGTTTTTCGCCCTGTACCAACAGGACGAACATTTTTAAATCTCTCTTCCATCTCTTCTTCATTCTCTTCTCCTTCCTCATCGTCACCATTACCCACTGTAAGACTCGGTCTTTTTGCTACCGCCTTCCTTAACGGCCTAAATATTTTTTAATTTAATTAGGTGAAAAAATTTTTTTGGTTTGATAAAGCGCAATCTCAAATATATTTTAGCAATATTAACTATCTAAGTATAACCACGCATCAACAATTACTTTGATAATATCATTCAAAACAAACAGAAAAAAATGGTACTACCTTCCAGCAGCAGTCTTTTGCACCGAATGATCTGAATCTTCTGCATCTGAACTACTTGCACGCGGTGCCCATTTGGTAACGGTACGTCGCTTCATGCGCCTATTGCCACTACTATTACTTTCTTCACTCTGATAATTATCACTTAACTCGGAAGTGGAATCTTCATCAGAGGATATCCTGCAAACAGTAATTGAGATGTGCGCTTCATCAAGCAAACAACAAAGACGACAAGAGTTATCTACGACTTTCAGTAATTAACTGGCACAGATAAAGAAATTATTTTCACTGCAACAGTTTACAAGAGTCTCAGTCATCTTAGCTATTGAAAATTAGAGATGATATGAGAATATTTCGAAATAAAACTTTTACTGAAAAAAAGTGCAAAGTTTTCTAGCAACATCCTATATTCAGATTCAGAAATACGCATCGATTTCTTTATAATAAATCCCAATAAAACCAACCACTTTCCACGTTTTCTCTTTCCTTTTATTTTTCGTGCATTTTTTGATCTATGCGACTTTTTCTTGATGGTTCATATTCACTTTCCGAACCAGAAACGACAAAATCATCATCGCTTTGAGTTCGTTTATTAGAATAAACCCGCTTGGATGTTCTGAAAATTATACAGTTTATTATGAAAGAAAATATCAGACTTTATTAATTCATGAAAGCAGTTTGATATTAAGTATAAGCAAAAATCTGAAATCATTAATTTACCGATATTCAATTACAATAGAAATGATACCTTCTTGTACAGGAAGCATCCGAAGGTAGATACTCATCGGTATCCTCTGATGGATCCGAAACAGAAGCACTGCTGAAAAGATATTGCTAAAAGCAGAACACAAAATATTAACGAATTTTCGTCAAATTTTTATTTAAAAATTTTTCAGAAAATTATTCGCGGAATGGTGTACTAATTATTTCTTGATAATCTAGATTAAAAATCGATTATCTTGTCATCCGTCCAAATTCAAATTTCAGGAAAAGTAATAGAAATGAGACAAACAGATTAGCATGATAAGTTAAAAGCAAAAACTCAAAAATTTCTGCATATCTTCATGCTTTATAAATTTATTACAATGAAGCTACTTTTTATAATTGTATTCTGTCCCACAAATCCTGCTCTCTCTCCCTTATTTCTCAAAAATTACATCAACATACACCGATGAGTGACAAATTAATTTAACACTATAAAAAAATAGTAAAAAAACCGAAGCAATTAAACATTCCCATGGCATTCCCTAACAGAAACATTACAATATCAAATGATTTGTACGAAAATTCTTACTCGCTCGCTTGATATTCATCAGTATCCGACTCAGTCATTTCATCCACATTTAGATCATTCAGTCGATGACGACTTTTGGCTGGTTTTCCGATTTTTGATTGCATTTTCATAGCCTTACAGCTAAAATTTATGCCATGAAACACTGATATCATTTTCATACAAGGACATATCATCAGGGCTGATAAAATCTATTATTCATAATATAAATGATTTTAACAAACGAATGTCATGAACTATGCAGTATGGCTTGTATAATTTGCTAGAATGAATTTTCTCTAACTAAGTGGTTTTTTAATAAACCCAAATTTAACATCCACTACCTTCATAACAACTCTTTTAATTAGTTCAAAATCCAAACCCTTCGAATCCATCATCCTCGTGAGTACTCTCCACACTTATTGGGATTCGCCTGTTTTCAGCGTTTATGATGTTTGCCATATCTTTACCGCGTCCAGCTCCACCCTTCGGTCGTACATTAACTGCAGATTTTTTCAAGCTTTTAAACAAAGCTAAAATTTTACTTTAAAAACGAAAGAAAATATAGATATACCTGGACTCATCTGCCTTGCTGCTGATTCATCTATATTCTTCACAGCTTCCTATAAAACAAGCATAACAAATACTTTGAAAAAATTGCATCTTCTTAGTACTTAGTAAGTTTATAGCAAATTAGAAAATATAAAAATTAAACATAAAGCAAAAAAAAATCTAATCAAATACCTGGATTAATTCATCGTATGCACCAAATTTATAATCAACTTTAGCAACATGACGTCTCGATCGTGATAGCGCTATTGGAACAGCCGGTTTCTGTGGATGGACACCAAGACGCCTAAAATACAAACATAAATTATGACTAACAAAAAGAAAAAAGTTGTGAAAAATTGCTAAAAAAAACTTACCTGATTGCTTTCTTTTTGATTTCCGTTCGCCATCATCATCATCCGATTCTTCCGATGATTCAGAACTTTCCATTTTTGCATCTCTTACCTATAATTAAAATATTTCCGTTTAGAATAATAATAATAAATTTACCCGTTTGGACAACAATACTTCAAGCCTCATTAATTTCATCACTTAAGATTTTAAAGGTCACTTAGATCTTGAAATTTTTAAATACTTAGTTAAGGCAGTCCATTTTTTAGATCAATCAGTAAAATTGATGACAAACTTTTATTATGAAATTTTAAGAAATAATATATTTATAAAACGATTAAAAAAATAATAACGTGCCGTATCAATAATGTTATTTAGGGATACTCCAATATATTCCATCTCACGTTTTAATCTTTCCGCAGCTGCTTCTTTCCTGAATTGAAATGATAATAAGAACTCTGTTTTCTAATAAGGGATTTAAAAACAAGAAAAAAAAAATTACTTTTTATCCTCAGCAGCTTTGCGCTTTACTTGCTCAGCAAGTGCGATCAACACTTCGGAAAATTTTCTAATTAACATCGCTTGTTGACAGTTTGGACAGAACCAGTCATCATCTGGCACGTACCATAGTATTGGATGTAAGCACCAGGTATGCCAAGCTTCATCGCATAAATCACATAATAACAACTAAAAGCATTATTTAAAATGCCAGAATATCAGATAATTAACTTGCCTTTCAACATAAGTAGCAACTTATTAATGAATTATCTAAAGGAAACTCATGATATGGATATCAAATGTTTCCTTTAATCCCTTATATAATTAAATGCAGCTAGCTCAACATTTTCAAAATATTTTTATTGTTGCCAACCACCAAAAATTATTGTCTATACTAGATGTTCATATAGAATAACAAGAGTTTTACGAAATATTTCAAAGACGGATCACAACTATTAAAAATATCTAAACTCATTCTCTACATTTTATAAACGGAACCAAAAAAGGATCAAAAGCATTACCACTTCTGGATTTGAGCTTTACTGCATTTCATGCAAAGTGTCTCCTCCGTAGCTTTTTTCGCTCTTTCTTGGCTTTCTTTTCTTGATCATCATCACTCTCTTCATCTTCTTCTGATTCTACCATTTCAAAAGGATCTTTTTCCACAGCTGGTTTTCTGCCCCGACGACGTCTTGAACTAAAAGTAATTGAAATTCCACTATTATTAGATAGATCTTTGCAGTAATAGAAACATTACATCTAACTATATGAAACCAAATGAAATTACTTCTGATTCTTTTTTCAATTCTGAGAGCGGCATGAAATCATCATCAGAAGAAGTTGAGGTTTCTGCTAGTAAAAAATCATCGGCATCATTATCATCCTTTTCGTCATTATCTTCGCTGTCATCTTGATCATCCTGAAATATTTGTCCAATTATTTTCTAACACTTCATTTAGAAAAAATATGGATTTTCTAAAAATCAACCAAATAATTGACATTTTTATCAGGGATTGTTAACTGTTTCGTATTTTCTATTTCTGCTTGTTTCTTGTTCTGTTGATTTTTTCTTTTCCCACTGTGAGGTTTCAGCGGAGCAGTTAATTCCTTCAATTGATTTATTGCAGCACTGCGAGCACTTCTGCGCGGTAGTATACGGCGATCAAGCTAAAAATAAAAATTTTCAAAATTTAAATGCGATACTTGAAAAAAGTAACTCAGCGCATAATACACAATCAAGCTTTCAGCAATCGGAATAACAGATCTTCCAAAATGATAAAGTGGACTTACGAATGGTTTTACTTCGTCGGGAATATCTTCAGCGATTTCTACTGGTGGTGCACTATTTTCTTTTTTCGACTCTTCTTCAATAGCTGCTTTTCTTCTGATTTGGTTCGGTTTCACGATTTTTTTCTGTTATAAATACAAAATAATATAAAGAAATATGAAATAACCGACAGGAAGTGAAATAGAGATATTCTATGGTACCTTGACTGCAGATTCGTCCTGATAAATATCCAATAAAGCACCTCTTTTGTTGTAAATATGGATGAAATATTAGTTTGCTCATCCGTCACAGCTGTAGCAGGAACTGATGATGAAACTATAAACTTCACATTAAAAACAAACAATAATTTATTGTAAAAATCAACAACAATGAAACAGAAATACCATCCAAACTCTAGACCCAAAATCCGCATCTTTTTCATTGCATAACGCTTCAGTGATATTTGGGGTAACTAAGCGGTATATCGTTAAGGTATTAAAATAAAATTTGTTTATACAATTCCACAAAATTTTAAAAAGCAGGAAAATTACAAACCTTCATGCTGTTTCAGCAGATTGGATAAATATTTCGAAGCAAGCCTATTTTTAATTCCGTAACCAAATTTTCTAGCTCTTCTTTACATCTTAAAACCATGTCAGATATTCAATTAAATTTTGATAAATTTCAGAAACAAAATTCAAACAAATGTAAACTTTCTATTCACAAAGTCTTTCCATACGACATTGTCTGGCACAATCAAAAGTGGAAAACCAATAACATTTAAACAATGAGAAGAAAAAATGAATATTTTTCAAGCCTTCGAAGAATCAAGAAAATTGTTATGCATCGGCCTATCGAATCCTCAACAACGATGATTAATTAAAATGGTTTCACTGCTGATATCCTATGCTTCGGAAAGCTATCAAGCAACATCCGCTGCAGTTTTATGGCAGAAACAAGACTTTCATATTAATTTAGCATATGCAGCAAGTGTTAGCAATTTTGCTAACCCTCTTCGTCATATTCATTAATAAAAATCAAATGCAAAAGTGTAATGAAAGGAACAAATTTCTAGTCAAAGTGAAACAAACTAACTTAGCAACAAGATTCCATGAACCGCCCGAATGATCATCTTGTTCGGCAGAATATATGCGAATAACTAAATCAGCATCCTGTTGATACAAATAAGCAAGTCCTTCTTTATCATAGCCGATAGGCAAGAGACGTAAATCGCTTGCCACACAAGAATTTAATAGCTGAAAAATTGCATGTGGATAGAAATATTATATCCATAAAATGATTGTGAATCGATTGACGATGTCTATTTCCAAACAACTTACATTTTCTTTGAATTTAACATTGAAATCGAATTGACTTTCGCATAAAGCTTTAAGAATTGCAAGCTTCGTAGCTGCAGTTGTGTGTAAATAGCCGTATCGTTCCAGCTGTAGGTACTCAGTTTCTAGCGATGGAATAAGGGAGCAAAATTTTAGGAGATACTTCTCCCAAACTTCCAATCTTGCAGATTTAAATGTTAATTTACGCATCAACATTAAGTGCAAATCGATTAAATCCCGATCAACTAGAAAAGTAACCAAAATTAAAGATATTTAAATAATGTTATAATAAAACAATATTAAACAAACAGTATTATTATTCATGGGCAGGATCTTTAACTTTTACAAGATTCTGGACAATCATTCAATAAGCATTTCTTGCATGACGATAATAATCATCTAAGTGTGGCATGAAAATAACGATAAGTACTATTCCTCTATCAGAGTAACATCAATTCTCCAAAGTATATTAAAATATAATAAATAACCTTTGCCTGTAACATGAAAACTAGTAAATAAATTCTCCAATTTGACGAAGCTCTGCGGTTTTAGACCTAAGAATACAGCGAATTTATTGAAGAAACTACAAATGACGGCAAACGAAGGATCGCTGTAAAGCTTTTGTGTTGCATGCTGAAGAATTTGAGCATTCACTTCCTGTTTCGGCGATTCAAATTTATCACACTGCAAACATTGTGCATTTTCAAAAATAAAGTATACTAGGCATCTTTTGTTCTGTTTCAAATCTCATGCAAACTCTACATTCAACTACACTAAAAGTGGAAGTGTACTGTATATTTTTATTTACTTCTTTTTAAATCTCGTATGTAAATCTTAATAATATCCTGAAAAAAATCTTAAAAACAGCTTAGTCAATAATCCATTAAGATAAACTACATGATTCGGACAATAAATATGAAAAAAATAGACCTGAATGCCCTGCTTCTGTTTATATATCGAAAGCAATTATCATGCTTAAGCGAGAAAATTTTGCAAAAGTAAGATATTTATATCTAATTACGTCGCATACCATTATAAAACTTAATTAAAACAAAGAAGACAAGAAAACGAACTTCACTATTTCGAATCACTTCTTCTGGATCCTTTTCAAGCTCTTCATCACTATTGGAGCAGTCGATTTGCCTGCTTTCGGTCAGATCTCCAGGTTTATTGCTTAAATCAATTTCTTCGTTTTCATTCATGTTTTTGACATTTAGTGAATAGTTTTCGCCCTTTTCATTGGCGTTTTCCACTATAATTAAAGCACCTGCAATTTTTTATCCATTCTGAAATATTTCACAATAAAAGGAGACAATATACCAAAATCTGTGAATATAAAGCAAGTTAAGATGTTAAACAAAGCATATACGCAGTAATGATTATAGAAAAACTAACGGTGTAAATGTGATAAAAGAATGAAAACATTAAGCCACAAAAGCACATTAACTAAGTTAATATGTCAACTAAAACTAGCTTACCAAGTAAAGCATACATATTACTTGGAACATGAGATGTATGATGTCCAATTTGTCCTAGAAAATATATTGCAATGCTGTCCCAATAGCATATTCAATAATTTTCATTAATTTTTATTAATATATAATAAAATTTATCACATTTAAATTCATATTTTACTTAAAATTCTGATAAATATATTCCATTCCATTGCATAAGATCCATCAAAGAATTAATAGGAAAACAATCAACAATAACTTTTACCCATTTCAAAAATGCAAACGAGAAGAAATTGAACAAAATTATACCTATTCATATATGATAATTTTAATACTAATTTATTCAAAATTCAAAAAGTTGCTTCCAAAAATAAAATCTTTCAAATTTAGTCATCACTTTAGGGAATAATAACTACGACATAATTTGAAATATAAAAGTACGGTAAATGTATTTCAAACACCCAAGATATTTGAGCCAATCATCATCGACAATCGCAAATACTTCGTCCTCAACGACAACGCGAAAAAAAAAAAAACCTCGTGACTGAATGCGATCGCAATAACAAATTGTAAATAATTATTCGCAACAATGATCTACTCATGTAAAAATAGTATGAAAGTAAAAGAGTGTAGTGAGATATAATAGAATGGAAAAATAGTATGGTTAGAGATTGATAATGATATAATGAATGTGTACTGATTTTTATAACCAGAAATTGATAACATTTGTTAAATATTATATTTCTCGATCAAACATTTTAAAACCTTACTTTTCTTTTCGTGATGTTGTAGAAAAAAATAACACTATAATGGAATAGATGCAGAGAATGATGGACTTTTGAAAAGAGTACATTTAGGAAGAGTGAGAAGTATAAGAAAGGAGACATTCGTAATATTTTAACTATACCTATTAAAAAAATGTTGAATAGAAGTAGTGAATGTTGGGACGTATGGATTGGTTAACACGCACGTAATATTCCAGAAGGACTTCACGTATGTGAGATGAAGTCATTTCTATGCTTTTTCAGATGGACGTGTAAGTGTTTATTAACACAATAAGCATTTCTGTCTTTGATAATGTTTAAAAATAGTTTTGAAGTTTTAATTATTCGAATCTAACACGTACTACAAGATCCTTCTAACACGTATTACAAGAATCCTAAAAATAGTTTTAAACACTTTATAGTTATGAAATTAAAAATTTCAATAAGTTTCTAAAGTTTGTTAGCATTTCACCTGACTTTTTTAGTTTTGCTCTAAAATAGTTTGAAGAGATTATCTAAAAGATCTTGTAGTACGTGTTAGATTCGAATTAAAATTCTGATATTGCGTGACAGGTTTCTTCATTATAAAAGATGATTTAAGGATAATTTAATTTGCTAAATTCAATTTACGCAATTAATTTGTAACGTTTGCTTATTTACTTTCTACGTTGTTGACGTATCATTCATTTTTCAATGTTTAAATTTGTCAGTTTTAATGCGGAAAACATTTTGCAGCATTGAGAAAAGAAGAATGAAGTAAACTATTACGATTATGCCATCCATCGCAAAAATTATTCGACTATTTCGTCATAAAGTATATATCATTATGTTTTATGATAAGCAGTCGTACAGTTTTATTTCTTATAATATCATATTGAACATTGAAACTAATTTTTGCACTTTCTTTTCTATTGAATATTCCATTTAAAATCTCCTAATTAAATTAGTCCAACACAGATGGCATCGAGTTATCAGTAGTAGCATATATTTGATCAGTTGTTTCAAATCCATTGTTTAATTTACATGGAATTTCCAACTTTTTTCTGGAATCTTTTCGAAGAAACTGTATAAGAAGGACATATGCTTTATTTTATCACTTTATTTGAAACATTGTTTGCGACATTCGGACCTGGTCCATTTAATTGGATGAGAACTAAGATGTAAAACAATGAATTTGAAACAACTGATCAATAAAATTATATATAAATGAGTACTATTCAATGATTACTATAATAGTACTTTTTTTCTCATAGTTAACAACTCCAAATGATGCAGCTGATGGGATGTATATGTCGGGATTATTGGCTTGAAATCACCCTTTCTTATGAATGCTGTTGTTGAAGCATTGAATATATCACCTGATGATGATGTGCTAGAACTTGGAATTGGGTTTAGCGATGGTTTGTTCCAATACATTTAAAATAATCCTTCAATGTATTAAATTACCATTTTCGTTCCTTCCCAAAAATAAGAAACAAATAAATTTTTTTCATTCGATTTTTGGTTTTGAGAAAAATTTTTATAATGCATGTAATGTATTATATGCTGTATTTTTTGTGTTATTTCTATGATTGCATTTAAGTTTTTAGAATCTGAAAACTCTTCAGTGAAGATGGGCGGTGGTTATCGTTTTCTTGATGAATTTCAATTATCTCAGGTAATTCCAGGTGTGCTATGCTCTTATAAGCGTGTAAGGGAGGGCAAAGGAACAGTATATAGTGTGGATAGATGGACTTCATTATTTGCAACGGTCCAAGGACGTTTTCCTAAAAATGCATTGGAAAATAAACGGATTGTTTTTAATGAAGCAAGTTTTTTTGTTAGAAATAATTTCCCATTATCAATATTTCTCTCTGCTATTTGTTACGATCATATAATTTTTTTTTTCGATAATATAATTTTTCGATAATTATATTTATAAAAATTTATTTATCATTTATCGTTTTTCGCCCATTTAGGTATGCGATGCAAAACTTTTGCCTTTCAATAATGAATTTTTCGACAAAATATTTCATGTCCATTCATCGTATTTTTGGACCCCTGATTTACCAGCAACATTAGTTGAAATAATGAGGGTGCTGAAACCAGGCGGCGTCTTTCTCTCTGGCATGCATTTGAAAAAGTTTGCTTTTTATAATTATAATCTGGATTGGTAAAGAGTAAAACCAAAAATTTTAATAGATCGGTAATCTAATTTTTAATATTCATAATAATAAGGAGCAAATACAATTTGTCATGCGTTTTCAGGCTTGAATTGCTAGAGAAAGGAAAGTTGGTAAGGCGGCTACAGTTTGATCCAAGTCGATATATTTTCGAATTGGAACCTGCTGGATTTACGGATGTTAAAGTAAGATTTGTTTGAGAAAATTTGCTAAATACAACTAACTGAATTTGAAAAAATTTTCACTTAAAAACTTCAAGAATAGGGTTTCCTTAAATGTAGGATTAAAAGTTTAGATTGGCAGCACTTGATATCTTGATGGCGTGTGCTAATCTATGCTGAAAAGGAGATGTTGGTATATTAAGATTTTTTATTCATCTTTTAATTTTTTTAGTTTATATTGTCATTGCTAGTTCTGAAATATATAATTTGGAGAAACGTAAATTTCTCATGTTTGGATAAGAAAATGAAAGTCAGATCGACTAAAAAAGGAAGATTTGTAGGAAAATTTTACAGATAATTGATTTATTGAATAACTATTTACTGCAGATGGAATATATAAAGGGAAGGACAAACAAAGAGTACCAGTTGATATTCGCCAAGAAACCATTAGAAATCAAAGACTCACGCGATCCGGATGAAGTTGCTGCTTATTTAGAAAATAAGTTGATGAAAGAATATGTCATTGAATGTAGTATTGATGAAGGCCATTCTTTAATAGAAATTGAGAGGGAATTTTTGTCTAATAAAACTCGTAATACTGAAAATTTATTAGGAGAAAGTAAACCCTTCGCATAACGGATTCCAAGCACTGAGTCATGTAATAGATTTTTCATTGCTGCAAAATTAATTTTAAATTAGAGATGACATTTTCAAAAATATTTTTTTGTGGTAGCTTCATTAAATATGCAATATTGAATTCACAACTGCGAATGTATTTTCGAGTTGTTAACATTGCAATATGTGAAAATATTTTAGATGCCTTTCTATATTATATCATATAATGATTACTTCAGTCAGAAAACAAACAGCTGATAGAAATTTCAATTCAAACTCCTAAGATGAGAATATTCTACTTGATTTGCAGTTCGCGCCTTTGCACATTTCCAAATTATTTTGTAAAACAGTTTCATTATTTATTTTGTCTCATAAAAATATAGCATGGAAGAATGAACTGCTGAAATTTTAGTATTTAATTCTTTAATTATGACATTAATCTGCACGGTGATTTCTTTGCATTTGTAAATATATTATATCTTAATGTTGGTAGATATAACTGTTTCAATAAAATTTAATGTTTCAGAAATTTGACTTTTTCTTTTACGCTTCGTTGTCATTCTATTCTATATTTTTCATGTCTTCGATATATAAATCTTTTTTATGTGAATTATTAAATAATGTTAATGATAAGATTGAGATGATCTGACGACTGTATTAGTACCCTGTGGAATGTAAAGCTGATTAAAATTATCATTAGGCTTCTTATCTTTTCAGATGTTTGTATCTAATGATTGGTAGTATTAGAACGTTATGTGTCATCAAAGAGATTTCGATATCTTCAATGAGATTGAAGCATTTTATAACTACTCCAATATTCTACGCTAATGGACGTTAGTTGTTTTCATTATATTCTTTAGATTTTAGTATATTTTTTACCATTAAGCAATCATTATGTGGATTAGCTAATTGTTTGATTTTTTTGCACTAATATTCTCATGAATTTTGCAGCTCCACATATTGGTCATCTTTATACAGCATTATTAGCAGATGCTTCAAATCGCTGGAGACTACTGAAAGATGGTAATGTTGATTCCAGCGATTCATTATTTACAACAGGGACTGATGAGCATGGCTTAAAGGTAATTTTAAGTAAATGCAGTTAAGGTAATCAAGTTGAAATTAATATTCCTTTTGGTGTTAACTGCGCTTTTTTTTACTGTTTTTGGAATGCATTTCGTGGATTGCTATCTTTTCAAAGTTTTGTAGTTTTTTGATGTTCAAAGCAAGTTTTGGGTATTTTTATTGCTAATAATTAAATTCATCCTATAATGGGATTTCTACTTGAATAGTTTTTTATAATTCCTTACTCCTACGTTCAGATTCAACGAACTGCCATTGCAGCAGGCTATGATCCACAAAGTTACTGCGATAATATTAGCGACAAATTCAAAGATCTGTTTCACACTTTTAATATACATCCTAATGATTTCATTCGAACAACTGAAACACGACACAAGGAAGTTGTTAATCATGTCTGGGTAATGATTTTTCATAATTTTTTGGTATTTTTTAACTAATTTTTCTATCGCTAATGACTGCAAAATTTGCTAATGATGAAAACATATATCGAATGTAACTGTTTCAAAACAGAATATCTCTTTCCAATTATTTAAAGGAAAATAATGGAATAGAAAATATTGTATTTCCTTCAGAATTTTTAATATAATAAGAAATTTCTATTTAATTTGGAAAATATGATTTAGAAAGAATTGAATAAACGAGGACTGATACAACGAGGTAAATATGAAGGTTGGTATTCAACTGTTGACGAATGTTTCTATGCCAACGATGAAGTAGAAAAGTTGAGTGGACAGATTTCTACGGTTTGATTTTACTTCTGTTTTTTTGTTTTTGGATTAAAATAAATAGATACGTGCAATATAATATGACGATAAAAGAATAGTGTTGATGTGTAAAAATACACTTAACAACAAATTAGTTTCTTACTTAGTCGTACAGCGAAATACTTAATTGTTGATGTTTTCGATTCCATATATAATCACTGAATTTTGTCTGCTCTTTTTCCTTTAGTTTTTCTAAATTCAGTAAACAGTTCAGGTGAGCAAAATCACGGGTTCGGTTGTAGAATGGGTGGAAGAAGAAAATTATATATTTCCTTTGTCCAAATATCTTGGTACGATTCGAAATTGGTTGAACAACTATGGTGAGCTCAAATATTGCACATCATTTTCACATCATTTTTGGAAATAATTTTATGTTTCAAGTGATAGTTATTCATCTTAATTTTTATAATCTTTAAATTTCTGTTCCGACTTTTTTACAAGTAGCGAATATTTCTATTTGTAAAGGTGGTTGTCAGTTTGTTTATACATTTGCTGATATATGTCAAGACTTCTCAGTCAAATATTATTCCTATTAATGAATTAAATTTGAAAGATGTCCTGTAGAATTGATAATGAACTGCTAATAAATTCATATGACAGCTTTGTTATTTTAATCATTTTCACGAAGTGAAATTCGATTATGGAATTGTGTTTAGCCTTTAATTTTTTCTAATATTTTATTCTTATTTTTAGATGTCATACGTCCAAAAACTTATTTTCCGGAAGCTCTTCAACAAGCGAGCGTAGAAGGAGATATTTCGTTATCAAGAGATAGAAAACGAGTCACTTGGGGTATTGCAGTACCAAATGATGAAAATCAAACAGTTAATTTTAGTTTACTTTGATGCTATATCTATCGGAAATATTGAATAGTCAATGTAGTTAATAGCACTTTTGTTTTACTGTTTTTCATCATTTTCACGTTATATTATCTTTTTTCTTACATTCATTTGGTTTTGAAAATATTAAATTTAGATAATTATTTATTTTGCATTATATTTTGGCATTCGTGATTATTTTACATTTTAGATATATGTTTGGTTCGATGCGCTAATGAATTATTTAACAGTAAGTGGTATTTTCTCTGACAAGAAAAGGATAAATTGGCCTCCGACATGTCAGATTGTTGGAAAAGATATTTTAAAGTATTGCTTTAAATCGTTTCTGTTTCACTACGCATAAAGTGGGAAATTATTATTTTGTTTCGTTTGATTTGGATTTGTTTGGTTTTAAATTAAAAATTGCTGAGTCATATGTATACAATGACCTTTTGAAGTGCATTAATGATGTTAACTGTCGAATATTTTTTTAGTTAACCACTACTTATATAAATACGATTATTTCCGTTTGCCAATTCAGCATTATCTTTTTTCTCTTTTTAATAATATGCTTAAAACTTTCCGTAATATACTATCTATTCTTTATTGCACAATTGTTATGAGAAACTAAAAGGAACTTTAAATTAAAAAATTGCTGAGTCATATGTATACAGTAAAGTATCTTAGCATAGTTTCAACAATACAATATTAAAAATTGAAAAGATTTCATGCAGTCATTTGGCCGGCATTTTTACTTGAATGGATCTTCCTCTTCCGAAGCGCATCTTTGTTCACAGTCATTGGCTTGTTAATGGGGCTAAGGTTCCTTTTTTTATATATCTCCGATTATATCATCATTTTGTCTCGCCTTTTCTCATTCATTTACTTCAAAACATTACTCCAGATGTCAAAAAGTGTTGGAAATGTGATTGATCCATTTATTATTTCTAAATCGCTGTCTGAAGAGGGATTGAGATACTTCTTACTCCGACAAGGAACTCCACAAAACGATGCAAGTTAGTTTTTTTACTTCATTGACAAGTTTTAATAATCCCGAATCTTTTATTTTAATTTTCAGTCATTTTGATTTTTTTTCTGTCAGTCATTGCAAAAATATTGCAAATATTTGTGCCTGTATATTTCAGATTTCATGATGTCCAAAGCAGTAAATGTCATCAATGTAGACCTTGTAAATAATGTTGGGAATTTACTGCAGCGCTCAATGATTGGAAGACTTAATCCATCTCAAACATATCCTACATTTTGTCCGAATTCATTCCATAATTGTTTGTTGGAATTAGGTGAACCGCTGATGAAATCGATCAACGGCTTAGCGGGTACTGTTTATAGTTTGGTTTGTATTTGATTTCCTTATTGCATTATTCATACTAGTTGTCATGTGATATTGACAAATAGTTTGAATGAGTAAGAATGGATTTATTAAGTTCTTAATGTTATCAAATCGATATTAGATATGTCCGCATTTTTATATTAAGACTTTAAATAAAATAAATGAGAAGTTAAAAGTAATATTATAGAGCTATACGCGGAACAGTTTGATGAATTGATGATTTATAAAGCGCTTGAAATCCTTATGGGGTTATGCGGCAGACGAATGGTTTTTTCAGTTTTATGAACCATGGAAGGAACTGGACGATAGAAAGGTTACTATATATTCCTTATGTTTGGACATAATGTTTATTAGCATTAATCGTTTAAAAAAAATAATCAGTTTAAATCAGATTTTAAATTTAATGATTTGTCGAAAAAAGTAATTCATTGTCAGATATCTTCCTTACTGTACATCTGCTATGAAGTATTGCGAATTTGTGGAATTTTGCTTCAGCCAGTTATACCGCATTATGCGGACCATCTGCTAAATAGGTTGCTTATCTTATCTGTTTCTTTACTTAAAATTTTTATTTAGTATTTTCTATTTGAATGTATGATTTTTGTTTTCACCAACTTTTCGGATTGTTTATTTTGGTCGTGTAGCCTTAAATATTTTTAGTTTTTTTATTCACTAGTTTTTTCACTTTTGCATCCTTAATTATGGCGCATTTTATTTAAAATTTTTATCTTCATGTTTTCTTTTTTATATTTATATTTCAGTTATCTTCTTTTTTAGGTTAGGAATAGAAAGAAATGAACGGATTTTGGACAACGCTAAGTTCATAGTAGATTCGAAATATTTCGGAAAACCGCTAGGCAAATATAATGGTCCGGTTATGAACCGAATTACATGCAAAAACGGAGAACTCTAACTGGATTGAGAAGCTTTACATTATTGATGCACTAATTTTGTTGTAGCTTATTCGTTTAATAAAAACTTCTTAAAATTCGTTATTTGGCCATATTAAGTTTAAAGCTTTTTATATTGCCTGCATTATTTCTTTATAATATCTTCTGAATTTTATATTTCTGGATTTTTTTTTGAATTTTAAACTTTTTTTAGATTTGAATTTTTTTCTAGTAATATGATCTTTTCTATTTGTCTCATCATATTCTAAGCTTAGCTGATGTGCCGAGATGTTTACCTAATTATTCTGATGCATTTTTTTCTTGGAATCATATTTCTTCAATTAGTTCATGTATATTCTCAATCTCAGTTATGTTTTTATATTTATAATTATGCTCTGTTCAAATGGGGCGAAACAATTGTCATTGACCCTGAGGGAGGTGATGTCGTGAAATAGTATCTTCACCATTTCCACATTTTCAAGAAACTGCCAATAATAAGATAGAAAATTTAATTTAAATCACAATCTTTAGAACAATGTCAGATGAGGATCGTCCAGTAAAGCGAGCCAGGAAGGTTCCGCCACATGAGTGTACTGTAATTTTGGTTGATGTTGGGGCAAATATGAATAGAATAGGAGATACAACCACAGACATGCAGTTAGCAAAGGAAGTTGTTGAATGGATCATAACAAGAAAGGTATGTCACGTTGATTCTCAGAAAAACAAAAGAATAAAGTTCGTAGATTATTTCAGCATATCAGTTGCTCTGTTTTTTTTTTTGTACTATCAGCAGAAACTGTTGTCTAGTTATGATTATTAGTTAAAAATTTATAGCAACTTCTAACAAAGTTGATAACAAGCCTGCACGCTTGAGCATTCTTTTCTCCGTACTACAATGCCTTTTGATTATATTATGTTCTGTTTTTTGCATTTAAATCATAATTCATTTTTTTTTAATTATTCTGATATAATAGATTTGTAAATGAGTATTGATCGGATTTCTGTGAATCATAGATTTTAGCTCGCTTGTTGAGTTTTTTCTCACTTTTTGATAATCTAAAAGAAAAAAAGAGGATGCAGTGCTCCACGCAATGACTTAATTCATATTCTATCATTTCTGTACTTTAGTAGTTCCAAAAAAATTGCCTGTGTTTTGAAGATATTCACCAAATCAGCTGATGAATTTGCGTTGATGCTTTTTGGCTCAGAAGTGACGCAGAATTCAGTAACAGATGATGAAAATATTTTTTTATGAAGAAGAAATGCAGCAAGCTAAAATTGATTGGTTACGATTTATTGATAAAGAAATCAAACCAAGTAAATCTACAAATGGCGACTGTAAGTTTGTATACATTCTGTTATTTCGAAAATATTTATGAATGAATTCATTACCTTGGATTGATAATTTCAAACTTTGCAATATGTAATGGCATCTAAAAAGATAATAGAAAATATTATTAATGTTATTTAGTTAGAGTTGTCGATCTGTCTGTCATTTTTACCGTGATGCGATTTAGTTGTTCATGCATTATTTGTAGGAATTTTGAGCTTTCTTTGCTGTATTTTTATGTTTATATTGCATTCCATTTTTTCCTCGTTTATTCTATTTTTGCAAATGAAAAAGTGCTGTATAAGGATTCACTTATTTATTTTTAGTCTTAGCTGCGCTAATCGTAGCGCTAGATTATATGCGAAATCATCTAGAAAATCATCCGAAAAGCAATATTACTGCTCGAAATATTCTTTTAATAACAAATCTGTTTGGCTTTGATGAAAATATGGATGACGAATGCATTAAAACAGTTATAAATAGCGTAAAAGGACTTGAAATCAATTTCAATGTTATGTAAGGCTTCACATTAAATTTTCAGATAAATACATACTTTTGAAAATCATTGTTATGCACTTTTTTCTGCTATAAAATCTTGGGTTAATTCCAGAGGTCCATCAATAGATGAAGTCATTTTGAATGAAGAATCAGATGTAAAACCGATGAAAAAATTACCTAATGCAATGGAATCGTTCAAAATGGAACCAGCCGAATGTACACTGGCGGATATCTTGAGACAAACGAATGGTGTCGCTTATTCTTTTGCGTTAGTTTTTTAATAGCAACGAAAACTGATGTTATAAGCTCGATGAAGCTATTTCGCAGTCACATGCTCCACTTTTTTTTACACGATAGATTATTGTAATTAATTTAGTGAAGCTCTGCCAGTGCTACAACGTTTTGTGCCTCGTAAAGTGAGCTTGCGCGGTCAAAAATTCTATTTGGAACTAGGGATTGACGTAAAATTGCCTTTACAAATGTACAAGAAGATTCAGCTTAATGATTTCAAATTTGGTACAGAAAAACTTGCATCAACAAGTGGTGTCCGGGTAATAATTTTTCTTCTATCATTAAAACTTGAATTTTTTAATTATGACATATAGAATGGGTTCCGTTTGTTATTTTTATAGCTAAAGCGCAAAACAATATATGAGAAAGAGATAAAGGACGAGGAAGTTGAAGATGACATGTCCACAATGAACGCTGGTCGCAGTGATAATTTATCTCAGATGAGTGATTCTAAAATACTTGCAGAAGAAACTGTGAAAGGTTAATATTTTATTCATTTTTGAAAATATTATAGCTAGTCGATAATTATTCATGTTATATTTTGAGTTTTTTTATCCAAAAATTAGCGATTTCCGCATTTTTTGCTTGATCGAATAACTAATTTTTGTTGTTTGTAAACGTCTGCTGGTGACAGAATGTTGGCTAAAATTGATAACTAAACTTTTTTTTAACAACGTTCTTTTATAAGAAATTTCATACAATTATTGAAACATTTTATAACTGTAGGATATAAATTCGGTACAACAATTGTTCCTTATAATGAGGAAGATCAAAAAGAATACGGGTGGAAACAAGAAAATCGTTGTTTGCAACTCATACAATTTGCAAAACGATCTCAGGTAGGAAAGATGGCAATTTTTACGATTAATAGCCTAAATAAAAACGGCCTCTTTGTCTCGGTGTATTGTTAATTGTTTATTTGTATTGTTAATTGTTTTTTCTTATTTATCTGAAGCTTTTAGTGCATTTTAATGTGTCTTTATTCTTCCAAACGATATTTACTGTGGATTTTACGAGGAAATTTTCATGATATATTTACAGTAGAATGAGAAATAAAAATTGCATTTTCGTTGATTTCTTAACGCACTTAATGCTCAGTTTATTTAATTTCTTGTTTAGATATTGGAACACTATTTGATGGATGGTGGTACTTTTTATTTTATTCCTCCAGCACTCGATAAGGTATTATTTTGTTTTGGTGTTGTATAGTGGATTTTTCCTTCCGAATTGTAAATTCAAGCATTTCAGAATGCATGTATTGCTATATCAGCGCTTGTGAATGCTATGATCGCTGAAGATAGTGTTGCTCTAACTCGATTTGTTTATAATGCTGCATCACTGCCTCGAATCATGGGGCTATTTCAAGAAGAAGTAAAAAGGAGTCGATGTATGTGTTAGAAAATGAAAAATATTTATTTTCCTATCGATATTAATTAATAACAATAATAGTTCATCATTTTTATGAAGTTATTGGATCCAAGTTGTTATTCTTTTGTGTTCAAGAACTGAACCTACACTTTTTTCCCTTACTCTTCTACAATAAATTTTGTTCAGAATTTTATTGATTTTCATTTTTAGATGTTTGTGGGTATTCACTTACCATTTTATGAAGATTTTCGTGGACTTGATTTTCCATCGCTGGACAGTCCTGCTAGTGAACCAAAACGTATATTGCATTATTCTTTTAACTGCTATATTTTTCCTCTTACTATGATATTAATGCTCGTGAGATCTTATGCTCTTATAAGTAGATAAATAATCTGTCAGATTTTTGCATTAAAATTTTTTGTACATTAATTTTGCAAAAAAATGATATCCTGAAATTAAAGAAATGTATAATTGAAATTAATACTGCAGTTTCGAAAAACTACTATTTGAATAAATTATGATTTATACACTGAAGTGGAAGATAATTATAAAATAAATATTTGAAAGTGTCATTTAATCTGTTTCGAATGTAACTATCTTAACAAAAACTCTTAATTTCTTATTAATATGTCAAATTACACCCTTTTGTAAATATGAAGTTTATAAATATGTTTGTTTTCCAGATGATCATCTTGACGCGATGTATGCACTGGTTGAAGCGATGGATCTCACAAAAGCTCATTTGTATGTTTATTTATGTAGTTAATTTTACTAATAGCACGATGTAAATTTTTTCCGTAGTATAAATAAAAGATCATTCGAATTACGGCTTGGACACAAAGTGAGAGATTTTAAAATAATTCGTGTAGAAATTCTGTTTCACAGATCAAATTAATTAATCGATTGAATTAATAAAATTTAGTAATTCGGAAACAGGACAGTATGAGGAATCCTTACGCCCACGTGATGTGCCAAATCCAAAGCTGCAAAGTGTTTGCAAAGCTATGAAGCATCGTGCGCTACATCCAAATACTCCACTGCCTGATTTCGAGGATAAGTTATTGGGTGATTTACTTGAGCCGAATCCTGTGCTGCTGAAGCATGCAAAGTAGGTATTGAATTTTTTATATTAATGAAGCGTAGTTTAATCATTGTGTATTTTCTACAACTCTGAAGATATTTGAATATCTAGTAGAGAACGAAATTTTGAATATAAGTGATAGAAGTATCATGCACTTGACTATGAGGAAGTAATAATTATACCGAAATATTAATTGCTTGCTATTACTACTATTTACCATTCATTTAAGGTTTATTTTGCAGTGAAGCATTGGAATATTTGAAAACTAATTTACGAATATTAGAATCACCAAACAAGAAGCGGATTACAAAGGAAGTGAAGGAGGAGGAAACACTACCGAGGTTAATATCCACCTATGGATAGTATGTCATCTGTGTTCATCAGTTAATGATAATCAATTATTGTCATTCGATGCTCAATGAGCAAATACATAATATAATTGTGTGCATCAATTGCAGTTATTTTGTTCTTTTAAATATTTGTTATGGTTACTTAATTTTTACAGGATGAGAGCAGATAACAGTGTGCTACCAGAAAGTGGCAGATTTATAAAAGTCGATGAAGTAGATGTATGATGTGAGATTTATCCGTGATATCTGTTATAAAATTTTTATGGTTTGCATTATATTTGGCGTTTCAAATTACCTCGAATCATAACATTTCATATCTCTTCAAAAATTCGCTTTAATTTATATGTAATTCTTGTAAAAATGCTAGCTCAAATCAGATTGCTTGTGTTTAATATTTAGAAATTTTCCTTTCTTTCCTTATAGATAAATCTATAAAAGAAAAATCTTGAGAAGAACTGTGCTACTTGATGTTTCTATATATATTTCGGAAACATATAAATTAAAAGAAAAGTTAACCACTAGATTTTATTGTCATTGGAATTTTTGAGAATTTATCGAAGTATTAATGTGGACGAAATTTGTAGTTTATCATACAGATGTGTAATTAATGTGTTTGAATTTGCCATTTTATTCTACTTTTATCTTCTCGACACTTTTTCATCCTCTTTATTTCATTCCCATGAATTACATTTTAATATGAAATTAGATTAAGAATTAGAATTTTTTTATCAGGTAATATAAAAGCCGGTTTTGTAAATAGATTTTATTTATATTAACGATCACTGTAATACTGGTGTTTAACTGACGTTCCGTACATTGTCATTGATTATTTTGCATCAAAATTATTTGATCAAATCTTAACTCGAAGTTTTAAAATGTATCATATTTGTACATTTCAATATTTATAAAGGAGTTACTGGTTCTAATAGTCAATTTTTCGATCTCGGTATATGAATGCGAAATGATAATTCCACGTTTTCTCACCATATTTTTATATTCATTCTATGATTTTGATTGTTCAGCTTCAGCGATTGCGGTGTTTCTGATTTTATAACTCTTTAGCGAAACATTAATGAAGCACGTAGATTTGTGCTAGAGGCTTAACGTTGCAGATTAATAATACTGCGACAATTTTGCCGCAATGTCAGTCAAAGTGATGAATTTGGTTGGACGATTAGATTTACAGCCGAAAGAAATTAATTATCTGAAATTATCGGACGAGGTTATTGATTTGTTTTCGCAATTCCATTATCGTATGAATAGGCAGTTTTCATTAAGAAATGAAAGATTATTTGGAAATATGATATTATTACTCATTGTAATTTCAGCGTAAATTACTGATACATGAAACTAAAGAATATATTAGTTCACCTATTAAACAAAATTTGCTAAGAAAATTACGTCTAGAAGCTCGTCATCGCATGTGGAAACATAAACTGGAATTATTGCCAAGCAATGAAGACATTGAAGTACGTACGTAAATTTTTTGGTAAAAATTATCGTATGTTTTATTTAATCGTTGGATTCTATATCTACCGTTAAAACGGTTTTTTTTTTCGTTTATTTAAGAAATACTTCCTTAGTTTGTTATAATTTTATTGTATTTCCTTTCGAATAAATCTGTTTTTAGTTATTTTCCTCAAGTCTGCGGAACAATGCAATTTACTCGAAAAGTGAAGATGGCAAACTTATTGATTATTATAAATATAAAGTTAGTAATTTTGAATGCTTTCTAATTTTTCCTTTTTAAAGTGCTTTTACTGGAAACTTTAAGCTGGACTAGCCTGTTTCATAACCATAAGCAGTTAGGACAATACGCTATGCTTTAAAAATAATTTTTCAATGTATTTTTTTAGCAGTCAATAGATCTCGCTCCGAAAACTTTGCGTGATTTCCTGTCTACGCAAACTTTTATGGATTTGCTTCAAATTAGCAACAATAAAGACGAAGGATATATAACTGTTGATTCTATTGTCGACTACTTGGTAACCAAAAAAGACAAATTAAGCAAACTAATCCATTTACACTACTATGATTCTGCAAGCAAAGGCTATTTATCGATGGAGGTGGTCATTTTGTTTTCCATGTTGTTAAAATAAATATATTAAAATACATTTTGTTCTCTTCCGGATATAACATTGTTGTTTATATTTATTCGAAAAGTTTTTTATTTTTTCAAATTATTTTTGCAGGATTTGCAAGATTTTTTAAGAGAAGAAGTGCTACCTCATATACCATCTCTTGCAAATTTGAATGTAAGTGTATTATTTTTAGGAATTTCATTCAAAAAAATAATATTAGATTCACTTCTGGAATGCAAATATCTACTTAAACCATTTTTTGAAACTTACTACTTGCATTAAAATATACAACGAGTGAAAAATGCTATGATAATGACACTTATGCCCAAATCCAGTTTTGCAATGGAGATACAATATATCACGGAATAATTCCATATTTTTAATCGTTGGTTATATTATTTGTTGTTGAGCTATTTATAATTAATTACTTAATTTGGACATGAATATAAAAGCATATTTTTTCATCTTTCAGGAAGAAGAGCCGATGCTACAAGATTATTATTTATGTATGGCTACACGAAAATTTTTTTTTACTCGACCCAATGCAGCAAAAAAGGTTCGCATTATTGATATTGTAGCTAGCCGGTTATTAGAAGAATTTGAAACTCTAAATGAATCATCGAATGACGGTATTGGTGATGATGATGAACCTGCAGAAATCGAACAAGGAACATCTCAAACTATCGATACATTGAATTGGTTTGTTAATTTGTTTATATATCATGTCATCACAGTTTATAATTTATGTATTTGAAATTTATAAAAAAGCTCAATTTCGAGTGACTGTCTAGTATTATTATATTATAGTTGTTATTGTGGGCTCTACGACTAACTGATCTGGCATTGCTATATTTTCAAAAATGATAACACTTTGATAAAATAGGGGTGTGAATATGGTTGGTTACTAAGCCTTTTACGATTTCTGTAAACCTACTGTAGGAATATAAATGCACTTTTTACGTTATATCTGCTTTCTTATTTTTCCTAAAATTCCAGGTTTTCGAAACGAAACTGTTTGAGAATAAAAGATTTATACGAACAGCTTGATACGGATGGCAATGGATTGTTGAGCTTTTCAGAAATGACTGATTTTCAACGTGTCACAAACTCTTTCATGCAGAGGTTTTTCAATTGTATATTCTTTTCGTGCTAAACTTGTATTAAATATTTCGTTTTCGAACACTATTTCATGGATTTAACTTGAATTTCGAAATGGATTTCATGTAATTTTCCAGAGTTTTCGAAGTCCAACAAACTTATGATAATGATGAGCTTGACTTGAGAGGGTTTTGCGACCTTTTACTTGCAATGGAAAATAAATCGGTAAGTTTATCGTTTATGTTTAAAATTTTTAATTAACACTTTTCGGCATTTTATATATTCATTTTTGTAATATTATGGTTTAAAAGGCATATTTGATACAGTTTTCGTTGACTTATTTTAATATATTTGTTTTCATATCGATTTGTTTGTTTGACTTTTTTTCTTTTTTTTGATATAGAAAATTTAGGATCGTTCTGCACTGAGCTATTACTTTCGAGTGCTAGACGTTGATGGTGATAATTTATTAACTGCTTCGGATATGAATTTCTTCTATCGTGATCTTGCCAGATTGCTGGAAGATTGTTTTTCGGATGATAGCTTGCAGAAGGCACCTTTATTCGAGGATGTTAAGAACGAGATATTTGATATGTGTTGTTCAAAAAATCCTGAGGGGTATGGCAGAAAAGTATTTTTCTTTTGGTACAATTAGTGATTTAGGACGATTTGATAAATAATTTATCAAGAATTGAAAAAATCAAATATATTATTCATCTTCCCAATTTCAGGATAACATTGAAAGAGCTGATTTCTTCGGGGAAAGGTGGGACAGTGGTGGGTATGTTAACCGATCTTGATGCTTTCTTGGAGTATGAGAATCGTGAAGATGTCATCTACCAAGAATGAGTTTGTGTTATTCTGCATATTTGTTGTTCAATTAAAAATTTTCTCATACTTTTTTGCTGTGAATGAAAATAATCTATAGACGGAAATAAGAGATGCGCTATTATCTTGTAGATAATAAAGCATAATTTTTGATAATGAAGACGTTAATTATGTGCTTTATGGTTAATCATCTACGATAACATTTTCTTTTAATTATTCTTTATTGTTATAATGAAATTTAAATACTGACCAAAGATGGCAAATCTTCATACTGATATATGGCATTCTTTGGTTCTTAGCAGATTTATTTCGCATATTTATTATGTGTATGTTAAAAAGCTGATGTTTTTACGATGAATATATTTTTGAGAAATTTCTTTTAATTTGTATACTTATTCCATTAAGTTTTTCTATGAAACAATTGTACATGATAATATTGAACAGTTATCTTCCGTAATTTTTCATTTTAATTCATTTAATTCACTCATTTCTCTTGCTTTCAATTGGGTATAATATCTTATATATATAAACTTTATTTCATAATATTTTTTGTATTATCATGATGAAATTTCGTTGTTAAATTTTGTGAACTGATGCTGCGACATAGTCTGTAGCAGAAAAAGATCGATTTTACATATATCTCTTATAAATTAAGATCTCTCTATACTATTGTTCTATTTCATATATTTGATATATTTTTGTGTGATCTTCTTTCATTTTCTTCTTTTACATTGTTTTCTTATCGATATAATATAAAATAAAAATTCCATTACTGTATCGTTTTTTCTCAATTTTTTGATATGCTTCGCATGCAAATATATTTTGCGTAAAAATATCTTTTTCCATCATAAATTTGAATTTCGGTAGCTTCTGCCACTCAGATTATTTCTACTTAAAAATAAAAATTTTTAAAGCTAATTATCCAGTAATAATTTTGTACTGTAAATTATGACTTATTACATTTGCTTCCAACTTTTAAAGTTGGAATAGTCTGCTTATTGGCTATGATTTTTTCAGAATGGGAGAACAAGGATTTACATTATTGTCAACAGAAGTGAACAAAATTTTGGATCCATTTGTTGATGCGGGTAATTTGCTTATCATTGATAATGACGATTTGGTAGACGAAGATTCAACAAGGTGAGCTTCATTCTTCGTTATTCCATGCTATCGTTTCATTCTTTGTTTGGCATTTTTGGTTGGATTTGTACTTGGCTACTGTTCTACTATAAAGGGACATTTTAAATTATTTTTTTTGAATTAGGATTGGATTGTAATTTAATGTTATAGTAAACCAAGTGAGGAAGAGCTATCAGCAAAAGTTCGAGATAATGCGCAGTTCCTGTTTAATAAGATATGGGAACTAGAGAGGAAGCGAATTGGTGAAGCTATATGTGCAAAAGTATGCTTTTAATTATGCTATTTACTCTTAAATCGTTTATCGACTTGATACGCTTATTAAATCTTGTTCTGTAATTTTGAAGTGCATCACAAATTTATCAATAATTTTGGAAGATATTTTATAAATGTATTGTCATATTTAATTTCTATTCTGCAGTTGCCAACACCATTACTTCGACTTCCTCGAGAAAAGCCTTTACCAAGTGAGCGTCAACTGACCAAATGGGAGCAGTATGCGAAGCAGAAAGGATTACGGAAAAGAAAGAAAGATCGAAAAGTTTTTGATGAACAAACTCAGGTCGGAACTTAATTATTAAGAATATTTTTTTGTAAGTGATGTGATTTTGAATTATATAAAAAATTCTTAAAGATCCATTGAAATGAAGTAGGGCATTACTACTTGTTATTGCGCTTAATAGATTTATCTTATATCTCAGTCTATGATGTAATTGTAGATAATGGGAATTTTGGCTTTTAAGGAATGGAAAGCGAGGTATGGCTATAAAAGTGTCAAAAATAATAATGCTGATGATTGGCTAATCGAAATACCAGACAACAAAGGTAATATGATTTTTTATGAAAATATTCAATTTATGATATTGGAAATTACTAATTATCTCTTCGCAATTATAATAATGTCTTAAATAAAAGCAATTTTAGTTATGCTCCTTATGTTAGCTTGTATTGACGAAGAATAGTGATTTCAATTCCGATCATAATTTTGTAGAAATTTTATCTTTTCATAATGTTTTGATCATTCTTCACGTAACATTTTTTAACAAAAGACTTGTCTTTTAGATCCCATGATTGATTATTTCGAGGAACGAGAAAAAGCTAAGAGAGAAAGAGTAAGCAAAAATGAAATGCAACGTTTACGTAATATCGCTCGTTTTAAAGGGCCACATATTTCATCCGCAAACGCAACTCCACTTGGTATTGCTGTTGATTTAAAAGATCGGAGTAGACATGAGGTTCGATTATTCTGATTATTTGCGTTACCCAAATTCATGTTCCACATTCGTTCTGATATGCATGTATTTCTGTTATGATTCTGAAAAAATTATACAATGCTTTCAACAGAAGTAAATGTTTGAATATAGTATTCGCATAGTTTGTCTGACAACGAAAGAATGATTAGATTCAGGCTAAAGTGTGAAATCATTTGACTAAACAAATTATTCTTTATGAAACATTCTATTTTGCTTAAAATATAACTGTTGAATTAAATGTTAAAAGAAAATTGATTTAACTTTTCTTTCTTTCTTAAGCTGGTAAATCAGATAAATCGAGCGCGATATTCTACCGCATCTCATGGTGCATTTCAACCGGCAATTAAGAATGAAAAGAAATTACTGAAGACAGGTAAACATCACAAGGTAATTTTTGTAGTAAAATTTTGTATTTTCAATAAAAAAGTAATTTGAACTTTCAATGCCCTCATTTTACGAAAAATTAAATGATACGCATTGTCTGCCAACAATTATTTTGCAGTATGAACCTAATGAGGTAGATACTTCTGGCGAACGAAAAAACAATTGGAAATTTTGGATAGATTGTCGTCCAAAAAAATATTTTAAACGAAACACGTTTAGCAGCAAGTCAACAAAGCAGTCTACAACAGTTAGTAGTACTTTAAAGATTTTTAGTAGTAACGGGTAATCCAAAGCCGCTTTAATAGTAAGCATTAAGAACTGCATATCATAATTATTGCCTTCGTTCATTTGGTGTAGTATAAATCATCTACTGATGATAATACGGTTACATATATTTACATGGAACTTTTAAAATGGTTTGTGATATCTTAAATAGTCTATCTACTGGCTGTACTAACGATCATTTTAGCAATATATGAAAGTTTACTATTAATTTTTCTTAATGCTATATGTTTATATTTGAATTGAATAATATATTTAAGACATGTGGACAAAAATCAAAATAAGGGGCCGAAACGATCAAAATCAACTATTCATCGGCAACAACATTTCCAAAATAAGGTGAAAAAATGAAAAAAACACGTGGAAACAGCATGAAAGTAGGGAAACAAAGAAAAGGTCGAGGTGGAGGTGGATCTCGCTTTTCATAATTGCTTTTCTTTTACAGTATGCTCTTTCTTGTTGTTTTTTGTCAGTTTAATGGAAAAAAAAAGTTTGATTCTGTCTTTGTTATGTTTTTATTCCGAAATAAAGTGATAAAATTTAGACTGCGTTAACATTAGTTACTTTATAGCCTTATCTATTCCTTGCAATATACGATATCACATTTTAAAAATAAACCAATGAATCTTCATATAAATATATTTCTAATATGGCTAGAGATCAAAAATTATTATTTATTGCAATAAAAAAAGAAAAGAAAAAGGTGAATAGTGCAGAACGAATAATGTTCGATCTCTGACCCATATCAAAAATGTATTTACATGAGCATTAGTTGTTTGTTTTTGAAATATATCATCGTATATGCGCAACGATGATTTAACTTACAAACTTATCACATCTCATTGATATCAATCGTATATCATTGTGTTTCGAAATATGATAATGAAAATGGCCAAATTATCATGACTATTTCAAGTGCAATACATTTTCCAATGACATATTATTAATAATATAGAGAAGCATTTGCTTTGATAATTTTGAACAATTTTTCATCAATTTCTATTACTAATTGAATTACTGAGGTTTGCATCATAATGAATTTGTAAATTTGTCCAAATAAAGAGAGAGAGAGAGAGAAGAGAAAGAAAGAAAGAAAGGGAGAGAGAGAGAGTTTTATATGAATGAAATGAAGAAAAAAGATTTATTAGCGATGATAAAAATCGAAATATAACTTCTCTGTAAATTTATTGTTTTTTTTTCATTTTAATATTACCTTAATTTTTAAAATATCCCATAAGTTTGATACTTTTTTTTTTATTAATTTTTCATTATCATTATGAAATAAATTGATTTATTTTATTATCAAATGATTTTCATTTTAGCGGATCCCTTTATTTTTTTCTTTTATCACCACCCCCTCCTCTTCCTTTTCCCCACCGACCCCCACTTTTCCACCCCTCCTCTTCCTCCTTCACTTCTTCCTCCTCCTTCCTCTTCTTTTCATCCTTTCTTGCATTTATTTATTGGAAAATGGGAAAATTTCACTTCCTGGTTAGCTAGTTGCACCATCAAAAGCTGTCCTAGTGCTTTTCCACCCCTCCATTTTGCAATCCTTTTGCTTTCATCTCATAGCTATGCTATACAAATATTCATTCTACCGGCTACATACATACATACATACATACATACATACATACATACATACATACACATACATATACACATACACAAACATACATACATACACGCATATATACAAACATATACAGGCAGGCGGCTATTTAAGCTTAACTATCCATTAAGTGGACATTTCATCTCCCTTTTTCAGTCTAAAATCGCTAAATCCTTTATCATTCATTCATTCATTCATTCATTCATTCATTGAAATTTCTCTTTTGCATTTTAAAAATTTTCTCTAAAATTAGCATAAAATTTTCGCATAACTCTAACAAACAAACTATCACATCTTCCCATCACATTATCATTATTTTTCCTTTACTCTCGACAAATGAATGATGATAAAAATAGTCAGTCAGTCAATCATGACAGTGTCTCTCTATATATATATATGATCATCATTGATGATGATAATAATAATGATGATGATGATGATGGTGATGATGATGATGATGATGATGATGATGATGATGATGATAATAATGATGGTGATGATGATGATGATGGTGATGATGATATGATGGTGATGATGATGGTGATGATGATGATGATGATAATAATAATGGTGATGATGATGATGATGATGATAATAATGATGGTGATGATGATGATGATGATAATAATGATGGATGATGATGATGATGGTGATGATGATATGATGGTGATGATGATGGTGATGATGATGATGATGATGATGATGATGATAATAATAATAATGGTGATGATGATGATGATGATGATAATAATGATGGTGATGATGATGATGATGATGATGATGATGATGATGATGATGGTGATAATAATGATGATGATGATGATGATGATGATGATGATGATGATGATGATGATGATGATGATGATGATGATGATGATGATGGTGATGATGATGGTGAAGTTTGTGTACGTACGACGACAACTCTTGAGCATGATTTGTTGTTGCGGTGCGTTGTCCTTCGTACTTGGCACATAGATGTGATGATCGTCATCCCAAACCTAGGCTTGCTTATGTAAGCATTAAATTGCTAGCAGCTAAAACTCCTACTACTACTACTACCACTCGTCTTTTTCACTCTTTTCTCAACTGTCATCATTTTTAATCTTCTCATTCTTAGCCAAATGAAATTTTCAAATTCTTCTTCCCCTCTTTTTTTTTTCTTGCTAAATTTTAATGATCTGAATGAGTAAACATACACACACACACATACATACACATACACATACACAACGCGCATATACACATACATACACATACATGTATATACATACAACATATATATATACACATATACATACATACATAAATATATATACACAACAACATACATAACATATATATATGTATATACATTCATACTTTCTATATTAGCTAAGTTAAAAGTTTGTTGCGTTATAAATGATCAACAAAATTTAGCCTACCGCTATTTCTTCTCATTCTTTGTTTATTTATTGATTTATTCAAATTTATGATATATTGCAAAATACATCAAATAATTAATTATACTATTATACCATTGATTTGCATATATTATCTGTAAATGATCAAAAAAGTTTCTTTTTTTTACTTTTTGTTTTGTTTTTTTTCTTCCAATTTTTGCAAAACAAATTTTTTTCATTCAATTGTAATTCATTGTATATGATAAAAGATAAACAAAAAAATAAGCAAAAAAAACAAACAAAAAACAAAAATAGAAAATTAAAATTTATCACACAAAAAAAAAATTAGCTCAAATATATATTGCGCAATAATATAATTATAATCAATATATATGTATATATTGGAAATGGAATATATATATTGGAAATGAAACATATATATATATATGTATATATTGGAAATGAAAAAATTTTTAATAAATTAATATAATAAAATTTCAGTTTTATTCATTTCATATTTAATTCAATTTATATGCTATTTTTAATCTTTTAAGCGTTTTCTTTTCTTTTTCTTTTTTCATTCTTTTCTTTTTGCAACTTAGAACTTGGAAAGAGCAATTACGCCGAACTGAAATTAATTTTAGGATTCGTTTTTTTTGAAAAATGAAATTTACTGATATATTTCAAAATATGCGTTATATTAGATTGAAAAGGATGGTTGTATTGAATTGAGAATAATTTCAGGATTTTTGTTTTGAAAGGTGAAATAGATTGGAAGGAATAGTTGCACCGGACTGAAATTAATTTCAGGATTTTTTCTTTTGAAAGATAAAATTCATTTGTTGTACTTCAAAATATTCATTAGATTAGATTAAATGGGACGGTTATACTGAATTGGAAACAATTTCAGGATTTTTGTTAGATTAGATTGGAAAGAATAGTTATACCAAAAAGGATTGTTGTACTGAACTGAAATTAATTTCAGAAATTTTTTTGAAAGATGAAATTTACCGTTATACTTTATATTCAGTAAATTAAAAAAAAAATTGGCTTATATTCAGTGGATTAAGAAATGGCCAATATAAAATAACAAACATAATAGGCTGGCAAACTATGAAACAAAAGGCCAAATATCAACTAATCTTTGATAATAGATCAAAACTATTTAGTAATTGATATTAAATTTCTCGAACTATTTCATAACGGATCAATGATATGATTACTTCTTGTAGTGATAATTAACAACATTCGTACATAACTAAATTAAATTTTCTATTTTTTAAATATTATCATTATTTTTTTTTAATCTTATAGATTTATTAGATGAAAATAGTGGCATGTAAAATAATTACATAACAGGAAGTAAAAAAAAAGTTGCAAAAGGTGTACAAGAAATTTCGAGAATTCGAGAGTACATATATGATAATTGATATAGTGCTATGAAAAAATATTAATCAGGATTCTGATTGCTAGCTATATATAAATATTATATGTATATTTTATTTATCATTAATTTTGGGAAAGAATAGAAGATGTGAAAATAATCAGCGGTTGTTTCTTTAAAACTTCAAAACTTTCTCACTGAATAAATGTATTTACTCTTATTGATTAATAATTTTTGGGAATTTTCCTAATTATTTATCTAAACTTTCCTTTCTTACCTATATTCTATGCTAATTTTATCAATCCTAAAATAGATAATTTTCATATTTAAATATGAAAATATTTATCGAATATAAGTTATTGATTATAGGAAATTTTATTTATAAACTATGTGATATAAATAGATAATATTTACTAATACTTTTTCATTTCTTTCCAAAAACAATAAACAATTAAATGATTATGAAACTTTTTTTTTTTTTGATATTTGATTATTTTTGATAAAAGATAAAGATAAAAAAGAGAAAGAAACTTACATTAATGATAAATAAAATTAATTTTTTTTTTTTAAAAAAAGGCTATATAATAAACTAAAATTTTTAAAGCGGTCAGTCATTTCTTAGATAGTCGTTTGTAAAAATGATCGTTTGTTGATTACAGCGGTAAATTATCAACGTTAACATTTATTTCTTAATTTTTTTTTTTTTTTTCACCCTACCTGCCTCCTTAAAATATATATGGCAACCGTTTGGTTTTTGTTACAAATATGCTTTTGTTTATCAAATGATTTACAAATGAAAATTTATCAATTCATTTCCTTTCGTTTCCTTTTTTTTTTTTGTTTTTCTTTTTTGTTATTGTTGAAATTTTTGTATAAAAAGTTATAAGATATAAGGAAAATGTTATTTGGTCATTTAATTATTAAATTAATTTAATAATTAAATAATTTGAATTTAATTAATTTAATTTAAATGTTTTTTTTTGTAAAAAAGGGAAAGAAGAACAAAAAAAAGTTTGTAAAAAAAAATATTTGATAATATCAATTAATTATAAAACATCGAATAATATGTAATTAGCAAATTTATTATTTATTTCATTCAGCAAATGAAAAGTATGTATCATTTCAACATTTTGCTACCTTTTAAAACACTAATAATAGCTTAGGGCTAAATTAAAGCCTAGGCTCAAAATCAATCAAAGCTTAGGCTGAATCAAATTATCGTCAAACTTTGAGATGCAAATTACTAAAACTTTGCTTAGTGCGAGAAATATATAAATGTATTGCTAAAAATTTGACAATAACATACATCTAAATAAAATACATTTAAATATTACATTCATTTTTCGATCAAATATTTTATCCAATTTAGTAAGCATTTTTTTTTCGATAATTTTTATTCAAATTAATGATTAAAATGACGAAAATATTGATAGATTAATGATAAGATTAATCATAATCTTGATGTTTAATCATTTCTAAATCATTTTAATTTAATACTAATTTGATAATATTTGAATTGATCGATATTAAAGTATTAATATTGATTACGCAAAATTTATGCATTGAAAAATACTATATAATTAAATGATAAGATAAAATGATAAAATGAAATGAATCATTATCATAATCATAATATGATTAGATCGGATAGAATGAATGGGAAATAAATTTTATTTAAATTTTCTCCTTCTTTTTTCTTTTTAAAAAAAAAACGAAAGTTTAGGCTTAAAAGCAATAATTGATTACGTCATCTATTTTTTTTCTTATTCAAAATATAAGGCAAAAAGAGGGGAAGAGAAGGGAAGAGAGGAAAAAAGAGAAAAACTTTTGAATTTTTTTTCAAAATTTTCCTTTTCTTTCATTTCATTCAATTTCATTTCTTACATCATAACGTTCTTCTTTTTTTTCTTCCTTTTTCTCTTCCTCTCTTTCTCTCTCTCTCTTTCTCTCCTTCTTTTTCTCTGTTTTTTTATTTTTTCAAATCAAAAATAAATTTTTTTCATTTTTAAAATTATGAATATATTATATATATATATACACACTATTCTCTTTCTCTTCCTCTTTCCCTCTCTCTCTCTCCCTTTCTCTCTCTCTCTCTCTCTTTTCTTCTTCAAATCAAAAATAAATATTATATTTATTTTTAAATTTATGTGTACTTTATATAAAAGCAAAAAAAGTTAGCTAATTTGATCGATGATGAAATTTACACCTTTTTTAGCTTATCATTCTGATAAGAGCAATATATATTCAAAATACCCATCATTTATCTATATTTATCATTATCATTCTATCTACCCGTTCATTTGGGCATTCTACCCATCATCATTCTACTATCCACTCTCATTCATTCAATTTCTCTTGCTAGTTTCGTTTCGTTTTTTTATCATCTTCTTTGCTTCATTTGATGAAGCAAAAAAAAGAAGACAGAGAGAGAGAGAGAGAAAATATTGAAAAAGTATGAAAAAGAAAGAAAAAGAGAAGAGCAAAAATTGGCAAAAAAAAATTCAAAGCCTTTACTTCCTTCTCGAATGTTACAAGAAAAATAAATGATGCTCTTTTGCTATAAATATATATTTGTTAGTAGTACTCATTAGAGTAGCTAATACTTCTATTCATCCATTCATCCATCTATTCATGTATCCATTCATCTATCCATCCATCTATTCATCCATCCATCTATCCATCCATCTATTCATCCATCCATCTATCCATCCATCTATCCATCCATCCATCTATGTATCCATTTATCCATCTATCCATGTATCCAGCAATCTATTCATCTATCCATGTATCAATCTATCTATCTATCCGTCCATGTATCCAGCATATCTATCCATCTATCCAAACCGTCCATCCATCCATCCATCCATCTCTTCATCCATCCATCCATCTATTCATATGTCCATCTATGTGTCCATCTATTCTTGCTTCTTCCTTCTTTCCTTCCATCGTGTCATTCCATTACTTTTTCTTCCTCCCGTTTTTTTCTTAATTAAATTTGAAAAAAAGAAGAGCAAATATATATTTATCAATTAAAAATATCACGCCATTTCTCACATCATCAATCAGTTAATGCCAATTATCATTGTCATCATCATAATTATTATTATTATTATCATCATCATCATCATCATCATCATCATTTTTATTATTATCATTTGTTTGTTTGTTTGCTTGTTACAAAATAACGAGACTTCTGTTCATCGATAATCATCATATGGAATGTTAAGATGTGCTGAAGGAAGGAAAAATTTACAAAAAACTATATGAAAGATTCAATGCAAGCAATGAAAAAGATTAAATTCTGATGTGAAAAAAATTCAGTAAGAGAAATCAACATTCATTCAAGAGAATCAGAATCAACAACATTCAAGCGAATCAGAATCAACAACATTCATTCATTCATTCATTCATTCATTCATTCATTCAACAACCTCTTTACTTCCATTTTAATACTGATGATACTTTGGTATTCATTAAATGCCTTTTTTTCCATCATTTTTTCATTTTACTGTTTTTTTTTCAATTTGCATTAAATCTATTTAACGTGAAATATTTTTACTCGTATCACGTTATTATATTAATTTTATTCACGTCAATGTTTCACGTAATTTCGTTGCTATTTTATCATCATTAACTAATACTACTTATATACATTGAAATGTATTGATGATATGAATCGATCTTATCATAATCTCAAAATGTGATATCTTTAATCAATTCTAATTTTAAATGACGTATATAACAGAGCATTTAGAATCTATAAAAAAAAAAAATGAAATGAAAGATCGAGGACAGTGATATTTAAGCAATAACAAATTGATAAAGATATTTGATGATTTATTAACATATAAAAAAAGAATTCAGCATCAAATTTTCTCTTCCATGAATTTCTTCATTTCATTCAATTTCATCATTTATTTTTTCTTCAATCGAATCGAACTAATATCATATCTGAATTATATGATTAAATAATCATTATTATCAATAGATACGTATTAAATATCATAACTATTCATGATTATATTATCAGCAATAAATCATTTTTCCTGGATTTTTTTCTTTTTTTTCTTCATCCTTTTTTTTTTTCATTTGATAAATAAAATTTGCTTTTGATGAATAAAATTCTTTGATTCATCTATAAATATCAATGAGCAATTTAAAGAAAAAATAATGATGCATTTATAAATTGTTGATTTTTAAAAATTTATTGCCATTCAAATAAAAGAGTTGCTAATTTATAATCCAACAAATAATAATACTAATAAATTGATTGATATTATAATAATAGCATATTATCATTTTATTGTCAAATTTTTTTTCTTTTCAATTTCTAAAATTATATTTATCAAAATGATAATTTTTTTATAGCTCTCTGCTAATTTTTTAAATAGTTTATGATTTGATTAAGTTTATGATTTGATTAAGTTCATGGTTTTTCTTTTTTTTATCAAATATCGTTATCATTGTTAGTATTAAAATATGAAAAAAAGAGGAAAGATTTATTATTCGATTTTATTATTATTATTCGGCTTCTAATTCGGAATATTTTTGATAAGGTTAAAATTCATGCTAACTTTTATAGCTTTCTTCTAATTGTTAAATTATTCGATGAGGTTCATGTTTTCTTTTCTTTTTATTAAGTATTCATTATCATTATTATTAAAATGGGAGAAAGATTATTATTCGGCTTCTAATTCTGAATATTTTGGAAGGGTTGAAATTCACCTTATAGGGTTAAAGTTCATTCTAACTTTTATAGCTCCTTTCTAATTTTTAAATGCTTTGATAAGGTTAAAGTTCATGGTTTTTTCTTTTTTATCAAGTATCATTATTATTATTATTATTATTATTATTATTATTAAAATATGAAAAAGGAAGAAAGATTATTACTTTATTTCCTTAAACAGCCATATAGTTAGGACTACTTTTTAAATAAATAGAAAATATAAATTTGAAGTACATATGTCCTTTTTATAACATATTTTTCTACTCTAATGCTTATATTATCATTTTCTTTTTTTTTTGCCAAATAAGAAATGATAAGAAAAATTTTCTTTTTTCTGATATCAATACGTTGTCAAAACTTTCAAGTAATATCCTAACTTTCTTGCTGTCCGTTAATTAAGAAAAACTTTTTTTTTTTTATATTGTTTAGTTTGGGAATACATTTTAGTCTTTGAATTGTATAGAGAGAGAGAGAGAGAGAGAGAGAGAGAGAGGAGAGAGAGAGAGAGAGCATCAATTTCACGTGAAAGAAATATTTTGTTGAAAAATACGCCTAATTTTGGTTTTGCGACATATGATTCGTTACATCAATATTTTGAGGGGTACAATATTTTTTTTTTTTTGTTGATAACTGATAATGAAATTGATTAGAAAGCGTTTGTTTGAATGATGTTAAATTTCAATGCTTTATTAATTAAATAATTAATTAATTAATAGCATTCCTCATAACTTAAATATATAATTTGAAGTTTTATATGTATATATATGTGTGTGTGTGTCAGTGTCGGTCTGTGTCTGCGTCTGTTGTCTATATTTGTATGTGTACTTATATTTGATGATTCGTTTTCAATCATTTTTATTTTTTCATAACAAAAAATATAAAGCATTTATTTTACAATGATCATTGTATTGATGATTTAGCTTGATCAATTTTCGTTGACCATGGACTATTTTCGAGAATACCTATTGATTAATATTATTATTGCTATTATCAAATATCTAAACAGTATATTTATTTTCGGATCAATTTTCTGCTTGACCATAATAATAATGTTTAGCTTTATTGAGAATATCAAGTTTGCATTTGTATATGCTGCTGCACTTTTCTTCATCTATAAATTTTCATACTATTCATTGTATTTCCTTTTCATCTAATCATTAATTCCGCCTTTTTATGCTCGTTTCATTTCTATATCAGTTTAACAATAAAAGCGATTAATTGTAATGATAGCAGGAGAACAACTTTTTTTTTCTTTTTTTTTTCTTTACCAAATTTCGAGAATAGCTTGCATAATTTTTTTTTTTTTGGCTTTGCTTATTTGCTTTGCTTTAAAACGATAAAACGATAAATAATAAACAAATAGATTAGATGAAATGAATGAATAGAAAATAGAGGAAGGAAAAGGAGAAAGATTGAAAAATAAAATAAATAAATGAATAGATAGATAGATAAATAGATAGATAGATAGATAGATAGATAGAATTGATGAAATATAGATTGGAAAAAGATGAATGGAATATTTTTTAAAAACGAAAAAAAAAATTAGACTACCGTTTGAGATGCTATTTTGCCGGTCCTATATCTATTATCATCGATAACAAAAAAAAAACGCTTCAACAAGCATCATCCATCCCACCTGCTCATTATCATCATCACCATCACCATCATCATCATTATCATCATCATCAGTACTATTATTATCATTCTCGCTTTATTTTTTTTTTTTTATTTTTTTTTGCTATCGTCTGTTTTTTCGAGACTGATTCTCGTCTCTGATTTTATGTCTGTATGCATTATGTATGTGTCATGAATTTTAGCTAAACTTTTACGAAAGGCTGCTTTTTTTGCGTTTTTTTCCTCCTCCTTTCATTCATTTCTAATGATATTAATTTAAAATTTATCAACTATTTTGTTGATATAACTTTTTTATTGATTAATTGAATAGATTATTTGCTTGTATTAAGTAAATTGATAAGATCATTCTTGAATGCATACAATTATCAGAAGGTAACAATTTTAGAAGATAAATGAATGATAAAGGAAGAAATGATAAAAGCGAAGATAAATAATGAAAAATATAGCAATTGATATTATTTTAGCAATATGATAATTTCTATTCTATTAGAAATTTTTAAAGTTAAATTTTCTCGTTATAATTTTATATTATCATATGTTTTGATAAAATTTATTCCTCTCCTTTATCACGCATTCATCCATTCTTACCTGTTTGATAATCATTTAAATGATAATAATATAATAATTAAGAAATAATTTGTAATAATTTTTTTTCCAAGAATTTATATATACGAAATAATAAAATTAAAATAATTTAATTTATATATACGAAGTTAAAATAATTCATTTCATTTTCAAATTGAAAAATATATCAAAATTTATTCAACATATTTGAAATGATAATATAATCTTACGAAGAAAAAGATTTTTTCTTCGTAACTTTTTATTTGTTAAATTAATTAAATATTAAAATTTCGCATATTCTCAATCGTTCATTTATTTTATGGTTAAAATTTGAATTTTAAATTTAAAACAGTTGCCCGATCTATGCATATAATTCTCGATGGTCATTATAGAGTGGTGTTAAATTTGAAATTTTATATCATCCGTCCACACAATCGTCCATTCTTACCTGTTTTGCTGTTTTGCTTATTTGCCTATTTTCGTTATTTTCATATATCAATAAAATGATACATTGATAAGATTATGGTGTACAAATAAAATATATAATAATAAAGTGATAAAAATTTGATAATGAAAAAAATTGATTGAATTGATTAATTTTTTAAATTCTTTTAAAACTTTTTTTTTTTCTTCCAACTCATAAATGCTAAATAAACATTTCTAAGTTTTTTTTTCTTTCGTTTATATTCTCTTCTATTGAAGTATGGAAAAAATTTTTAAGCAAATCTTTATTCTTATTTTGTTTGCAAAAAAAAAAAAAAGAAAATTTAATATATTAGGATGATCTGCATAGATTATTGAATTAGACTGGAATAAAAATTTCGAGACTTTTAATTAGGCTCAAAAAAAAATGCTCCAATTATTTCATAAACATATGAGTCTAATCATTGCTAGCAATGAATAAATTTAATTAATAAAATTTGATTAAATAAAATAATAATAATATATCATTTGAAATTGTAACATACTATTTTCATCCTAACACCACTTATATATGTTCCGATACGATCATCTACCATCATATAGATAGATTTATCGTATATAATAATTTGAAGAAATAAACCACTTATATATATTCCGATACGATCATCTACCATCATATAGATAGATTTATCGTATATAATAATTTGAAGAAATAAACCACTTATATATATTCCGATACGATCATCTACCATAGATTTATCGTATATAATGATTTGAAGAAATAAACCACTTATATATATTCCGATACGATCATCTACCATCATATAGATAGATTTATCGTATATAATAATTTGAAGAAATAAACCACTTATATATATTTCGATACGATCATCTACCATAGATTTATCGTATATAATAATTTGAAGAAATAATTTGACAATTGTAATAGTTAGTTTATTTATAGTTGAGTTGATTAGTAATATTAAAATTCAAAAATTTTTTTCGCATTTCTTAATTGCATTTAGTTGAATTTTTATTTTATTCAACTAAATATAATTTAAAATTTAAATTTATTTTTCATTTAAAAAAGAAAAAATCAATTTTTTCCATGTTAAAATATTGAAATTTCCTCTATCACTCTTCATTTACCTTTCTTCAATTTGCCCTTTTGTTGGTCAGAAATTTTGAATTGAAATGTCCGAAAACTTCCGCAACAGCTGACTGACTAAAACTGAAACTGACTGACAACTTCATCCGATCATTTTGGAAAATCATAAATATGCTTTCGATTCGATCGCGATTGCTTACATTCAAAGGATGATGATAATGATGCGAACGAAGTAGTTAATGAAATGCTTCTTCTATTACGTCATCAATGGCTACTAATGGCTAGTTTTTGATTAGCATAACATGAATAGCCTATTAATGATCAGTAAAATATGACCAATCAATCATATGAAATTTTTACATTGATCAACCGCTTAGCAAATATTTCCTTCACTTTTTTCTCAAATTTATTCATTCATATTTTTTATGCTTGTATTTTTAGACTTAATTTTACGCCAAATTTTTGAACTTTAAACTTACGCCAAGTTTTTGAACCTAAATTTACGCCAAGCTGTCTTCTTTTTTTCTAGCATTAAGTATAAATGAAAAAGTAAGTTGGAACTTTTTTTTGTTAATTTCTTATCCTTATCAATAATATTAATTTCTTATCTTTATCAAATAGCATATCAATTTTACTATCGGAATTTCTATCAAATTATTATTCCTTCCTTTTCATTATTATTGTTTCGAATTTATTCTTTATTAAAATTTCATTTTTGTCTTCTTTGCATGTAAATATGCTTTCATGAAATCTGAATATATCGTCTACCTGTCTTTTTTTGTTCAAATAAAAATAAATTTTATCTTGAATGGGATAGAATATATTATTTGATAAGCAAATTTTAATTATCAATAAGCTATCTTTTGTAATTGCTAGCTTGCTTGATAAGTATTTATGTTTATATTATAATTTATCAAAGATAAGTCAAAATTTTTACTAAATTTTCAAGATAAATAAATAAAATATTACAAATAAAAACATGGAATATAAGTATATATTATTTAGTTTATATTTATCAGCTTATCAACTGCAACACATAGTGGTATATTTATTATGTTAATTAAATAGCTCATTTGCAACTACTATTTAGGACATGTCCTTATTAATCAGTTAAACAATATGATCGTCTATCTAAAAATCATTTCTGAAGCTAAAATTTTGAAATTTCAGAAATCATATCTTCATTACTCTATTTTCTCCTATATTAAATTGCTAATATCATTCCCTTCTGATAATTGTTATTGATTTATTTATGTTAAATTGTTAAATTAGATAATACTTATTCATCTAATTTGATTTTTTTCTTATAATTATTGATAAACTTTCCTGATTACGCCATATCAATGAGATAAGATAGATAATACTTATTCATTTAATTTGATTTTTTTCCCGTAATTATTGATAAACTTTTTCCTGATTATGCCATATCAATGAGATAAGATACTAGTTAAAGAGATAAATTTTCTATACATTAAATAATCGGAAAATTTATTATTTATAATATTTTTATTTCAATTCAATTCATTGTTTATTAAATAATACGGAAGAGGAAAAAAAAAAAAAGAAAAACAACAATCTGATAAATTAATAATGAAGTAAGGAAAAACGATATATACATATTTTATTTATTTATTTATTTTTTTGGTACCGGACATTGTCCATAAATAACAATTCTTTTCCGTTCATTTTCCATCCAACAATTTTAAGGCCTTTCTTTTTTTTCGGTGACTGGCACAAACAACATTATATATCCTTACTATATATCATTTCTCCTTTTTTTTTCTTTTTTAATTTTCATTTCGCCTCATGGATTTCTTTTTTTTTTTTATAAAATATTTGAATGGCTAATTTACTGAATGACTTTTTATTTTAAATAAATAAATTCTTGAAATAGATAAATAGATTGATGATGAAAATGCAACGTATAATTTGATCACTTATTGAATCGACTAAATTTTTTTATTAGAAATTTCAATGAATCTTATTAGTTCAGAATCTAATCTATCACATTCTATCAATTTGAATAATTTTTATTTTCTAATAAAAATTGACTAGATATTACAAAAAAAAAAAAAAGAGAAAGAAAAAAATGATAGGAAATCAATATTCTAGTTTAGGCTCATTTCAATATATTTAAATTTAAACTTTAATAAAAAGGATTAAATTAGTTAGGTAAAAATTATTATTACATGCATGATCATTGTTATTTCTGCATATATTATTCAAAATTCTATCAAAGAAATAAATTGTTTTTTGATGATGAAGATTGTAAAATCTATGTAAATGTGTTTATAGATGTATGTTATATATGTATGTATTTACGCATCATTTACGTTTGTTGATGGCAAAACGTCAAAGTAAATAGTAAAACGTGTAAATATATCATCGTATTCGTTTACCAACCAATCTTTGTAGAAAGAAGCTATTTGGTCACTTATTCTAAATGCAATGACACAATGACAGGTATATGTTTAATTTTAAATTTTAAAATTTGAAAATATTTTCTCAAATTTCTAAAAAATTTATTAAATCAAAGATTTCATTTTTATCACAAATACTTTTGCTATCCTTTTAAAGTTCACTTTTTTTTATAAATGAAAATAAGTGAATGGATATAAAATTGGAAAAAAATTTTAATGACAATTTAAGAAATGAAAAATTATTAGTGTCATAATATGTTTGTACTTTCTCATTCCATTTCCATTACATATTGTTACTATAATGGTATCTACCATAACCTAATATTGTCATCAATCAAAAAATGATCTATCAATCAATATTGTATATTACCAATTACTTAGATAATTAAAGCAAAACAAATTGATAATTTTCTCTTCCTTTTTTTTTTTGAACTTATGCTAAAAAACAAGGCGTAAGAATCATCGATTATAATCCATTCGAGCATTTTGCAATTTTATTGAGAAATTGTCGGAAGGAAAAAAAAGGAACTTTGGAATATTTGTCATCAAATTGTGTCTGATTTTGTTTCATCATTGGTTAAAATATTCGAGCTACTTAGCTCTAACCAATTGAGCAGCATTGCACAAATTTATTTTCTCGACATCCTTGCAGTTTCCGGTAGCCTATTTCTTGCACTTCGACCCAATGGAGCATTTAAACATTTTTGATGCTTCGATGAGAGAAAGATGAAGGCAAAAAAAAATTAAAAATAACGTTTTTTCTTTTCTTTTCTTTTTTTTCGCAATATTTCTTCATTAAGTCTTGCACTTTGACCCAGCCGAGTATTTTTCTTATCTTATCTGAAATTATCAATTATTGCGTTATAATTGATATAAATAGATAAGTAAGCATTTTGAGACTAATCAAAAATTATTGTAACCTTGTATACATATTATTATTATCATATTACTATATAGCGATAAATATAAACAATTAGTGTGCCCTTTTTTTTCATATTTGATATTGATAGAAGAAAGCTGATTTATAGCTTAAATATTTTAAGAAAAATTTTATTTATTTCATTAAAATATTTTATTTAGAAGAAAGCAGAAAAGCAAAATAATTTTGATTTTTTTTTCTTTTTAAACGCATTATTTACATCCCGACGATGCAAAATATCAGTGTAAATAGCAAAATGTGTAAATATATTACTACATCAAATTACATCTGCTTAATTACTTAATACCTTTGTTGATAATTTTTTTTGTAAGCATTTTTTTCTTAACTTACTATACTGACAATTTAAATCAATCATTTAAAATTTTTACAAATATTTGTTAAAAATTAGCAAACTGTAATGACTAAATGTTTTTTTTCCGACATTTTTACTTTATTGTAAAACTTCGCTCATATACTTCCTAAAATAATTAATTGAAATAAAAGTTTTCGTTTTTTTTTTGCTTATAAAATAAATTATGCAAAAAAATAAATAAATATTCTCATTGAAAAGTATTATAAAGTATGCGAAAAAACTATTAACCCTTTTTTCCTTCGTTCCAAATTTGATAATATTTTGATTATTGTGATAAGAAAATTTTAATAGTAAGCATCTGTTTGTTTGCTTAAAAAATGTTACCTGATATATGAAATACAAAATGCTTTAAAAAAAAAAAAAAAAAATAATGAAATATCGGGCATACGTTGTAGTACTATATTTTAGCTGTCTGAGACGATAGCATATATACATCTTGGAAAGTGGCTTGCTTTCAAAGATTTATGTTTTTACTATCGGTCTGAAAAACAACATAGCAATGGAACATCTTGCAATTTTCTTACCAAACAATATCTGCATTTCCTTTTTTTTTAAAAAATATCATACTATCATTCATTCCATCATTCCATCGATGATTTTATCAACGATATTCCTTTTTTTTTCCTTCTTTTTTCTTTCCTGAAATTTATATAAATATTTTATTAGTCGATAAAATTGATAATTTATATTAGTAAGAAATATATTTTCATTTATATAATTCGAATAAATTAAAATTTTATATTTTCATTTATTGTGAAATAATCTGATTATATGAGATAAAAATTCAAAAATGATAAAAATTTAGTCAATTTATTTCTTCTTTTTTTTTTTTGCTATTATTTTTCATATAAATAACATTTCGTCGATTTCCTTTTTTTTTTTTTTTTTTGAAAATTTTGCCTATTTCGCATGATAAAATGATAATTATCGTTAACTCATTTCAATTTTCTGGCTAATTTAAAAATTAGTGAAATTTATATGATTCACAGTAAATTTTTGCTAAATTTATGATCAAAAATTTTTGTAATATAAAAAAAAAAAGAAAATCCCACGGTTATAATAAGTTCGCTCATCGAAAATAATCATCGATTTATCAAGTTTTGAATAGATAGGAAGTTGTAAGGAAGGACATGCAAGACTATACAGAATTCATTTTTTTTTCATTGCTCAACGTTGAAAATGATTTATGCAACTGATTTAAGGTATAATTAATCAACATTGGAAGCATTTTGCAACGTTTCTTAAATGGTGGACCCTTTTCAGTCCCTCCTTCTTTTATAAACTTCACATTTTACCACAAAATTACAAATTGTAAATATCGTTTTTTCTTGTTCTTCCTTTTACGAAAATTACGTTTTCAATAGTAATTTACTTTAAAAAATTAACGCAACTAACCACCCTCGAAATATCTGTCAAAAATCCCAATTCTTACTTATCATAACTTATCTATATACCCAAGAATAGCACCGATATCCAATTTGACAATATTTTATGCAGCCTCATTTTTCTTATTATGCAAAATAATTTTTTCGTTATTTAAATTTAAAAAATATGTATATTCCGTAAGAGAAATTTAAAAGAAAAGGAAAAAAAACCATAGCTTTTTTGAATTATTATTAAGATCATATTTTGGAAAAATGGTATTTGAAGTAGTAATTATCAGATGATAAATAGTATTCACTGATAAAAGTGCTAATATACATTGCCTCTTTTTCCTTTTTCATTCTTCATTTTTTTTCGATCTATTTAAATTCGATAAAATTTCTATCGTTTTTATCAATTTATCAACTTGCAAGTTGATAATTGATAAAAGCTTTAATAATCATAATTAATTATTAATTTCGATTTTCTTAATTACTACGGTATAGTAGAAATATAAAACGATTGAAAAAGTAACAAATTCATTGAAGGGAAGAGAAGGAGGAAAGGAAGAAAGATAGAGACAGGAAGTGATTTTCATGCGGCTATTTTAAAAAGTGATAAACTGATAAAAATTTTATTAATCGGATTTCGCATCAGAATCGCTACTTTTGTTTCTACTGCTCCTATTTCATAAATTTTCATTTTCCTTTGATATTCTACCGTAATCATATTGTATTTGCTCTAAATTTTAATCCAAAATTTTGAAACATTTTAACATTTTTAATGAAACAAATAAAATTTTCACATTTTTGGTCAGATTTAAATGTCAAATTATTTTTACAATTTGACAATTGAATATATTGCAAATAATAAATATTAATAATTGAAGATTTAAATTTCAGAAACAATATATCCTACTATGGCCGCCTTTTACTTTTTACAGTCTGACAATTGAATATATTGTAAATAACAAATAGTAATAATTGAAGGATTAAATTTAAAAACAATGGCCGCCTTTTACTTTTTACAGTTATACAATACAAATATTAATAATTGAAGATTTAAATTTCAGAAACAATATATCCTAGTATGGCTGCCTTTTATTTTTCACGGTTTGACAATTGAATATATTGTAAATAACAAATAGTAATAATTGAAGGATTAAATTTTAAAAACAATGGCCGCCTTTTATTTTTTACAGTCTGGCTATTGAATGTATTGTAAATAGCAAGTAGTAATAATTGAAGAATTAGGTTTCAGAAACAATATATCCTTCTATGGCCGTCTTTTATTTTTTATGGTTTGACAATTGAATATATTGTAAATGGAAAATAATGATAATTGAAGATTTAAATTTTAAAAATAATATACTTTAATGGCCGCTTTTTTCTGAATATTCATTTGCATATTATGGTCTGTTTTTTTAAATATCCATTTCATAATTATTTTTATTTAAAAAAATTTATTTAATTTTTAAAAGATTATATGAGAATTTTCATAATACATTTATTATCAATGATATGATATATGCCATCGATCTAAGATATAATCTTGACTTCATAATCTTGACTTCAATGAATCGTTGGCTGACAGTGTTAAATGATTATTTTTGATCTAACCTGATAATCAAATTATCATTGAATAGAAATGTAAAATTTTTATCGATTAATAAACATGGTATTTTTTTATTTGTATTTTTGATTTATTTAAAATTTCCTGAGCCTATTGTTCCATGTCACGAATTTTATCATGCCTTGATAATTATCATTCTATTTCTAATATAACTGATAATTCGTTAAATAATTTTACATAACAATAGCATATTTTATCAATTAAAATGATAGAAATTGAGATAATAAATAATTTGTCTATTTTAATACATTTTCTAAATGATATATGCGTTGCTCAAAATTCTTACATTATTTTTTTCATCAAAAAAACAAAATAAAACGAAAAAGAATTAACCAATTTATTAAATAGATAGCATCAGAAATAGATAGAAAGCATACATTGCCAAAATAAAATTTCATTTTCGTATATTCTTTATGAGCCAACAAAATATTGGCCCATAAAACAATAGTGATGATAATGATGATAAGTTTTAAATTTGCATTTCTTCTTTCGTTTGTTTACATTTTATTGCTTTTAAAACGATGAACTATATTTCATTGTAAAAGAGGAAGGAAAATTAAAATTAAAATAAAAAAACAAAAAAAACGATGATTTGTTATTTTAAATATTTTTTAACTAGCAATTGATTCGCAATACTGTTAAACATTTTTCTTTTTCGATTGCTATCACTAAATCAATTAACAGTAATATAATCAGTAATTAACAAAAAATTTTCAGCCAACAATTAACAATGCAATCAGTAAAAGTTGATGATTATTTCTATATTTAAGTATTTTGTTTAAGCGAAAGTAAGTATTATTATCAAATATATAGAATAGAATAGTTAAAATTTCTCATATCATTATCAGTAACAATATAAATTATCAAATTCGACTATTACTATATCAATATTACAGTAATTTTTTTGAAAATTAATATATTCGTTTATTTAATTTTGTTTAAATCAGATTTAATTTTGCTAGACGAAGAAAGACACTATGGAACTTAAAACATTATGCAACTGATACGATTAGCTCTATTCGAGAATAAATCCTTGAAATTAATTTTCTCGAAATATTTTGCAATTTTTTCTTTTGAAGAGGGAAATTTCTTCTCAAAATTTGCTAGGGATCATTTAGTAGGATTAACATTAGATAGAGATTTTGCTATTATTTTACATTTAAATTACGATAACTTTATTGATGGTAGAAAGAATATAAAAATAGGAAAAAGGGTACAAAAAAAAAAAAAAACTTGGCTTATTTTGAAAATGAATTTTTCAATTTCAATTCCTTACTGCATCAATTTGAACGACACAAAGATTTGGCTTATCTTGGAAATGATTTTTTCAATTTCAATCCTTACTGCATCCACTTTGAACGACACAAAAGATATGGCTTATTTTGAAAATGAATTTTCAATTTCAACACTTCCTTCATCAAATCTTTTTATCATTCATTGTCATACATACATATTTCCCTCCCCCCTCCCTTTCCCCGTCCCGTACCCTTCAATATTACTATTAAAATGTCTAAAAGATAAACATAGCCTCTTTTTTTCAAAACTTTTTTTTAGCAAAAAAATATTTGATTTCATAAAATTAAGGACACGTAAAAATTTTAAATTTTATAAGATCAATTGTAAATTTTTTTCTTTTCTTTTCTTTTTCTTTTGTCGCCTTTCTCAAAATATTACAAATTTTTTAATGAAATTTTAAATTACACTAACTAAAAGTTGAGGAAATTATTGCCACAAATCGATATATAAATATATTTTAAATTGAAAAAAAAAAAAGAAGCAAAGAAAGGAAAAGAAAGCTTAACATCATTTTTTTCAGATTTCTCAAAAAGAGAGAGAGAAAAAAAGGCTTTCGTCAAAAATTCTAAATTAAGAAACAAAATTTTTATTTCGTTTTTTTTTTTTTTTTCATTGTATCCGGAAGAAATTGGAGAAGTTTTCTTCTTTCCTTCTTTCTTTCCTTCCTTCCTTCCTTCCTTCCTTCATTTTTTTTCATTTTGTTTTTTTTGTTTTCTTGAAAACTTTTATAAGAGATATTTTTCCAATTTAAATTAGAAAAATGTCATTTTGTGGAAAAAAATATATTGCAAAAGGTAGTAGTAGCGTAACGCTTTCACTACAAGTAATTTAATGAGCTGTTAATTCATAAAAATTTAAAAAGGATGATGATGATGATGATGATGAGATGATGATGATGATGATGATGATGGGGATGATGATGATGATGATGATGATGATGATGATGATGATGATGATGATGATGATGATGATGATGATGATGATGATGATGAGTGAATGAGTGAGTGTGGAAAGAAAAATTCAACTTCGTTTTCTTCTTTTTCTTGATAATAGCAACGTTGTCAATCTAATTCTCATCCACTATCTTTCATCATTAAAAACTTTTTTTTTAAAAAACGTAAGCTAAGATGATGATGATAAAATCATTTCACTACATACACATACAACATACACATGCGTTAATACATACACATACATACATACATACATACATATACATGCATAAAATTCGATACATTTCTCGACAACTTCATCAACCATCATTTTAGGGAATAACAAAAGAAAAAAATCTTTTTTTTTTTTGTTCATTTAATTTTTAAACCAAACTTAAATTGGCTTTCAAAATGGTGAACCAGTAAACAGTGATTACGTATGCATGTATCATTTTTGATATTGTTTATCAATTTTTTTGTTTTCATTAAACGAAACAATTTAAAACATTTCAAACGTTCAAATTTTTTTTTGAATCTTAACTTTAGCAAATAATAATTATCGATTGATTGATTGATTTTTGTCTTTTTAAATTTCTTTATTTTTTTTGTTTTATTAAATTTGTTATTTTTTTTTCTTATATTTTTTTGATGATGTTTTCATTCATCCATTCATTTAGTAATGAAATATTAAACCTGTTTTTATCATCATTCCATAATTTTTCTCATTCTTCAATTATTTTTCCATTATATATGTATAACTATTGTGCTATGTGAAATTTTAATTATTCAAATGAATTAATCAAATATTTTGATAATTTAGCCTAAAATATTATCGTGAAATTCAACGTTAATATAGTACGATGATGAAATAATTAAGAAGTATCAAAAATATGTTGAGACACAGTCAATAATTTGACGTGAAATTCAACGATGATTTGATGTGTAATTTAATGTGATAGAGTGATGAAATAATTAAAAAGTATCAGAATATGTTGTGGTATACTTCTTTTCTGGAGCCTAGTGAATTGATTTGACGATTTGGCCTAAAGTGTTACGTGAACTTTAACGTTAATGTAGTACGATGATGAAATAAATAAGAAGTATCAAAAATATATTGAAGCACTTTTCTCTAAGATTCAAGTCAATGATTTGACGTGAAATATAGCAGAGTGATGAAATAATTAAGAAATATCGAAATATGCTGTGGTACTTTTCTCTGGGCCCTAGTCAATTGATTTGACAATTTAGCCTAGTCAATTGATTTGACGATTTAGCCTAAAATGTTACGTGAATTTCAACGTTAATATAGTAGAATGATGAAATAATTAAGAAGTATCAAAATATATTGTGATACTTCTTCTTTGAAGTCTAGCTGATGACATTTTAAAAAAGTTTAACAAGCTTTGTTAGTACAACTAAAACAAGGGAAAAAGTGAAACAGATCTTTATCTTCATGTGTGGTAAGCTTAAAATAGTTTGCCATATAAAGCTTTGAAATGGGCCTTAAATTGACTAGGCTCTTTATACTATATCCAATCTATTTGTTCACATTTAGCTCCGTTTTGTGCGAGTACTCTTTCGATTGATATTTTGTTAAAATTTGAAAATAAAAATTTTTTCTAACAAATTGTTAAATTTCATTTTAAATCATATATTTTTAATCTTAGCAATACATTTTTTTCCATTCATTCTAAAATGGATTCTGATGGACTCACTCTTTCGATTTAATGAATGTTTAATTTCAATTTTGATCTTATCATTTTTCATTGATATATCGATAAAAAAAAAAAATGATTGATTGTTTTGATGGTATAACATACTACGATAACTTCATTAATTTAACCTTTCCTCATTTTTGCATTACCTAAATCAGATAACATCGTATCCATCATAAATAATTAGTTATTTCTTCATTGATAATCTTCATCGAGAGTGTACGAGAAGATTATGTATAACGAATAATTGGAATGGAATGTGCATATTTATACATATATATATATATATATATATATATATATATTATATGTCTGCATGGACTGTAATTGAGATGCCCTTTTGTTGATAGAGTAATTCGTAGGGAAATGAGAGCTTATCAGTGATCAAATCTATCATCAACTTGACTTTGTGGTCTGTCCCGAGACTGACTTGACTTGCTTACCCTCAAATGTCCTCCAAATAATGCCGCCTATTTTGTCATGTTCCTTATCAAATGACCTCAGATAACCTTATCAAGATTGGAATAGAATCAAACTTTATCAAAAATTATCTATGAAATAGTAGTTAATTTCTTTATAAGTTAAGCAATTAATAAATTAAAATTATACAATGATTATTTTTATTGCATGTTTGATATCAGCTAGAAATTCTAAATTTTCCTTTAAAATTAATTTTTTGATTTTTAAACTGATATATGTCAAAGTTTAAAGGTCAAAATAATTCGAATGAAAAGATATGTTAAGGGATAGATTAATTTTTACTTTATTTGTAGTATTAATTAATCCATAATTATCCATAATACTATCATAGATCAGTGTAGCATAATTCAACATTAAATATCACAAAGATTGATAACAAAATAAAATAGTTTTTCAACTTATTACTGGAATTGATAATATATCATTTGCCTCTATTGCTTTATCATTCAATTTAAATCATTGATAATCTCTTATCATGAATAAATTTCTTATTTTTTAATAATCGATTTAAATGATCGAATTAAATCAGTCAAATTTTATCACTATCATATCAATAAATAAAGCATTATCTGCTATTACTATTTAAATAAATCATATCACAAAATATATTTATATCTTTTTTAAAAAAAATTCATTATCCAAAAAAAATATATATTTCATTTTTCTTGATCCATATATAGATATATAGGAAGTAATCAATTATAATTCTTGATATCATATCAAATATAAATGATTGATTCATTCATCATCCTTTTTTTTTTTATTTCTCCTTCAAAATACATTATTATTTGTAAAACATTCATTCATATGATATGATGTTTTTTTATGATAAATATTTCTTTTCTTTTTTTTTTTTTTTTAAAGAAAGATATTTAAGTTTATTTTGAATATAAAAGGTATGCATGAATGCTCAATTATTTCATCTTTTTTTTTTTTTGATCGAATATTTATTGAATTTTTTAGGATAATTAAAATTTTCACTATCATATTTTAACAGCAAATTTGCTATTATTATTATTATTAATTTAATTATTTTATATTTGCAAATCAAAAACATAAATAAATAAATAATTTGAAAAAAATTAATTTCATTTTTTAATTTTTTTCCTTTCTTTTTTCTTTGAATATTTTTTCTTTTTGATATTATGGAAATATCTTAATTTTATTACTTTAGCAAATTTTTCTTTTTTTTTTTTATCAATCATTTTAAATAGACATAATAAATTTATTGCTATCTTAAAATGATAGCAAAATATAGAATTGATAAATTTAATGATAGGATCAGATTTTAAAACGAAATTAGAATTAACTGAATGATTGATCTTTTTCTTTTTTGGTATTATAATTTTAATTTTATTTTAGACGGACATAATAAATTTATTGCTATCTTAAAATGATAGCAAAAATATAAGAATTGATAAATTTAAGCTTCCTCAAAATGATAGGTCATATTTTAAAAGGAATTAAAATTAAATAAATGATTGATATGTGAGATAATAATATTAATATTAAAATAAAAATATTATCAAATGCTTAGCTTTATTATCTTATCATGTAAGAATTTTTCCTTCTTAAATTATTTTTGAAAAATTTTTTTATTTCATCTCGAGAATTGATGTCTTCCAGAAATTAAGATCAAAGATGCTCGTTATGAAAGAATAATGTTGAAATATATAATTTAATTTATTAATTTTCATATCACATTTGAAAGATTCTGATAAAACATGAATTATGGCTTTATAAGTATATAAGTTATAATCAAAATTAATGTGTCAGGTTAAAGGTCACGCTAGTATTTCAACATATTAATAAAAGCATTGATATATTTATGATATTGCATAATTTTAGTCATAATATCTATATTAGTATTAGCTATTGATTTTAAGTTTTTTTTTTTTAAATGAAACAATAATATATAGAAATAAATTGATAATTGATTATCAATTTCTGTATATTTTTATCATTTTGAATAATCATTATTGATTGATATTTTACGAAAAGTTTAAGAATACATTTTCCTAATAAAAATTTTGATAAACAAGAAATATGATCTGATATTTTGGACATCACATCAGTTATCAGTTTGTTTTGCAATAGCAATAAATACATATTTGTTTTGAAATATTATGTCACGATAATTTGTTATTATTGTCGTTGTTGTTGTTGCTGTTTTGTTGTTGTTGTTATTGTCATTTTCTGTACGCAACAATTTTTGAAAATTCTATCTATTAAATGATCATCGATTCAATTATCAATTATCAGTTAATTGTCAATTTGTACCACTATCTTTTCCGATCATTATCATAATTTGTTGATTTTTTTCTTTTCTATTTTTATATTCCTTTATATATATATTATGCTATGCAAATATAATTAAAAAATAGTAGTACAAATTAGAATATTACATCATACGTGAATATTTTAAAAAAAGTTTATATATTCTTAAAGTTTTTATATGCCCAAATTAACATTTCATAATAATCAAAAATGATTATACAATACTAAGATATAGTATTTTATAAGTTCAAATTAGAATATTACATCATACGTGAATATCTAAAAAAAAAAAGTTTCATAGTAATCAAAAATGATTATACAATACTAAGATATAGTATTTTAAAGTTTATAAATTTTCATATACTTTTCATTTAATCAATTGATAATCATTTAGCTAAAAATGATACATAATTTTTTTTAAATATATTTCATCCTTTTTCATGATTGTTTAGACAACTTTTGAAATATTCTTTGATTTTTTCATTTTTGATCTTTAGTTCGAGAATTCTTTTTTTTCCTATAAATAATTTCAATTAAAATGTTAGTGTAATTTCAAATCGAAATGTTATATTTAAACGATATTGATTTTCTTCTTTTTTTTTATTTTACACTTTGATTATGCATATAAGTGATACGATTTAGATTGTTGTTTTCAAAGTTTTTTTTTCAAAAAATTATCAAATATAAGTAGAAGAAAGAGCAACGATGTATTTGGTTATGTAAAGAATTGCGACATCGATTATGTAAAAGAATTGCGATGTAATGAATCAATGATACTATTCGCTTTTTTCTCTCCCTTTCTCTCTTTTTTTTCTTTTACATGCTTATTTAAAGGATTTAATAATTCTTCAGGAAACTTTTGTGATAGTAACGAAAAAGATGCGACGAAAACGCTAAATTGAAATTTGCTAATTTCCATTATAACGACGAAACAACGACCAGCTGGCACGATGATGCAAATTGAGCAGCAATATTTGAACTTAAACGATGTTCGAATGGTAATTTTAATTTTTTTCTTTTGCTGATAAACTGATAAAAATTTGATTTTATTATTTAGACAAGTTTTTTTAACAAAATTCGAGAATACATTTATCATAAAATTTATTGATTTTATTATCATTTATTAATTTACTGATAGAATATTATTCAAATTTTAACATATCATAAATATTTGAAAAAAATAAAAAATAAGATAGCTATGATTAGTAATTAGTGGATTAAGATTTTCTTCCTTTTTTTTGCGGGTAAAACTGATAAAAGAGTAAAAGTATTAGAGTAGTCGAGATCGAGATAGTGCGTTACATAGATTGCCTCATTTTAAAAAAAATCAATCTTGCAAAGAAGAATTGAATGAATCATTTCTTTCAATTCGTTCATCAATTGAATATTTGTGTGAAACAAGAAAAAACAAGAATGATGAAAAAATGCTTCTTCTCTTTGTCTATCTAGCATAAGATAATGTGGAAATCGAAAAATTTTTTTGAAAATTTTTCAAAATATTAAATTAGAAGGAAAATGATTGAATCAGCTAATAATAATTTTGCACGTTTATAGAATTAAAATAATTATAATAGAATGCACGTTTACAGAATTAAAAATAATTAGAATAGAATGCACGTTTACAGAATTAAAAATAATTAGAATAGAATGCACGTTTGCAGAATTAAAATAATTAAATTAGAAGAAAAATGATTTAATCAGCTAATAATAATTTTGCACGTTTACAGAATCAAAATAATTAAATTAGAAGAAAAATGATTTGAATCAGCTAATAATAATTTTGCACGTTTGCAATATTAAAATAATTAAATTAGAAGAAAATGATTTAATCAGCTAATAATAATTTTGCACGTTTATAGAATTAAAATAATTATAATAGAATGCACGTTTGCAGAATTAAAATAATTAAATTAGAAGAAAAATGATTTAATCAGCTAATAATAATTTTGCACGTTTACAGAATCAAAATAATTAAATTAGAAGAAAAATGATTTAATCAGCTAATAATAATTTTGCACGTTTATAGAATTAAAATAGTTACAGTAGAATGCACGTTTACAGAATTAAAAATAATTAGAATAGAATGCACGTTTGCAGAATTAAAATAATTAAATTAGAAGAAAAATGATTTAATCAGCTAATAATAATTTTGCACGTTTATAGAATTAAAATAATTGTAATAGAATGCACGTTTACAGAATTAAAAATAATTAGAATAGAATGCACGTTTGCAGAATTAAAATAATTAAATTAGAAGAAAAATGATTTAATCAGCTAATAACAATTTTGCACGTTTACAGAATCAAAATAATTAAATTAGAAGAAAAATGATTTAATCAGCTAATAATAATTTTGCACGTTTATAGAATTAAAATAGTTACAGTAGAATGCACGTTTACAGAATTAAAATAATTAATATTAGAAGAAAAATGATTTAATCAGCTAATAATAATTTTGCACGTTTATAGAATTAAAATAATTATAATAGAATGCACGTTTACAGAATCAAAATAATTAAATTAGAAGGAAAATGATTGAATCAACTAATAATTTTGCACGTTTACAGAATCAAAATAATTAGAATAGAATGCACGTTTGCAGAATTAAAATAATTAAATTAGAAGAAAAATGATTTAATCAGCTAATAATAATTTTGCACGTTTACAGAATCAATCAACAGAAGCAACAACCGTTCCACCACCGCCAGTTGTAATTTGCCCAACGGAAGTCGACAATGTTAATATAACATTAGAAAAGAATCAGCAGTGTGCATGTAAAGATTGTGGCAAATTATTCAATTCTGTATGGTATCTTAAACAGCATGCTGTAAAGCATTCAAACGATCGACCATTCAGATGCAAATTTTGCTATAAGGTTTTTTCCGTCTCTTTTTTTCTCGTTACAATATCGAGAACGATTCATTTCTTTTTTTTACATATTAATAAAGGATAAATATTTCGTATTGTTCAAACATATTTAAGCCTATAAAGGTTATATAGAAGAAATATGTATCAGTCAGTTTTTGAAATATTTTTGTTTTCTAAAAAGTATTTATTTTCATCTCCTTTTTTTTACTGTTTATATTTATTGTAAAATTTTATGCAAATTTTATATTTTTAGTAAGTATATAACAGTTTCTTTTGATACAATCAGAAGTTTTTATCATATTGTTAACTTTTTAATTTCATTAGATAGTAACAATCAAACAAATGGGATGAAAAAAAAGTGAAGTATGCCTGAACTGATAGTTCATTTACAATTAGGTTATCATTAATTAAATGGTGTAATCGAATGGATGTATGTATCGATTAGGAAGTAAAATCTGTCGCATTTGTAGTGCAATTAAAAAAGCAGGCTGAATAGTATTTAATTAAAGAATGTACTATAGAATGTGTAGATGTAATTGAGAAATAGATAATTAAGTGAGAAGTGATAAAATCATAAAAATAAATTAGGTATCGAAATGCTCAAACAATTGCTATTATCATTTAACGTTTTTCATTTTTGTTTAATTATCTTCTTGATTGATTATTTTATCATCTCTATTTTTGGCATTCTATCAAATTTAGCTCTATTAATTTTTGCTTATAGTACATAATTTGAGATTATTTATGCAGTATTATTTTATCTTTTAATTTTCAAAATTACATTTGATTCAATGTGCATCTAAATAAATGCATCATAAGAAGATTCAGATTGTGATTACAATATCATACATATTATTTCATTTTTTTACATTCATTCTCCTCTCATTCTTGCTTCATTATATTATTTTATATAAAAAAAAAGAACATTGAGTTGTTGAATTTTTCTTTTTTTTTCAGACTTATAAATTCCGATCAAATCTTTATCAGCATAAATGTCCGGATCGTACCAAAAATGGCAATATGTTAGTAGTTATTGATTTCTTTCTTTTTTTTCTTTTTTTTCAATCCGTTTTTCTTCCTGTTTTTTCGAGAAACTATTTTTTTTTTTTTGTATTTACAGACCATTTAATAAACGTCTAATGTATCGTTTAACTGTCAATCAGTCGCATATATTTGATACACGAGAATTATCATTGCAACAAACATCAGAGAGGATTGCTCCACCCTATTTTGATCATTTTTTAGGTCTGTTTGATTTTTTTTCATGAATTAATAGAAGTGAAATATTTACATCATTCATGATCAATAGGTCATAAATTCCTTCTGAAATTTAATCTTTCGATTCTTCGTTTTAAAAATTTGAAAAGATTTCGAATTTCAATTTAATTCTAATTAATATGATCAAAAAACGATGTTTAATGGATGATAAATAAGTAAATAAGCAAATAAAATATTATAATATATGCTTGCATCATTCATATTATATTTACAAATTTATTTGATTATTTCGTTATTTATAGTTATACATACAAAAGAAATATATATTTGTCGAATGTAAATTCTTTACAGTAATCGACCAAACTTCAATCTTCCAACTAAACCAGTTGAGCAGCATACTGAACAAATTAATGTTCCAAATGAAGCCAATATAGAAGAAGCATTAAGTGTGAAGCAACAAATTGAATTGCGAGAAACCATCGTACCAAAGCGATTTTTAGAACAAGCTGTTATCGATAACTATCTGCAAAAGTATAAAAATAAGGTAATAATTAAAATTACAAATTAAAATATTAATCACCAGATAGATTTTATTCTTTCTATTCATAGATAATGTTAAAATTATGCAATCTATTGCAAAAGTATTCATTCAGGTGAATATTTCATATGATCATTTAGTCTTAATGAATTTATCAGATTATCAATAAAATGATTTCGATTTTGTTTCTCTCTAAAATTTTTGTTAATTGATCATTAAACAAATTTATGAGAATTTAATATAGAATAAGCAAGAGTAAAAATATGCTGAACAATTCAGCTGTATCAGTGTCGTAAATGCAAATTACAATTCCCGACACGTGGTTATCTAAGTCGACACATTGCGCAACATAATGAATTGGAACAAATATCATTGCAATGTGAAATGTGTCCACAGCGATTTTCTAATGATTTAGAGCTGAAAAAGCATGCGGAATTGCATTCCAAGGATTCCGGAATATTATGCGTAAAATGTTGCGCATCTTTTAGGTATGTAAAATATTTGGATGATTGAAATTTTAATAGATTGCAATGATTGTCGGTACACTGCGGAATCTGATTCATTTTTTTTTGTAGGTCAATGTTGGCATTACGACGACATCGAAATCAGTCTCGACAATGCATGTCATCAGTCATCAGCTTTAACAGTCAAACCATTGTATGTTTCTACATTTTCCATTAGCGGATCACTTTCCAACGAAATCTGAACCATAACTGAGTATGCTTAATAAGATCCTAGGAATATTAGAGAGATAATCAATTTGATAAGGTTAAACAGGATACGATAATCATTGAATGAATCAAATGTTATATGCAAGCTAATAATTAATTAGCTGCTGCAAAATCATATCTAGCCTGCGGTCGTTGATTATCAGAAATGTTTGCAACTTTTATAATACATTATAAAACTCTTATAATATTCGAGATGATAGCATTATAACAATGTGATAATGTAATTAGCTACGAGCTATAAATTTGAAGCTAATTATAAATTCAAATAATTTTGAAATGAAATTTTGAGATGAATATTTAGGATGAATATGCATACATTGATGCTATAGAAGCAGAAGAAGCTCAAATAAGTAGTCCAAGAGCGGCAACTGTAACTGATAATTTTGGTGAGGAAAAATCATTCCTTACAAGTGATAAGAATGGTGATTGCGGTAGTGCCACTAGCAGCACCGATTGTTATCAGCATTTCTCATCTAATCTTACCAGGTGATCATTTTTCCTCATTCTATTTCATTTGTTGTGCAATTGATTGTTTAAAATTTTTTTACCGGAGTAGTTACGAAATACAATTAATTAGAAGAGTGTAATTATAAAAAAATCATTGTAATTCAGATCAGAAGGTCATAGTGAAAGTGGTGCATTAATGTATGAAAATGGATCTAAACGTGCTATTACTACGGTAAAAATTAAACTTGGCTCAACACCTCTTGTTTCTATAATGAAAGAGAAAGATGATGGTAATAGTGATGAACAATCATTGAACAAAAATAGAGTACTATATCCAGGTTTGATTCGTTTTGTTTTTTATTCAAAATGTCTTAGTTACTTAGATTGACTTCAGAACAATAATATTTTGCTTGATCATAAATATGGCAGGGATTAATCAACAAACTGTGCAAATTAACATTTCACTAGTTAACAGTGTATCTCAAAAATTTTCTTGAATAGGTCTGAAATTAGCAATAAAAGGTATAAACAGTCTGTCTTATCAAAAAATGGATGAGATGATTGGATAATCATTTATGAGGCAAAAATATGACTATTAAAGTAAATTTTTGACCAAAAAATTTTGGTCTTTCGAAAAATTAAAAAAATTCAAACCATAATTTTTTGAAATGCGTTATAAATACACATTTTGTATCATACAAATATTAAGATCAATTTATTCCTTACTGGCCAATTTTTTCATTGTACAAATAGCAATTAATGGCTTATTATTTTATTAAATAATTAATTATAAATTTTTTTCTTCTATTATGCAGAACTGAATGATGTGGAAGCAACAAATTCGGAAGCGATATTGGAGGAATCAAAGAGACGATTATCTGAGAGCAGCAGCATTTCCCATATTTCCGTAAATCGTTATAGTAGCTATACTAGTTCAGGTCGAATTATCAGCAGTCATCATTCAGGTCATTTTTTCTTTTTTTAATAAATCAATACAGAAATGAATATCAATATTAGAAGCATTGCTATTCTTCTTATGGAATCAGATTCTCATTGCTTATTTTTCAAATTCAATAATCATAACATTTGTGTGATATTCGTTCTTGTCAAGCCTCTCTACATATATATTTTGTCGTTGAATTCATGAAATATCATAAATAATACAGAATGATAGCATGAGATAATATAATGCTATTATTCTATGCAAAAACTTTGTCATTTATTTGTTTGATATCAATTATATTCAAAAGTTCGAATAATCCTGTGATTAATTTAACGCATTTTTAGCATTTGAATATGAATTTATCATAAATTGAAATATTATAGGAATGAGTGGTGGTAGCGCTACGAGTAATAATACACAAACAAATGGTGGTGGTGGTAGTAGTGGTGCTAGTGGAAATAATGAATCGTATTTCACGACTTCAACTTTTGATAGTTTTCTATCGAATAATGCTGGCAGTGATGTTTATGATAGTTTAATGCTAGAAGGTGGTCGACCGCTAATTCTACATTCCCATATACATGTTACCAAAGGTTTAATTTTCAGTGGTTTTCAGAATAAATTATCGGATATATATTCAGTTGTTTTAGTTTAGTTTATTTAAATTTTTTGCTTTTCTTTTTATTTTTTATTTTTTCTAAATTTTTTTCTAAATTGATATGCTTTAATATATGAAATTAATTTCAATTTTCGAAAAATTTTAATCACATCCTGAGAGTATGTTAATAAAATCTACCAGTATTAGTTATTGAGAATTGAATCATTACTCTTAAATAGTTATTTAGCAAATAAAGGCTTCTTCTTGCAGTCATTCTATCTCAAAACTTTCTTATCATGGCGATCACCGTAATCAATAATCAGTTCAAACTTTTTCTATCATTTCAGATATTAAAGTTTCTTGTTCTATATAAGCAAGGATATAAAAATAGAATAGATCATATATATTATTACTAAAATTATTAGAATATTCAACATGAATTAATTTTGAATTTATTGAAAAGTTTTAGCTATGTTATGAATATATTTGTTTATCTGACATTTTGCTGAAATTAAAATTTAGCAAGAAGATTAACAAGTGAATAAATTTTTCGGCAAATAATAATTTCATGAAATAATATTTGATGTATTGCTAAATCGACGCCATAACCATAAATAAATACACACTGAAAAATGAGGAATTTATTTCGATGAATCATTGAAAAAACGTACCTCTCTGCTTTACATTTGAAATTTAAAATTAGGAAACAAAAAACATCTAGCCTATAAAAAAATAATAATACAATTTTTAGTTGAAGCCATATCTCAGCCAATTGTTGATTTGATCAGTTGTACGACACAATCAATTCGTGATGAAATTAGCCTTTGTGAAGCACTTTTTGCTGTACGAACACACTTTTTAAGGTTTTTATTCTAATTTCGTTTAATGATGTTTTTAGTAGAGCACATTTCTGACGTTACATCAACGTTATTACACGTTTATATAAAAAAAAGGAAGAAAAAACATTATCAGATATTAACGTAGAAGATCATCATAATAATTTTGTAATTCATATTGTTAAATATCGTTAAAAGTTTTCATCATTTAGTTTATCATTATTAATTGAATTAAATTTTATTACTTCTCCTTATTCTAATTCCTTTCTCAAATCTGTCCATCTAAACATAAAATTGAGCAAAATAAATATTATTAATGATGATATAAAAATTTCAGGAAAATTGCTATATATATTGTTTATACAACTGTGCTACAAACTGTGGAATTTTTCGATTCAATTTGTGGTTTGTTTCTTTTTCTTAATTCATAGAATATTTCGAAAAATTTTTTTAAACTTTTTTATTTAAATTGTATGAATTTTTTTAAAATTCATCCGCCTTTGAAGAAATTATGAAACATATATTATTACTAATAATCTTTAGACAAATTAAAATATTGTTATCATTTGTTTGATTAATTGAATAAAAAGATTAAAGATCTATCGATCAAATTTCACAATATTTAATTCATCAAAAAAAAGAAAAAAAAGCATTTTTAAATGCATATTACACCAATAAATGATAGTATATGTAATGTTATTTGCTGAAAAATTCATTTTTGAAAAATAACGCTGCTTGAGTGGAACGGAAAAACGACAACTTCAACTGTCCTAAAATTGAACAACTCTTTTTATTTTTTTTTAGTTTTTTTTGTAACTCTTCTAAAAGAACATTTTAATAAAACACAAACAGGAACATATACACTTTCCTTTTATCAACCAATAAAATGCATATAGAAATTAATTTTTCTATAAATTTGTATGTGTGTATATGTGTATGTATGTTTGTTTTATAATATCTAGATTTATGTTAATGTATGTCAAAGCATTTACAGAATATTGTTGATTTCTTAATATTAATCTGTTTGTAACGATGTATGTAATGTATGTATATAATGTATGCATGTAATTGTATGTATGCCAAACTTTTATCCATCTAATTTATCTTATTAAATTTTTTTCTTTTTTTGTTATTGTTGTTGTCCAGTTTTTGAAAACCACTTCAAATTCAATCTTTTAACAATCATATACTTCTTCTTCTTTCTCTTGTTCTTTTTCTTTTTCTTTAAAAAAATTTTAATCGTTTTCAAGTAAATATAAAATACACATATACATATGTATATATACACTTTCAACTATACCATCAATACAGAAAATTAATTCTTTTAATCGGCGATATTGAAGCAATCAACACCCATTCAAAAAAAAAAAATTTTTTTGAAGTACTTTAGAAACGGTACGATAGAAGAAGATACAGTTGTTTCGTTTCGTCTATCCTTTGCAAATTTTGTTAGAAGGTTTTGTAAGTTTTTCGATATGCTGACAACCATTTTATTGTAAATTGTATAAAACTTTATCGGCAAATGTCTCAAATTTCATACTTCTCTCTTTTATTCTTTCTAATAAATTTTAAAGTTTCAATTTAATCGATATATGGTAAATACAATTCTTTATTTTTAATTTATTAATTTTTTTGCTTAAAAGAAAATTATTCGATAAAATTTAAATTTATTAAAAAAATATATTTCAATAATAAAATTACTTCTCTTCGAATATTCTCGCTTCGTAATAATTTATTTCCAATTAAAAAAATTCCTTAATGATTGATAATTAAAAAAAAAAGAAAAAGCTAATAAATCAATAGCTTCTTTAAAAAAATAAACTTTTCTATTTATTTATATTTCTCTAAATTGATTAAAAAAATTTTCATTCTTTCATACATCAATTTGCTATTAGATCATAGATTTTCAATAATCAAGATTGCTCTTTACTGATATGAAATATCATAGATATTTAAAGAGAATTTTTCCAAAATTTTTTTGTCTTATCCTTTAGCTTTTCGTAGAATCTTTCAATTCCGAATATAGCATGAAATTACAAACTGGTAAATAGTTACGATAGTTGTAAATGGATGAAATATTTCTTCTCGAGATCCTTATTCTCGTTTAATTCCATTCTCCATTGTCATTAATCGAAATCGGAACCGAATGTCTCTCTGCTCATTTTCAAAAAATTTACTTTGATTTATTTTTAAATATTTCTTCTTACTTCCATCTATCTCTCTTTCTCTTTTTCCACTCCCTCATTCTTTCCTGCTATTTCTATTCCAACATCTTTTTTTGTTTTGTATTTTCTATATTTTAATAGCAAATAATTGATCAAACAGGTAGAGAAATATTCCTATTTAATATTCCAGAAAAGAGAGCGAGAGGGAAGAATTAGGAATTTATTAGTAGTGTTTTTGATTATCAATAATTTTTTTGACATTTCAAATCAGTCAATCAATCAATCAAATCAAATCAGATCACTCATTTGAATTTGCTTACTGAAAGTTGTTAAATTAAAATAATTTTTAGAATTAAATAGTTTCTTTTTTAAAGTATGCTTATTGTTTAAATTCTTCTAAAATTTTTTTTCTTTTCAGTATGTTAGGATTAATTATATTGTTGATAATAATGGAATGAATTGAAAGAAATAAATTTTCACAAAGGATTAAAGATGAGATATTTCTTAGAAAATTTAATATTTTCTATGATGATGATGATGATGGTATGTATGATTGATATGTAGGAAATATAAAAATTTTGATTAATACCATTTAAAATGATTGTCAAATCATTGTTCATTAGTAAAGCAAATAATACCTCTCCCTCTCTCTCTCTCTCTCTCTCTCTCTCTCTCTCTCTCTCTCCCTCTCTTTTAGTAAGTGCTTTATCATTTTTATTATTCAAATATCATTGATAATACTTCAATTCTAGCATTTTTTAGATGTTATTTTTGCATTTATGATAATATTGAGTGATAATAATATTTCTATATGAATTATATTTGATAAAAATGCAACAAATTATCAATTGATTATTGCATTTATTTATTATTTCACTCTTCTCATTTCTATTCCATAATATGCCATCATCGTTACCTATCATCAATTTATGCATAGTTTACATATTTCCTGAAATATTTTTTTGAAAATGAATAATTGAAATTCGCTAATATTAACTATATCTTTTTTCTACACTGTACATATATATATATATATATATATATATATATATATATATATATATATCTATATATATATACACTAATATCTATATATATAGATATATATATATATATCAATTATATAGGATATATTTTTATAATGCAAATATTTGATAGAAATTTCAACAACGTTAAATGTATTTTGATAAAAATTTGTTAAATTATTATTTTAGGTAAATTACTAATTAATTAATTGATAGATGATTATTTTAAAATGATTGAAAATAATACTCATAATTTGCTTATTACTACAAGATTATTTGAAACTTTCAACTAAATCATCAAAATATTTCAAAAATGTACAAATTTGCATTTGTACATTTTTGAAAGAATTGTATTTTATTATATCCAATTGTATTATTATTGCATTTTAAATTTTTTTCAAATGAATGTTTTTTTCCTACAAAAAGTTGCCAATTTTAATTTTATTAGTAATAAAAAAAATTTTTATTAATCCATATTTATTTCATAGTAAAAAGAATAAAATGAAAATTCTCGAATAAATTTTTCATTATGGATTATTTTAACTTATAAATTCTAAACATTTATTTCTGGTTGATTGGGTGACAATTCAATTCATTCATCGTTTATCATTTTTTCTTCATCATTTATCATTATTTCTTCTATTTTTCTCATTCTTTTTCTTATTCATTTTTTTTCTTCACTAAACTTTTCGGAAACAAAATTTGCAAGCTATTTAATAATTCTCTTATTTATGAATACAATTATTCTTCAATTCCTACTTCACTATTTCATCCATTTTTTTTCTTTTTTTGTTGACAATATGATATTAACACCAATTATATCATATTTAACATATCGCACTTTTTTTTCTTCAATTTTTTATCTTTTAATACTAAATTCCTCTTTGTATCATTTTGTACAAAAGAAAAAAAGTTCATAATAATTCAAAATTTTATGACATAAATTGATAAATGGTGGGATATTAATTGCATAACTGAATTGCTAAATAAGATTAAATAAAAGGGCTACAAACAAATGCTCTCAATTAATAAGAAAATTTGATTGATTATTTAAAATTTTTTTTTTGTTTTTAAATGTAACATTTTCTTCACTATTCTATTTAGTGTATTAAAGTGTAAAACAAAAAAAATGTGATGTAAAAATAGAAAAATATTTAGAATTTGTATTATTTTGATCAGAACTGATAACAACAACAAAAAAATGATAAGAGAATAACAAAGAGAAAAGAACATATTGCTAAAATTTCTATTCAATTTCTCATTTGTTAAAGAGAAAAAAAGAACTTGAAAGAATTAGTGAATTCTTAGAAAAAAAATGCTTTTAACAATTTCTTTCACTTCTCTGTTGCACTTTTTATCGATAATGATAATTAATAAATGAATAGCTTCAAGCATTTCAAAAAATCTTTTCCTTAGAAAAGCGAAGTATAGCAATCATTCTTCTATCTTTCAATAATACTTTACCATTTTCTTGTGCTATCAGTTAACCAATCATTTCGCTCATTTTCTTCTCTTTAATTCGAGAAATTTTATCATAATTGTAATTTACATCGAATATTTAATTAATATTTATTAATTTAATTAATTGATTGAATTTTAGATTCTTTTTGAAATAGCTAATATAAATCTATTTTTAATTGAATTTAATATATATTACTTTAACATTTTATGATTATAATTTTATTTCATTTTGCTAAAATTTTGATAATAACATTAATTGATAACAAGATAAAACTTTGCTAATTAAATTTCGAAATGCTTTATTGTTGAAGCCGATTTTTTTATTCCAATTCTCGACAAAAATTAATAATATCAATTAGCACTGAAATAAGTATATTGATAAAAGATAAGAGATTTTATAAGCTGAAGTTTTCAAATTTAAAATTATAAATTAAATAGATTATAAAATTATTAGTTTTATGAATGTTTGATTAAAAATTTAAAAATTGCAAATAATACAATTATTATAATATTGAAACTGATTTTTCTTCTTTCATTCTTTTAAATGTGAAAATTTTGAACACAATAGAAAACAATAATGTTTTATATGGTTTCTTTTTTTCTTATTTGAAAGAATCGTTATATTTTTTAAAATTAATTTTTTACACAAAAACAGAGAGAGAGTGAGAGAGAAAGAGAGAGAGAGAGAGGAGAGAGGTATCTCTCTCTTATTGTCCTAAAAATGACATTAAACATATTGATATATCTATAGCTAAATATGAAATATTTTCCATTCCTTTACTATTTATTATAGTGTTTTGTCGTTTTTAATTTATAATTATTCATCTCCGGATTTTCATAAATTTACAGGAAAGCAGAAGAAATCAAACCGGAATTTGTTAGGTAACGCTGCTTCGGCAGCAATACCATCAACAACAATAACAGCAAATTGCATAGAAACAACACAGTCTGTAAACAAATATCCAGAAAAGACGATAGTTGAAAACAAATCTGGTAGCATTATTACTAATGTGATCGATAATGATACCGGAATCGAACAATCTACTACTAATGATGAATAATGATGATGATAAATGGTGAACTTTAAGGGTTAGTCATTTTTTTGTTTAAAAATTTTTTAAGTTTTATTTTAGTGATAGCGTATTTATTTAATGCTGATTTTTATTCTTTTCACTTCTTATTGCATATTCCTCCTTTTACATGCGTTAATTGTTTGCTAGGTCGAAGTTCAACATTTAATCTTTTATTGTACTGAGTACAATGATCTTTTCAATGATATTTATTATACTGTGTAATTAGTTCCAATTTAATGTTCAAAAAAATATCAGCACTTTCCAATTAAATAAATTATATGAATTTTTGGAAGAGTAAAAAAGAAAATGAAAACAATTAAAATATGATATATATTTTTCAGATGTGCTTTTGATGGAAATCACTTTTGACGTGATATGATATTACATGGTTGTGTCCGTTAAAAAAACGAAAAAAAATTATACATTCTGGAATCTAGCATATTCCTGCTATAAGATTTTTCCAGAATTCCATCCATCATTTATTCCTAGAATGCTTCGATCGATGAGTGATGCATTGGAAGCACTTCCTGATGTTAAGAGTTCGCTTCCTTCTTCTCATCAGTTTGTTCTTGAACAGTTGTTTAAAAACAATTCAATCTTAGCAATACTGAAATTCAAAAATAGTTTTTTTTCTTTCTTGAAAATAGAAATTGCTAATGAATAAATTAATAAATTTGAAATAGATTTGTTTAATTCTAAAACGACTGCAACAAAAAAAAAACGAAATCTAAAGGATAATTTTTTACTAACTTTTACGAATTTTTAATTTTTCAATTTTTTTATTTTACTTCTTGCAAATTCATTCGAAAAAGCTTTGAAAATTTAAGACTAATAAGTTTTAAGTATTTTTGAAATTATTGAAGATAAATTGCGCATCAAACAAAAAAAAACTTTTCATCGCTTTAATTTTTGCCCCTAAATAGAAGACTAATTTTTGTGCCTCTGCCATCGAGAACAGTCTCTGATCTCTAAAGGTCTTCATACGAAGACTTCAGCTGTTCAACTGCTTCCAGTTTTTTCAAAAATTGTGAAAGAAATTTTCGAGAAAATTCTCAAAAATTTCCACAATCCAGGTGTTTTCTTCGAAATATTGAAATTTCAAGTTTTAAAATATTAATTTAAAAACTTGAAATCTTTAAGTAAAAAAGTTTCAAAAAGAAAACGAAATGAAATTACCTTGAGAAAATGCCAGTTGAACAACAACCACATGGATATTCGCGGTGGCAGAGACACTTTTGCATAGCTCAAAATTTTTTTTAGAACGATTCATTTTTTTCTTACTTTCAAATTTTTGATTATTCATTTTGTGATTGTTGTGAAAAAAATTGCGACATTTATGCTATGATATCTGAGAAAGAGCAAACTTTTTCGTCAAAAATTCTTTTCACTTTTCGCATAAAAATTTATTTTGGAATTTTAAAATTGGATTTTTTTCATTCCTCCAAACCAAAACATTCAATGTAATATGTCCTTTCAAATCAGAAAGAATTTTTAGATATTTCTTTTTTCTTCTGAAAAAAAGTTTCAACTTAAAATTTATGTTATTGCAAGAGAATAAAATGAAAGATATGCATAAAATTTGTCCTAAATTGTCAAATTTCTTATTAATTATGCTAGGAAAAAACGAAACGCAATTGTCGCATTATTGTTTATGCTATATCACGATTGATATATATCGGCCTTCTTAATCTGCTAGGAAAACAAAAAGAAGCGCAATTGTCGCATTATTATTTATGATTGATATATATCGTCATCATGATTGATATATATCGGTTGGCTTTCTTTCTTTTTTCTTTCTGTGCATGTATTTTTATTGTTGTAAATTTGATGATAGTAAGAATGCAGTGATTTGCTCATAAGATGCTGTTATTTTTGATTTTTTTTTGAAATTGATATACTTATTATTGTTGAGCATCAATCAATTATTTCTCTTTCCCTCTTTTTCCTCTACTCTATGTCGTTCGCTCTCGATTCTTTATGATAATTTGTTTAATGTCTTTCATTCATTTATTTTAAAATTCTCGAATTGTTCTGTTTGGTTAATTTTCTTTTTTTTTTCTTAATTCAATGAAATTAGTTTTTAAAATAAAGAAACCGTATACATCCATTCTAACTGTGAATTCTTCTTCATTGTCTTCTTCTTCTTCTTCTTATTCGTTTGTTTATTATGAATCGCTTAGATAGATATATTGTATTAGAAATATATTTGTTAAAAAAAAATTACTGATGAAAATATTTCATTGTTATATTCATATGGCTTTTATTTCTTTATTGCTAACTAATGAGCAGAAATGTTTATGGAAATGAATTTTTTGTTGTAAAAATAATGAAAGTGTTTGAACTTTAGACGAATAATTTTTTTGTTAAAATGGATAAGCTATCATTTAGTGAATTTCTACTACAACAAATATTCTATAAATTAATAAGAAATTTGGAATTATTAAAAATTATAATTTGAATATTTTACAATTGCAAATTTATTATGATAGTCGAAATATTTTAAAAGATTTTAAAATTCGACATAAAATTCGTCCATATGATTTAAATTTTATTTTGATGATGAAAATATTTTGCTTTTTAATATGATAAGGAATAGAATATTTTCATTAAATTATATTTTTCTTCATTGTCAAATATTTTATGCGAGATTGAAAGATTTGTATCATATTATGGTTAAGGCATCAAAAATTATACCAAATAAGCCAAGTTATGCTAAATAGTAGAAAAGAGAAGGTCTAAAAATAATATGGAAAATGATCAGGAAAATGAGATCAGTATAGGTAGCAAAAGAGTAAAGCCTTATATTTCTATGTAATCTTAACTATCATCTTTGCTATCTTGTTTTCTTCATAGTTCTAGTAAGTTTTTATTAAAACTTAATTTGTATATCATTTTCTTGCAATGTAATAATAATAATAATCGTCGTGTTTTATCATCCATTTAAAATTATATTTCCACACTTTTCTCTCTCTCTCTCTCCCTCTCCCTTCCTCTCTCTCTCTCTCTCTCTCTCTCTCTTTGTCGATCATTATTTAAGTTTATATCTCATTCATTCAAATGATTCTCATTTGTATTGATTGTCAAATTCTGAAATCGATCTATGATGATATACGTATATGAGCATATATGATAATTATATACAAATGTTAATTACTAAATCGCTTTTTTTGGAAATAAAGTTAACTCTCTTTCTCTCTCTCTATCTTTCCCTTTTATTTCTCCATCATTGTTTTGATTTTATTTTATTGTTTTGATTTTATACTATTAAAATAGTCTTTTCCTTCATGAAATTTCTTAATCAATAAGAAGATATAATGAAATTTCATTTCAATTCAATTTCTTCTTATCACTTGTTATCCTTCAATGTGCTTTTTTGTATTTACAAACTTTTTAAAATAATATATTTTAGTAATTTAATATTATCAAATATTATAAGCATTTCTTCTAATATTTTAAATCACATCATCATCATCATCCTTATCATCATCATAATCATCATCGCCATGTCATCATCATCATCATCATTATTATCATCATCATTATCATCATCATAATATAGTAATTTATCATATACATTGATTTCTTCAATTTAATCCTAATTGATCTTTCCGGTGTTATGATTAAAAATATGCCTTCTCTTTCTAATATCAACATTTTTTATTAAATACTGCATCTTTCTCCTAGTCTTCTTAAAATATCCGTAGTACAAGTTTAATAATTATGTCTTAATCAATTTGTTAAAAAAATAAATTAGTACTAAGAATTGCATTGCCTATAATTGTATTACAAATATAACAAATAATCATTATCTGTCATTTTATTTTAATTCTGATTATCTTAAAGAACAACGAACATTTCAGATAGCAATTCTTAATCTATCATATAATAATAATAATGATCATCGAAATATATTTCAAGAAAAAAATGAAAATAACTTAGCTAAATAATCTGTGATATGTAGGAAATTTCATAGGAAAATGAAAGGTATACAACTTTTTGAATTTTAAACTTTTCTTAATCTTTTTCCAGAAATCTCTTTTTAGTATTTGCTTAAATAACTTCATAAAATTTTATCATAAAAATGCACAATACATTCTTATCAATTAATTACGATATAATTTTATTACATGCTGTTATTGTTATTTCAAATAATCAAAAAAATAAAATAAAATAAAAAACATTTGTGTTTTTTCTGATTGTTTCACTTTCAGTGATTGAATATGCTCATTAAATTTTAAGTAAATTGAGATATTTTAAGAAAAGAATTGTTTTAGAAATTTAGAAGGCATAAAATATATATATATATGTATTACTCGAAGAAATACTACAACTTTTTAAACTTCTTTCTTTCCATTGCTAAATTTTAATTAATTAAGCAAATTTGATAATAAGCTGTAAAAAAACTTAAAAACAATCCATCTATCATTTATATCAGCAATATGCACCTAAGTTTCTAAGATAATTTTGAAATTTTTATCAAATTATAAAAGTTTTTGAAAAGGAAATTAACATAAGCAAATTAATTTTGTGATTTTATTTTGTGATCATAAAAGGTGATTTTCTCTTTTTTTCCTTTTTGTTTTCGCAAAACTGAAATTTATCTATTTGTTTTAGACTTTATTACATATATATATATACATATACATATATATGCATATATATATGTATATATTTATATGTGTGTATTTCATTATTCTATTAATTGTGATATGATATGTTATTCGAATTGCAATCATGATTCTTTTTGTTATCATGATTTGATTCATATTTTTAAAAATCACAATTTTATTCATCTGTGAAATTTCAGATTGTCTTTCGTAAAGTTTTTTTTTTATTTTGAGATAATTTTTTTCTTTTTTTTTTTATCATTGTACTATTATTGCAAGCATGAGATAATGTGCCTTGTCCGTTCATTTATCTAAAAAAATTGTTATACTTTGTTGCCTATATGTCTCATTTTTATTTCGTTGCAAATAAATTTTAAACTTTGATTCTTGAGAAATTTCCACATTTTATAATTTCTCATCTCTTTCCAGCTAAAATTTTCCTACAATTTATTGGATTATATTCCTAAGAGATTTATCAATCATTTCCGGATGCGCGATTTGTAAATGTAAAATTCAATGATTCAATTATTCATTATTTCTGTTTAGCAGAAGGAGAGGCATTTATTTTTAAAATTGTATAATGAATGTAAAAATCTGTTTATTTTTAGTAAAGAAATTTGTAACTAAATTTTTATTTTATTATAATATATACTTTTTTTTTTTTTTTGCGAGAAATAACGATAAGAGAGAATGATAAGAAGGATTTAGTAAAATATTTGATAATTTTAAGTAAAACGTAAAAATTTGAAAATTTAAATGAATGATTAATTAATTTTATTTCTCTCTAGCATTATTATGATAATTTTTTTTAAAAAAATTAATCAAATTTCTCATGTTTTCCTTTCATTTGAAATTATATATTATTTTTTTTTATTTGGATGCCTATCATTGCTTCAGTGTGCCATTTATTATTTGAATGGTGCCAGAAATGAATCCTGAATGATATATATGTGTTAATTAATTAATTAATTTTTTTTTTTTTTTTAATGTCAACATCTCATCAACACTGATTTCATCCTTGTTCTTTTATTGTTTATGCAAAATAAAATCTCTCTGTTTTTTTTCTTCTTTTTTGAATAAATGCCAATTATAATTATCGTCTATTTACATTATTTTAATCAAGCACAGTTTTGTAAAATTGAATTTAATCCGAAAAATGCTTACACAACGGGTAACGTTAATATATGTAAAAAGATGAAACATCAAACATAAAAGGCTAAAAGTAATGATAATATTAGTAATAATAATAATAGTGATAGTGTTAGTGATAACAGTTGGAAAGTGAAAATAATAATGATAATAATAGTAGTGACAGTGGTAGTGACAATGATGACTAATACTAATCTAGTGGTAATGACAGTGATAAAAATTGAAAAATGAAAATAATAATAGTGACAGTGATAGTGATATTGATGATTATTAAAAAAATTAAAATAATAATATTGATAGTGATAGTGATATTAAGAACAATTGAAAATACTACTATAACTATTATTTATCTTTTCCTTTAGATTTCTATTGATCTGCTTCTCTTTATGAATATTAATTACTAATATTAATGAATGATAACAATAGTAGTGATAATATGATAAATAATACATTCTAATTTAGCATATCAAAAAAATGAATTGCCTTCTTCATTTGTAATGAAATTAGTTAATTGAAAAAACTATGATTGAAATAGATATTTTACTATTTTAACATTCAATAATTGTTATATGAGAAATTATTTCATCATACAATCACTATACATCATCTTTATTAATAATTCAATTCAAATTTTATTATTCAAATTTCCACTAATATTTTTATTCCACTTAAAAGGATGATGAATGCATTATATTAATTTTTAGTGTTAGTGATCGCAAGGCATTCGTAATAAATATATACAACATTTCACAACATTTATTACATCTTTTTTTTTTTTTGTGATAAAGAAAGAAATTTGAAAATCCATTAATTGATGATAGATATATTCTTTTTCGGCAACTATACAACGATAGATATAAAATGTATAATATGTTATCGATAATTACCCTATAAGATAAATTCATTAATTTATTTAATGAAATTAAAAATCAAACCGATGAATTATTGTATGTCATTTCAATTCAATACTATCTATAGTGTTGAAATGAAATTTCCAGTTAAATGATGCGTTATGAAAAATTAAATTGACCTTTGGCATAGCTCAATTCAATATTCTCTATAATGTTTGAAGCAAGATTTTAGTTAACAATGAGCTATGGAAAACCAAATTGACCTTTCACATAGCCAGAAAAGTCATTGTTTTTCTTTAAAAAAAAGCTAACAAAAATCAGTTATTAAATAGCAAACTATTTGAGCTTATAAAAAAATTAACATTTCATTTTATCGTAATATTTCTTAACGGGGAGTTACTGTAATGATGAATTTACATACCGTAAACTATATGACAATATTTCGTTTGTTTTCATAAGCACAAGTTATATATATAATTTATGCGTAGATATGATAAGATAGTCTTTAAAAAGCTTATAGTTATGATACATGCAGTATGGTTTCCAAATTCAGTTATTTTTAGAGTAATTTTAATTGAGAATATAAGCTAAGCAGAAATCTCGAAAATCGATAATGTTGCAAGGAAAATAAGATTTTGCAGAAACTTCGAGAAATTAAAAATATTTCGGTGTAACCAATTGAAATTTTAGCTAAGGAAATATTGATGACGACTGTTTTTAAGAGATTTTCCGATAACTTGATTTTCCATGAAAGAAATTCATAATTGCGGTTATCGATCAGACCGTTCCATCTAATTTATTTAATAATCAAATGATTTATAGTGTTTTTAAAGTATTAAATTTCAGGAATAATTTTTACAAAATATAGCATTCTAGAATTTCTTCTTGTATTTTGGAGGCAATTAAACATTGAAAGTGATTGAGATAATTAGTGAAAAAATAGTACAACTATTTTGTGAATCAAAATTGACAAAATTTATTCCCTCTTGCAAAAATTTACAAAATAAGTGACCGACATTCACTCCGATAATAGATCTTCTATCGAACATTGTAGTTTAGTACTTAATTCACGATGTTGTAAAAATGAATTGTAGAAAGGAATTGTAATTGATAATCATCGATAGTAAACTATTCAAATATCTAGCAATCGCTTTTTTGAATTTCAACAATATTGAGAGTTTATTTATTATATACGGAGGGGATGTAATTCAACTAACTATAAAATCACTAAACTTCACCAATTTCTTCAATTCAATACCACAATTTACTTCACAGTACACTGAAAATTCAGATTTATTGCTCTTAGTCGGTGCATACATGTTATGCTGTTTCCATGTACTATTGATCATTACCATTTTCATGTTTTGATGAATTCATTTAGTTCGGGTTTGCCAGAAATCACATAAAATTTCTAGATGGTGAGTGAAAGTTAATTAATTGATTGTAACTGCAATTTTTGAAATCATTTCTGGGAACTGGCAAAAAGAAGTATAAACTAATAAGAAGCGGCGAAAAATACAGCTGATTATATGTTTGATGTCTATTTTATCCCATATTCATTTGCATTGCTGAATACAATTTAATATTTTTACTTTTTGTTTTTCATTTTTTCTTATTTTTACTTTGAAAATCTAAAAACAGGATACAAAAGAAGCAACATACTTACAATATAAACCAGTTAAACAGGAAAATAAACTTGCGGTTATACCTCGTACAACAATCAATTCTCCAAAAAAGTCGACTCCCTATCTTAATTTTGAAGTACTTTTCATAATCAACAGCAGATATTTTAGTCTGCCAAAAGATATGTAAAGTAGATGCCAAAAAAATGCCTCGCTGAACTATTAACCGAATGCTGTTCGTACTTCTTCGAATTTGCTAATTTCAACAATTTTTATCATTTCTTCTTTCTCACCACCAATTGCAAGAATGCCTCCAGAATCTGGTGAAAAACGACATATATGCAGACTCCCAAGATTTACATTATGTTCTGTAATAAATTCCAAATCCCTGATATTTTCTTGCAAACGCCAAATTTTTAGCATCTGAAAATTAGAAAATTAATTTATTATATGCTTAAAAATATTAAAAGCAATCTATAATATAAGAAGATAATCACATTAACTGGATAAGGAGAATTATACCAAATTTTTAAAAATATTAAACAGTTGCATAAAACTTTCATGCAAATATAAGCCTGATATTAAATAAGGTCTACAATTCCATATGAGGCAACCTATTTTCTATGCATCTCTATATCTCTATATTTTCCTCTTTTTCTTCTAGTATGATATGAATACAGCAAATCAAAAAGATTTCGGTTTTTCTTATAAAAATAAAATTACCCCATCTTCACCACATGTAGATAACAAATCCTTGGTATAATAGCTCTGCACTATGCTACGAGCACCTCCTTCATGCACTTTCTTTGATATAATAGGCTCATTTTTACGTGTATCCATGTAATATAAATGACCTGAAAGTATAAGAACTGTTATCGAAATGCAACTATAAGTACATATATAAAAAGGCTTCTTCATCATGCCTTAGCAAAACCAATATATAAAGACATGATAACTTCGTTAACTTTGCAATATGCATAAACGACCAATACGCAAAATAAAGAAAACAATATAATATGACTTCATAGATCCGATCTCCATCAGTTGTTCAGTATATCATTATCAGTAATATATTGCATCTATTAACTCATAGTTTAATTCCAAAGTTTATCATTACATATAGGTAAAAACAAACAAAGGCTATATTTTTTAAAATCTGAGTGATTAACTTAGAAGTAAAATTAACCATTGTCAGTGACGACAAAGAAATAAAATGGAGAGAAATGATTCCAAGCAAGTCGTTCCACTTCACCACTAACTTCCCACTGCTTGGATAAAGTGTCAAATTGCCTACAATCTGTTACTCCAACCTGACTTGATAACGTTCCTGTTAAAAGAATAGATGATTCCGTTGGATGCCATTCAACAGCTTGCACCTTAATTCATCGTCATAAGCAAGAAAAAAGCAACAAATAATCTGGTCGTAGCAACAAGTTTGTCATGAAAAGATGTCTTACGCAAATGTAAGTATGAAACAAAATTATTAATACTCATTTGTTTATGAATATTTGAATTACCATTCCATCAAAATGTGTTGCAATTGCTGCAGGCTTTGCTTCTTCAAGATCCCACAAAATTACAGAATTATCAGCACTTCCAGATGCCAGAACATGTTCCGTTAAGCGATTCCACGCTAATGAAAGTACAGCGCCAGTATGGTTTTGAGCACTGCCGTCACGCTTTTGTCGTTTCCTAAAACGTGTCTAGAAATAAATTTCAATTTTTAGAATTTGGTTGAATTTAGCTCAGGTAAGACGCTTAATTTTCACGGGCTTTCAAAAACTTTGAAAAATCATTTTAAAAAGAAAGAAAACCTCTTTACGGTCTTTGTTTTACCAAGAGTTACCATCGGTTCCACAGAATTCACCAGATCCAAATCCCAGATATTTATTGATGCATCAATACTTCCAATAGCTAATAAGTTGCCTTTTTATCGTCGCTTCCTAGGTCAAAATATATTGACTCCAAACATAATGGCGGTACATCCAAAATATAATCGTGGTGAACATACCAATCATTTTCCGCCTCATTGTATAAATACACTTCCAAAGTATATTCATTCTTGAAAAAGATTGGGAAAATTGAAAGAAATACTGGAAATTTTAACGGCTTCTGCCTATCAAAAATAATAGAATTTAGCCTTAAATATGAAATGGAGTTGTTTCAGACCTTATAAACTTTAGCGACTGCAACAAGATTATCATCCGGTTTAATTTCAAAATCTTCTTGGTCTTCTTCATCACTGTCCACATAAGTCGTTATGTGTGGATCTTCCATGGGGATGCAAATGTCGTTATTCCAGCCAAAGGGTTAGCTCTAAATGTTTCGATTAAACTGACAAAGAAATATGTCAAAAACCTTTTTGCTTCCCTATAATAACATCGCAATGAAATCACATGCTCAGCAGAAATTTTTAAATTATGCATGCTATTAACATCAGAAATATTTCAATTAAATTTATTACTTTAATTTAATTTTGGTCGGCAAATATATCCGTCCTATGATTCTCTACAACATAAGAATTTTAATGCCTTACAAATTTTTCACAGCTGTTACCTAGCAAAAATAAACTTCAAAATTATACCTTTCTTCATCATTTTCATCATATTGATCCAGTTTATATTTATCAGTGCCCATCTCTTCGTCCGCTACGTCGGGACTTGAACCGCGAATACCTCTCTGAAATTATCCAAATGCAAAAAATATCACATCCGACACATTATTTGAATAAAAATAAATATATCTTCAAAACAAATATTTGGATAAACAAATAAAAAGAAAAGTACTCGCTGTTGAGTTCCGTCACCAGCTGTACCTTCCGCCGTATCGGATAATTCGCTTGTTTCCGGTTCACCCTCTGAAAATCATTCACTTGTTGCTTTAAAGAGCATTAAAATCTGAAATCTGAGGAATTCACTTGGCTTACTCCTCTTTCTAACGTTGCAACAATCAAAATAAAGAGATAAATAGCAACTAATTAATCCAGTTAGGAGCTTTTTAATTTCTGTTGAAAATCACGACAAAATAAGCATTAAGAGAAATATTAGCTAGTAAAAGCTATAATTAATCAGTGAGTCGTTTGAAACTTTAACCTTGAATCAAAGTTCTGATTTCATCCGCCGATAATTTCACCTTGTCCGGCACAGCTTTCGGTACCCCACGTTTTATCCATACTAAGTCCGCTATTAATGACATTCTCTAGGCTAAAATGCATAACAAAAAAAGTAACGAAAAATTAATTTTCATATCTTTCATCAACTACTATAGTCACTTTTTCTTTATCAATCTGATAAATTAGTTGTCAAAATGTCTCGCATGTTCTTATCAATTCCTATTATTTTTTCCTTATCATTATCATTCTGATACTTAAACCTCTCCTTTTATCATTATCTTCGCTTTACTTCAAACCATACTGAATTAAATAAGCATATATAACGACGTCCCCACAAATTTACACACACCAATACCCTGATTCCTGTCCTCATAATTAAAATGCCATCAACACCCCATCAAAATTAAAAACAGCTTCAGCTACTAAACAGTATGAAACAATTCGCTTCAAGACTCCAAAACTAAAAATAACAGCACAAAATTATTCGAATTTTGGCAGAAATATTTATATCGATTTGATTCTCAGAAATTTATTGATAATCTTATCAAATGTGATTAATTGTTTAATTTTACATTGACAACACTTCTATCTTTTTATTTTTACCAATGATACATTTTTATCACTTCTAAAGATCAAATAAAAAAGCAATTTTACAGCAAAATAAAAATAATATTATGTGAACTTTCTCTTTGCAGAAATTTTGTGAATACGATGAATTCTTATCAGTAAGGAAGAGAAGTTGTTAAGTGACGAATGGATAAAACAGAATGACTGAATTGATGACACAATGAATTTTATACGAATAATCGTATCATATCAGATGTCATTATTACAAAAAAAAAACGCAAATAGGAATAGCCCGTTTAAACGGTTTCACTGTACATTATCATTTTATCAGATTATTACGTTGTTCACGTAAGTGATTCACACTTGATTTATTTCGTAATACTTTGTTTATTTATAAATGAAAAAAGTATTTATAAATATGTATTGTTGAAAATATTTTTCAATGTTGTAAAAGAAATGAACTTTTAAGATTGTTTTTGAAAGAAAAAAAATTGAATTTTATAATTTAAGTATAAACAAAATCACTCGTTTTTTTCCTTTTCCCTCATCCATTTATCTTCATTTATTGTGCTTTCTTTTCAGGCTAAAAAAGAAAAATATATTTTTATTTTTAAATTAAATCTAAAAAATTAGATTTTTTTGTCCTTTATGAAAAACTTAAATCTCAAAACTTAAATTTTTGCAATGGAAATTTCTCAATTATTTTCGCTAATCGATATGAAATTTTTGTTCAGAAATTCGATGTTACGATAAGATTAATGTAACAGTCAGTAATTTTAACAGTATGGAATCTGAAAAAAGAAAACCGGAAGTGATGGTGATTGTTGTTGTTGTGGTGGAGCGTAAGATCCAGCATCCGGTAAATTGGATAAACGAATAATTTCGTAGATAACATATCCGATAATCAGTAACTGAAGCATATCTTCAATCAACGGATACGACCAAACAGTTCGAATGAAAAATTATGCACAATAATGAATTGTTTATCGATTATGATATTATTTAAAATTTATTGCATATGCAAAAAGAGAAACACTCCATTTCTCTCTTGCATATATTTTATGATTGATTGATTTTTAAGTTTGATTTTTCGTTTAAATCATAAACAATCAATAAATTGAAATATTACTTGCAACAATTGTTCCGATAAATTTCTACACATTGCAAATCATATTTATTGGAAAAAGAAATTTGAAATGATAGTAAAATTTAGCAAACATTTCTTATCAAATATCAATGCATACTTGGAAGCATGAAATGATATGATCATATCTAATATTCGAAATTTTTTTGCATTTTCAAATATACCCATTTGAATATTTTGTAATCTTTTTCTCGATATTTGATTTTTCAGATGATCAAATTATAGTAAATGATATAAAAGTTATGAATGATTTATTAATCAAAATGGGAAATATAATAAATATGATAATTCAACAATATTTTATAACATAATTATTATTATTAGCTTGTTTAACTTGATACTATCATCATATATCATTTGTTGAAAAGTTGAATTTTACAAATAAACTTGCTATATGTGTCTAATCAATAAATATTATCATTGAAAGTAATAATTATTATATGAAAAATCAAACATAATCAATGTATCATAAACTTTAGATTTTTTATTATCAATTTTTCGGCTTTGTAGTATGAAAGCAAAAAGAAAAATCGATGCATAAAGTCTGAAATATAATTGATAAATTTTTGAAAGGTTAAATTTTACAAATAAATCTGCTTCAAATTATCTAATCAATAATCACATATACATATATATACAAAATGATCGATATAATTATTAAAAGATTTCGATATTTGATGAATAATTATGAAGTTGTCGTTGACGTGTTCGTTCGGTGATAATTGAATACATCGTTTCGACATTATAATCAATCTTATTATCATCAATTCGCTTGCATCGTATCCATTGCCAACATTGTCGGAAATGTTCAATAGTTTGCTGTCGATAACTTCCAACAATTAGAAGAAAAATTAGAACTGATAAGAAAGGCATTAGTAAGACTAATCCATGTGCTATCTGAAATATGAAAAAATTTTTTTAATCTAATAAATTTTTAAAAACTTTCAAGAAAACTTTATATTCATAGTTTTTTTGAATTTATGATAATTTAGATAGGAATGATAACAATTAAATAAGTATACTATATTATTGCGATAGGAATATGTTTAAATGAAAGATAATTTATTTTTAATTAAATCAATAATTTAAAAAAAAAGATTTTCGCAATAGAATTTTTTAAATTCATTTTTTCTTGTTTTCCTTTTTTGTTAATTAATTAATTAATTAATTGTGTGAGTGCAATAGATGTGATAAATTAAAAAAAAAAATTATTTCAATAAAATTAATTTGTTCGTATAAAATTAATTTCATCACATACCTTATACCAATTATTTAGAATGATTCGTAAATTACAATCATTATCAATATTATCGACAACAAAAATGATTTTAAAGTTTATTTCAAAAAGCTCCACAGCTAATCCCCATTTTTCCAATAATTGCAAAATCGTAATTATCAATAATGCTACAGTTACTGATCGATTTTGTATCCAAAATGGTGATTTAATTTGACATTGCCTTATTATGGCACATATTGTTAATAGAAAAGAAAACGATGGTACCAATATAAGAATTAACAAACTGAAAATAAAAAAAAATGAAAATTATATTTTGAACTAAAAAAAATGTTTTATGCTAAAAATTTTATTTTAGATAATTAAGCTAAAATTTGAAATGGATCTTATTTATTTATTTAATTTTAATTTGTTCAAAATAAAACACTTCTTTATTAGTAAAAAGTATTCCTTCCATCAAAACAAAATAGCTATTCAGAATTTAAAAATTTTCAAATAAATTCGGAAAAAAAAGAAAATAACGAGAGCGTAAAACTTACTAAACAACAATAGCAGAAACGGTAGTGATAAATAGTTGAAGAAATCGCATATCAATGATTAATATAGAAATGATATAGGGCAATGATAAAAGTAAGATAGCAAGAATAAGTGAATGATGATTAGGATTATGGTCCATAAATAATGAAAAATATGAATCAGCAGCAAGATAAAGTAAAATAATGATTGAATATTGCCAAAATTATGTACTATTTGATATCTGAGTATATCCTAAAAAGAATGATTGATTGATAAATTTGTATTTTAAAAATATAAAATTATTTAAAATAAAAGAATTAATTTTAATTAAATAAATTATTTTGTTGTAATGACACTGCTCAATGTGATCGTTAATAGTTAAGAAAAATTTTTAATTTCTAATTTTTTTTTGACAGGTAAATATGAAAATAAATATTTAATTGAATAAATTAATGAATTAATTAAAAGTAATTATATATGCTTAATAGATAAACTAACTAACTTTGATAGTTTAAACATTGCCCGTATAGTAAAAATATATTTCGAAAAGAAAGAGATTGAATAGAAAGTATAAATAAATTAACAAGTGAAAATTAAATTTCAAATTAAAATAAGAAATAGAATTAGATTAGATTAATGGTAAATTAAAAGGAAATATTATATTTTTGAAATATTTCAAGTATATCGATACGGTATTTCCAATATATTAAATTGCTAATTAAATCGACATTGATGATAATGTTTGAATTTATTATATAAAAATATAATTGTAATTTAAATTAGCTTCATTTAAAATTTAAAACAGAAATGAAAAAAATGAAAAAGTTAAATTAAAACCTTTAAAACAGTAAAATATGTCCAATTAATCCCATCTTTCACATTTTTATCAGTGATAATATTAATATTGTCATTACCGATGATTAATGTATAAAGCAAAAAACCAGTTGCAAGAATAATATTAGAAATCGCAAAATTGATAATCAATAATGGTAACCTGTATTTAGCATAATAATATATATGTAATATTTTTTATTTAATCAAACTATGAATAATTAAAAATAGAATTAATACAAGTTATTAATTCAAATATGAAATCATATTTAATATTTGTTGATGAATATCATCATCATTTCTTCCCTGATATCCATTTTAATATTTAAATTTATCAAAGAGTTGATTAATAAACAACACATCACTAGTAATTAATAATGAATAAATTAAATATAAATAATCGAAAAAAAGTTCTTAATTAGTAGCAAATAATGAAAACAATATTGATCAAGCTTTTCAAATATTTATTGGAATTAAATTTTAAAATTTAATATTATCAGATAGAAATTCCTATCTTTTATATCGGCGATAATCCACACATCTAATATTAAGACATAGCAAATAGCTATTTAGCAATATTGTTGTAAGATAAAATGATAAAAGATTAGGCTAACTAAAAAATTAGCCTTGTTCCCATGTTCCAATTTTAATGTCCTGAAAATTAACATAATTATTGAAGAAAAAAAAGGCTTAATTTTCCCGTTTTATTGATAATACAATAAACTGCTAATACAATAAACCACAATGAATAATAAACTATTCAAAAAATATAAAAACAAAGAAAGAAAAAGAAACTTACTGATTACTGATATAATTAGATGGATGAAATATAACGTCCGATGCAAGAATGATTAATCTGTCATTGCTCATTTCTATAAAAAAAAGCATTTATTTCAATTCTAATAAATAATTAAAATATCGGATTTTCATGAAATAATTCAAAATATCAATTTTTATCGATAACTTTTAAAAATATATATATACCTTTTTTTTTTTTTTGGTATATTGATGATATATGCAATGAATGAAAAATGATGCGATTTCAAATATGGGTTGTATACTGCTGTCTATTGAAACAATTAATTACAAAAGAAATTGATTTAATTTTTTCGTCGAAAATTGGCAAAATGTATAATGAACTTGTTAGATGTCTAAAGATCAAAAATGATGTTCAGTTGGCGAGATAATTGCCGGATCTAGTAATAGCAATTATCGATCATATATCTATTTGCATCATTATCGGTTTTGCAAACTAACGAATAAAATATTAATGGCAGATAGATTACAGAAATTATATATATAGAGAACATAGGATATTGATTACTTAATAATGATGATGTTAATTTTTACCATCTATAATCATCATAACATATTTGAATTATAATGAATCAAAATCATCCCTATAATTTTAGCAAAATTACCACCACCAATTTTGAATTATCTTTTTTTTTTCAGTGACTTAAATAAGTGAATAAACGAAGAGATAAGCAATTAATTTTATTGAACAAAAAAGATTTCATGAGTAAATGGAATGGTATTGAAACAAATATGAATTCGATTTCTAGAAGGAAAATCTTGAAAAACTTATTTGGAAATTTTTCGTCATAAATTTAATTTCTTCAGCTCTATATCTTATTTTAAGAAAGGGTTAAAATTTTTCATTTTTCTTTCCAGGAAAAATAACTGAATCTTTCGTGAAACCTTAACTTCAAAATCTATTAATAACATCAATAGGACGTAAATTTCCGCAAACACATTTTCACATCAATATAACATAAATGAATGAATAATTTACTTATGTCACATTGACGTTCATTTTACTAAATTTTAGGCTTAGTATATGCCACGTTGATATGTATTGATTTGTATGGAAATTTTTTATTTTTTTCATTACCATATACAATTTTAGTAATTTATACATTTTTAAACAACGATCATTGTGAATATGTTTGTATACTTTATTTGACAGCAGCATAGAAATTTGAAATAATTGAAATTTCAAAAACAACTTATTCATACTTTCACAAAGCTAATTATTAACAAAAATAATACAAAAGAGGAATGACAATAACAATAATAATGGCAATATTGGCAATAATATATATTATCAATAAAGCTGGAAAAAATAAATATGCATAATAAAAAAATGAAAAAAACTGCTAAGAGAAAATAGCATAGAAAACTTATAAAAATATATCCTTTCAAATATTTTTCAAGTATTCAAGATTTAATTATAATTAACGTCTCTTTAAATATATATATTAAAGAAAAAAATATCAAATTTATTAAAAAATTTTTCTTTTTAAGCAATTAATTTTTATGAAAAAATTTTTTTATTTCTCGATTTTATTTTTTTTCACTTTTCGAGCATTATTTCTTGACGCATTAAAAAAGTGAAATTGAAAGTTTCAAAATTTTATTTTATTTATTGATAATAGTAATAATAAGAGATGAAAGTATTGACAGTCAAAATGCCAGTTATTTTTTTTTTATCAATCAATCAAAATCAAATCATTACCTTACTATAATTAATTACCTAATTAATTAGTTAATTAATTATGCGGAAATTTATTTTTGATATTGTTTCCTTCATTATGCTTTATATATGATAAGCAACAATTATAAAATAGTTGTACGCAATTTACATAAATTACTCGATATTTTAATGGTAGAAACCAAAATTGATCAGCTGTGTTGATGGCCAAACACAAATATCTAACTGAAATTAAATAATATTTTTTCAATTAATGATTTCTCATTTTGTTTTTTCTAGTTATCACTAAGCTTAATTTCATAATTCAATCATCAATGCATGTAGAAGAGAAGAAAATGAATTCATGGAATGTTTTAAAAATGTGATATGATAATGTTAAGCAAAAAAATATGATAAAGTACAAACTCATTATTTTATAGCAGTAAATATGATTTGATATATTATTAAAAAAATATTTATAATATAATAATAAGCTTAAAAATTAAGTAATAAACTGTGTGATGGTGATTACAATTGGATAATTTAATTATCTATGTTTTATAAATAATGTAATTAATTACGATTAAATCATATTTCTTAGTTTGAATTAATTTTTAAGAAAAATTAATTTGTCATATTTCATCAAATTTTTTCTGATATTTCGGCAAATTTTTCTTTCTTTGATTCATACAGTAATTTATATTAAATTAATAAAAAAAAAATTTAGGAAGTTCGAAAATTTGACAATTGACATAGCATACTGTAAATATTCGAATGAATTTTCGTCGATATTCAGCTGTAGCATCAATAATTGAATTACCTTCTAATAGTGCAAGTCCTACAAATTTTTTTCATTTTAAACATTAAATAATATAAAGATAAAAGATCTCATTATTGACTAATTTAAATATAAAGGAAAATGTAATCGTCAAACTTGAAAATAGATCATGTCGAGAATAATCAAAACTAATATTCAGAAATTTTCTCTACCATGTTTAATTCGATTTTTCTACCAAATAAAACTTAGCTTTACAACATATCTATCAATAGGAAGTAATTGAAAATTCAGATTTGATACGTTTTGAATTTCATTTTTGTGATTTGATTCAGATGAATCATAACAAATTTAAAAATGATGAAAATCGTTCAAAAATAACTAACAAATAGAAATAAAAATTTATGTTAAAATAAGAAATGATTATCTAAGAAGTTTGAATTTAAAAAAAAGTATACGATAAAAAATTTTGTCTTATGCTTTTTTGTTCTCATCATCATGAAATCAAAAGTTATGAAATCTAAAAAAGAGGAACAAAAACGATATTTTATGCTTTTGCTTTTTTTTGCTCCATAATTATGCAATTATTTTTTTGGAGCAGTAGTTTGTAATATAATGCTACCTTTCCGTAGCATACTGTTATATTGCTACCATATCATGGGATACTGTAGTTCATGTAATTATTTCTTTGAACTAATAATTGTAAATTATTGCAATAAATTGCTACCATATAATGGGATGCTTCACTAATTATTGAATACTATATCAATTACCGAATACAAAATTGAGTACTGTATTAATTACCAGATATAAATATTGATCCAAAAATTGGTGAGACTAAAATATCACATGCAATTTTTTTACTCGCAATAGTTGCCTTGGTGCCATGTATGATAGTTTTTTCCAGCCATTTATACCAAAAATGACACATTGGCCCAATGATTAGGCCCATTGTTGCAAATCGTTCTTAATGAATAATTGTAAAAATATATACATAAACAATTTTAATGCACATTTATGTAAAATAATGACATAAAATTAATCTTGATATTTTTATATTTTTTACATTTATAAGTTATAATTAATTATGATGCATATTTAATCGCAAGATAATGGTAATATATTTACTATGCTGTTATCATAATATAATATTATTGCTGTAATTGCTGCAAACTTAATTTTTAGTAATAATAAAGTAAAATTTAGAATTTAGTAATAATAAAAAAGATATTTATTTTAAGATAATTAAATAACGAATTTACAAACTTGTTCTTGCAACGTTAATTGGTTTATTTTGATCCAATTTAAAATCATTGCTGATCCATTGTTGTAGAGTATCGGATATGCCAAGTAATGAGCATGTTATCGCGGTATTTGTCAATAATAACTTTTATCACTTGATAGCAATATTTTTTGCATAATTTTACTGCAAGATATTAATATTTTTATGCTTGCAAAAATTGATTGGAAAAAAACGGAAAAGAAAAAAAGAAAATATTTTAAAAATTCATCATTTATATTGATAAATATAAAATTCAAAATTATTTAGTTAATGAAACTTCTCTTCTTTTGAAAATTTAGATAATATTAAAGAAGTAACTAGAATTATATCGTAGAAAGCATTTAATTAATTTCAACTAATAATTTAGCTATTTGATTAAACTATAAAATAACATTCTGATCAGCTATTTGATTAAATTATAAAATAACATTCTGAGTAAATTTCTTTTCAAATGAAGTAAAAAATAAGTAAATAAAAATTTTTTTATTGAAATAGCAAGGAGAGAAAAAAATTGGAAAAATATGATTCAAATTTTTATTTTATATTTCAATTACAATAAAACTGCTTCATTTACAATATCTATAATAATTTCTTAATTCCTGTTTTTAACAATTTAAATTCAGTGATGAACAATAAACAATAGATTCTCGAAATCATATCACTTGTTAACCATTATTAATAAGCAATATTGCTAAAAGTTTAAATAACAGCGATAAAATGACCAACAACTGAATAAGAAATGGCACAAGATAACATTGATAGTTCATGAGATTCAAATGTATAAAAATGTCTCACATGGACATTCACTGACCATCACGAAAAGCAACGATAAATCTAATAATTAATATACAATATCCATAGTTTAAGATAAAAATTCCATTACCACAAAATTTTATTTAGGAAGCTTTAAAATCACAAACAAATTATCCTAAATGAGCCAAATTCGCAAATAGATTAAGCTAAATGAGCCAACGACAGTTCGATCTTTCCATAATTTTAATTAGATTAAAAAATTGATCTAACATTCTAACAAGGATCAAAGAACAGTAAATGGCAAAGAATTGCAAATTTCATAAATCCTTATCATCTTGTTGCAAATTTCATAAATCCTTATCATCTGTAAACAAACAAACTTAAATAAATAAACAAATTTAAGTCTAATTTTCTTGACTTTCATATCATCGCTTTCACATATGTGATAATGGCACTGTTTTAGGAATGATAAATGACTTTATTGCACTGCCAATACTTTTTATGATATTACAAATTTACAACTGTATATATATTTTTATTTAATTCAGGTAAAAATTTGATTCCAATAGAATTCAAATAAACAAGCAAATAAATAAACAAATAAATAAATAAGTGCAATAAAGAATGTATAATGGAAAATAAAAAGTTAAACTTTTTTATACCATAAGTGATAAATAATGACTTATTAATAACTAATCAAAATTTTATTTTTGTGTACAACAATCAAGCATATTACCATACGAATTTGAAAAAATAAACAACATTAAGCTATAAGCTTTAGATAAAACTATTATTTTATTTATAATAAAGAATTCTCCTCAACTATATTTCACTGCATTTATCAAATGATGAACAAAAAATCAATTATTTAATTGTAAAATTATTTTGTAACAATCAATAAGCTCAAAAAATAATGAAAGAAAAAAGAAATTGAATTTATGAGAAATCGCATATATTATTCATTTGTTGATAATTTGTACAAATATTTTCTTTTTCAAATTTAATTATTTTACGTTATCTTCCAGAAATTAGTAAGTAAACAAAAAGAATGACAGCTAATCGTCAAAAGAATGATAGGTAATCATTCATTGTCACACTTGCATGATAGCTGTAATAAATGACATAATTTAGAATATAAAGCAATCATTCATTATAATCACTTCGTGCTGATTAGATGATAAATTATAAAATTTAAACACTATGATGGCCCCATTCATTGTAATCATTTTGCATGTTGATCGAATGATAAATGATAATATCTAAGCTAAATTATTTTGCTTTTTATTTTAGAATTTACAGAAACACTAAAGCACTAAAGAATAAGAGGGAATGACTACACAGTTGTGGAAATAAATTTAATAGCAATTAAATGAGCTGCATCAATTAATTTCCTACGGGAATATTATCAAAGTGAAAAAAATTCATTCAACCAATTGCTAAGAAAATGATAAGATGGAGCAATATATCAGATAAGCTTATAAAAGTATTTTAAGCATTAAAGCTGGAAAATTGCTTTTTTTAAAGTTATCTTTTAAAGATAATTAAAAAATTTTTTTCTAAATAAAATCAGCTTTAATCAAATTTTATCAAAATTTAGAAGAAATTATTCACAAAAATTAATTGAAATATGCAAAAATAATAATAACTTTTAATTTAATTAAAATTATATTTCAAAAGAATTACATTTCATAAAAATTTGTAATTGATAATAGAAATTCCTAATTTAATGGTTCAAAATGTAAATTTAAACAGTGATTTAAGAAATAATTTTAGGTAATATTACGAGTTGAGCAATAATCCATAGTATTTCAATTATATACTCTAATCGGTTGAATAAAAAATTTTGATAATGTAAAATATAAATCTGAAAATTACTCAAAAACATTTTTAGATAATATTTTATATTTAAAACTTGTTTCTTACTGCTTTAATTATACATTTTCGACAAGAATGTAAATGCAGCTTTTAATTTTTTATTCACAAAATTAAGAATATACCGTTTTTATACTCTGATATTGTCGAAAACGTTAGTTTTTAGTTACAATTTTATTTTATACTTTAGATTGCAGTTTTGTTATCTTTTTCTCTTTAAAATTATCAAAAAGCAAACAAAAGTGATCAAAAGTGATCAGTCATTTCAAGTTAAATAATATTTGAACTTTTACTTTCTTCTTGATCTTGCTGTTATCGATCTTCTTTAACTATGACAAAATTGAAGCTTTCTACCTTTTAGCATCTCAAATTTTGAGTAATAAAACTTTTATTGCAATAAATTAAATAATGTATCAACGAACAGCAATTACACGACTGATTTCAATAATTTCAATAAAACAATTTTAATAACGATGACGTAACTTAGAGGAAAAGGAGATTAAATAACACCCAACCGCCTTGGTTAAGCACATTTTTTATAATTGGTTTGGCCGTTCGACCCTGGCATGATTGTGAAGATAAGAATAAAGGAGGCTTTGTTATAGAATGCGAATCACAGCTCATAGATGAAAGCGAAATGTTTTTAGATTATATCTTTGCATTGTACAGTAAATGTGTACAATGCAACATATACACGCTTCCGTGTGAAATCCAATACAAAGGAATCATTGACCAATCTGATTTTCGTGTTCTTTTCACGATTTTAGCGACATGCTTTCAGCAATAGTGATATATTTAATAGATGAATGATAGATGAAATATGTCAGCATAGTACTATCTATGATAAAAATAAAATAGGAAATAATTTTAGGAAAAAATTGATGAAGCAAATAATTGTATAAATTAAAAATTAATGAATTAATTTTCTTTTAATTTCTTTCTCACTTTCTTCTTCTATTTGTTAATATTTAAAATTTTAATCTTATCAGAAAACAAATTATTTGATTGATAAAAGAAATTTATTTTTTTCCTGAATTTGTTTTCAATTCAAATGTATATATATATTTTTATATATTTGTATATATATATATATTTGGAACTGATAAAGTTGACATTTTCGTTGATAGTTGAAATGAAAGGAAATGAATTTGATTTTAATTAAATGAAAAAGATAAAAAATTTAAAATGAAGCAATTTTCAAGCCTTTTTTTTCATTTCCGCTTCTTCAAACTATTCCTAGCAACATTGTCCAATATTTTTGATTTTCTAAGTTGCAAAAAAATGAAATCATTCATTTTTCTATTTTCTTAACTTTTTCTTATCCTCCTACAACAAACGTCTTTTTCGCCTTTCAAAAAAATTAAAAATATTTATAAATTTTTATTTTTGTTCCCTTAAAAATATCAGTATATTATATATTTTATTAATCAATTTATTAGAAATAGTGAAAAAAATTTATTCCAAATTAGTTTATCAAAATTTCAATTTTCTTATGCCTTTCACATTTTCAAAATGAGTCAATTTTTGATTGAAATTTATCAGTTAGCACAACTTTATAGAAGCAATTCTTGCAACAAAAATATTTTGCAAATATTTTAAACATAGTTTGCAATTGCACATCCATTAAAAAAAGTTTCTTCTCCTTTATTAATAAAACTGATTGTTATTTTATTTTATCATTTGCGTATTCTTTGACATCATTTTTATCAATGCAACTGACAGTTTTTTATTTTGTTTTTTCCTTTTTCATTTTTCAATTTAATATTTTTTCTCTTTCACTTCTTTTAATGAAGTAAACAAAAACATTCTTCTTTACGCTTCATCACTTTTTATTTTCAATCAACGAATTTATTTGAAAAACAAAAATAAAAGACGATTACATGTAAATACCTTTCAAATCGAATAATGAAATTTATGAGATGTTCATTAAAAGATTTTACTGTTTTTGTTGTTGTGTTATTTTGGTTGTTAATAATGTGATTAATTTAAATATTAATTTTAGTTATCTTCATTCTTGACCGTGTGGTTAATTTAAATATTAACAATTAATTGTTTTATAATTTTTTTTCATTTCGTTTTAATTTTTCTTGGAATAAATTATGCATATTTTATCGTAAAATATAATATAAATATTTACATCATTTGAAAGAAATTGATTAGTATAGTATAAATTAAAGGGTTAATTCATATATTCTTTTCATAGATAAGTGAAAATCAATGCTATATAATTGACTAACAGTGAATAAAATGTCATTGATTAATCCATGGATTGATATGATGATAATAATATGAAATTATGATTTCTTAGAAATCTGATGAAAATCTAACATTCAATAAATCAATATTTTCGCTTAAATTTCATACTTAATCAACATAGAACAATGGTTAGTATTAAAAATTTTTCTAAAATAAAATTCAACTAAACGTTCATGATGTTTACACAAATTGAATAATTGTGATAACCAATTGAAAAGGCTGATTTTTCAAACATTTAAAATTTGCTAACAAAATTTTTCTTTCATGCCTTTTCGACTTAAATTTTGAGAAATTCCTCAAAGCGCAATTTAATAGTTTTGCTTTGGAAAAATACATCATGTCTTTTCAATTTATTGTTAAATTCTAAAATCTTATTTAAACAACAAATTGAAAGCATTTTCATTTACCATTCGTTAAATTTGCAGCATGCATAAAAGTTATTCAAGTATTTATCATTTTATTGATAGCATAAATACCTTTTGCTAAAAAAGGCGATAGGAAGTTTTTTTTTATTTGAATAGGTATTTCATATTTGCTAGATAGTATTTTAAAAAGAAAATAATGTAAAATTCTTTTTTACTCATTCAACTTTCTTCCTCGTTAAACTTTATCATCTTCACTTTTATCATTTTATATCATCTGTTTATTTTTTTGCTAAAAAAAAACTTAACCAAACTGATTATTGATCACAAAACTAATCTGAAGTGTTCCAGTGATAGAAATTTATTTTATGCTTACAATTTGTAAATTCTAAAACATTTTCTTCAAAATTGATCAATTATGAGCAATTTTCTTCATCAAAAAAACCAAAAATTGGGGAAAAAATTTTTTTATTTCAGGATTTGTATAAAAAGATTTTGTTAATTTTTTTAAAATTTGTTTTCAAATTTTACTTCCTTTTTCTGCGAAATTTTTTAAATAATTAAATTTGAATATTATTATTAAAATATTTTATCAAAATTAGGAATACGTAGATGATAGTTTACATTTTATGTTATGTAAAAAGGATGGCGGAAGTTTATTCGCTTTTTTTCATGAAATTATAAATGCTTGAATGTTTTGTCGATTTTTTACGGATCATAAGAAATTTACTACGTTTTCTTTGATTTCAAATATATTACTAATTCAAACACATTATCAATTATAATATATTGTCAATTCAAATATATTATCAATCCGAATATAATACCAATTCAAATATATTATCAATTCGAATGCATTATTTATTCAGATATATTATCAGTTCAAGCAGGTGATCATTTCTTTTTAGAAAGAAAGGACAGGTAATAGCAATTTAAGGCATAGAATAGCAATTTAAGGCACTGAATGAAAAAAATTTTCATTTTTTTCCTTTTCATTTTACCATTCCATTATCGCTTCCACTTAATGCAACTTAACTTCCATTCATTTTTCATCCATTTAATGCTAAAGAAAAGAAAAGAAACTTATGATAATTATTCGTTTTTTTTTCTTTATAATTATCATCATTATCGCATCATGAGCCTTGTGAATCGTAATTTTTTATTTTCATTCTTTTTTCCAATTCTATTCGAAGCATTTCGAAACTGATGAATTTTTTTCTCGGAATATTAATATTTTTCTAACAACTCTTCATCAGCATTAGTATGCATGAATTCATTACTACTACAATTATCATTATCATTATCCTATTATATGCTTTGATTTGCTTTCATTTATTAATCAATCGTAATTTTTTTATTTTCATTCATTTTTCCAAATCTATTTTAAGCATTTCAAAATTAATGAATTTTTTTTTCTCGGACTATTTGATATTTTTCTAATAACATTCATTAGCATTATTATATAAAAATTGAAGCAAATCAAAAATGATAATACTATGTTAAAATTGCGGAAGCATCTCATTTTGCATTAAAATATATCAAAATCATCATGAGTTTATATTTTTTTTTGGAAATCCATTTGTTTGCATTCGATCGATTATTTCATTTCATTTTAATTTTTAATTTATCCTTAAATTGCTTTTTGCAATCGTAAAATTTGCATTATCGCAATTTTATATTTGAAATTAAAAAAGAAATGAAAAAGAAATTCTACTCAAAAATTGAAATAAAATTTTTATTTGTTCATTAATTCATGCTTATATTCGTAATGATAATATGATAAGTGTCGTACAATGTAATGTTATGATAATATAAAATTTAATAAGTGATAATTTTAATTTTTCAGATTTCAAAGTGGCGGGTTGGTTTTTTGCACGACTATTTTATCGTTCACTGTAAGTTTATCATACCATATTACTTTTTTAAAATTATTTCCCATTAAACATTTTATCAATTAATGAACAATAAATGATTAAATAAATTATACGATTAATAGTTATCATTCTGCCGGAAATTTGATATAATAGTATGTCCAATATCTAATATTCTGTTTGCATAATTTTAAATGATTATTCTGATTAAATTGTTATAAAAAAAAAAATGATTAAATGTTAAAAAAATTGTAACAAAAAGTTTGCGATTGATATGTTAGTGCATTTGTTCGAATTGTTTTATTATATTATCATATAATGATATATTTGTTATTACCTACAATTGGAGTAAGCAAAAAACAGACGAATCGATCGAAATAATTCAAATTTCTCTCTTCCTTTTCTCTCTCTCTCTCTCTCATCAAATTAATTATTAATTAGAAAAGAGAATTTGAAAAATTTTTCTTTATTTTTCGTTAAATTATAATATTTGTAATAAAACGAAAATATAGAAATTTTATTCGACAAATTATTTTTATTATCCCATATAATTATATAATATTTTTCATAGATTTAGTAAAAAATTTAATAAAAAAAAAGAAAGAAAAAAGGACAAGGAAAAAGAAATATTATAAAAAATAATATAATACATAGTTGCAAAATAAAAATAGAGCTAATAAATAAAATCAATAATTAATAATACGTATGTATGCGGTAATATAAAATTTAAAGAAATTTGAAAGCTTAAAATTTGACAGAAAAAGAAATAAATTTAAAAATAAATGGTAAATATTTGGGATGCAAGTAAAAATTTGCTATCATTTCATATGAGTAATTCATTGATATAAATATGATTAAATAATTAATCAATTTAATTATCAATATGAATGTATAAATGGCAATTAATTGATTTATCAACATTAATAAATAGCTAATTGAACAAATAAAAAATAGTTTTGGACAAAAAAATTTCATGGAAATGAAAAAATGTTATTAATATGATAAAATGATAAAAAAACTGATAAATCAGATAAGAAAAAGAGATATTGAAATCATTTAAATTTTTTATAAGTAATAAAATTCAAATTTATAACTATTAATATGTAAATAGTGTACAGATGGAATTAAAGATTGAAAATGATTTATTGTTGAGAAAGTTTTATTTCATAGAAATGTTACATATTATAAAGGAGATCATATTTAAAAAAATCATGTGTAAAAAAATATTCCGAGAACATTTTTATTCGAAATAAAGTGATACTGATAATTCATCGATATCATAGAAAAAATTTGTTCGAGATTATTTATACTAAATAATTTAAAGCGTAATTATATTGATATTAAAATATTTGATAGATGAAAATCATTGTTACATGATCTATAAAAAATTAGGATAAAAACTTTTTGCTTAAAAAATGACAGATTAGAAAACTTCATTGATTAGAATTATTAATTTAAACATTTTTCCCTAATTAGAATTGTTAACTTAAACTTTTCTTTCCTTGATTAGAATTGTTAATTTGAACTTTTCCTTCTTTACTAAAATTGTAGTTGAAACTTTCCTTTCATCCTATGAATAGTAACTGATATAAAAAAAAAAACGCAGATTAAAAAATCGACAAATCAGTTTTTTTTCGTTTCAGAATAAATGAATATTCAGCTGATATCTAAATAACAGCACATACTAAGAACATTGAAATCTCTATCGATTTCTAGAAATTGTAATTCAATTACTATCATAATATTTCAGGTAAACTAATATTTTACTGTAGTTACCGTATTAAAAGATTTCTCTTTATTATATTATGTTACCGACATTTTATTATCATACTTTTTATATCAAACTTCTCTTTTGTGATGGAAAATGAAAAATAACGAGTTAACATAATATTATCAGTAAATTGCAAGTATTATCAGAAGTTGTGCCCAAAAGAATTGTTTTACATAAATATACTAGGCTGAAGATTATTTGATTAAGTTCGACTTTATGTTAAAATGTTCTTTTTATATTTCAACCAAAATTTGTATCATTTGAGCAAAATGGCAGCGAGAGAGAATGTGTAAAATAATTAACAGATAATTACTTGAGATTATTTTACAGATAATATCAATACTAAATCAATAGTAAATAATAAACAAACTTGGATCCATTCATTTGATAAGAATTTAAAAGTATAGTGAAAAAGAAAAAAATCTGCTAATATCCTTTTTAAATAATATCACGAATAAGCATGCAATTTTTTTCCCTCTTCCCTGAAGAAGAAAAATATCTGATTTAAATTTTAATTTAAAAGAAATAGGAAGAAGGAGAAGAGCAAATGAAAATTGATTGTTAAATATTAATAACATTATTATTTAAAATAATTTATATCACACAAATTATATTTTGATAGCAACTTAATTATGTTAATTGAAATTATGAAATAAACGAGAAAAAGATTATTATAGTAATGTTTTAAATAATAATAATTACCCATATTTTATGTTTTAAATTTTTATGAAAATTTATTTTATGAAAAAAATTTAATCAATGCATTCTAATTCGATTTACTGTTTCATATTTTTTTTCCTTTCATTTAATTCATTCGTTTTTCATCATTTTTCATTTTCTTTAAATTTGTTAAAAATTTCATTATTTTTTCTCATGATCTTATTTTTCTCCTTCTCTCCTTTTTATCTTTTTAGTTTCAATTACAAATGTTCGTTATTTTATCGTTTCATTTAAACAACTAATATTTATTCATTACTTATTCAGCATTTCATTATGTTAAGCATCCATTTTTCGGATTGATCTTATCTTTCGTCTTATCTTTTTTCCTTTTTTTTACTCAGTTTTTAACAGATCTTAATACGGTAGCTATTTTCAAGCCTTCATTCCTATTGCCGCGTTTTATTGCTACCATTTCCAACATGATAATTATAATTTTAAATTTTGAAAAACATCACAGATAACAGTTGATCATGCTGTTAACTGCTTAGCAGCTGGCATAATTCACTCTTAACATTATATAAATAGACATCTTACGATAACTTACCGTATCATACAATATCGTAGCATATAATTTGTAATAGACAAATAGTTGATAGTAGCAGCTATTTTCCATTTCTGTTTTCATTCGCATTATTATTATTCTGAATATGGTAATCATAAATCTAGGTTCAGAAAATTATCACAGATAATAGTTTGATTATTCGTATATCACTTACAATTATTTTATCATTAATTGTCAAATTATTGCCGAATGAAGACACATTAAAATGGCGCCAGAGTGATGTTTGAATACGATAAAGAAAACGAAAAAAAGCTATAATTGCCGATTGATAATAACATTTTTGTCATAATTTGGTACTAAAATTGATAAATGAAGCTTACCTTCACAGTAGTGATGGCTTATTTGATAATGCACTGATAACAGCAAAAAGGATACTACCCGTTCTAAAATTATTTGTTATCTGACTAATTATCGCTCATACGCTGTTCGTTTCTGATTACTTGAATTACTGATTAAATTATTTATCAATTATATATTTCTTACTGCTGTCTTCAACTAACAATTTTCATACTATTTTCAACTAATTCTAACGAACAATTTCGACAAATTTTTTTCATTCAAAGAAATAATGACAAAGTAAGTTTTAGAAGACTATTTTGTTTGTTCATTTTCGTAATTACATTTTCTAAAGTTTTACCGGATAAAATTAAATTTAAAAAAAAACGATCAATTCCTGAATCAATTATTTATCATTAAGCATTCGGTCGATGTTTGATTTACATAAAATTCTTGATAATGCAATACATCAAATTTTAAGACTACTAATTTTGCTTTTAAACTATGATAAGATTTGGCGTTGAAAATTTTTAAGGAACCAACAATGATAATGGATTTTAAAAGTTCCTGAACAAGCAAAATTTTCAATTTTGTTATCATTAGCTGCTTTAAGTTGAAACTAAATTTGAGAATAAAAATAACGTAAAAATTAAAATTAAAAATTTTAAAATTGAAAATTAAAATTTTCAATAAAAACTGAATTTTGTTATCAGTTGCTTTAAATAGAAACTAAATCTGAACTTTCATAAAATAAAATAATATAAAACTGTCGTAAAATTTTGCACTTTATCATCAACAGAAATGATAATAACTGATTCTGATGGGATGAATAATTTATAATGAATTCAATCAGTAAAATCTGTAAATACACCGTGTTTAGTATAAAAAGATTCGTTTTTTCTTCACAAAATGCTTCAAATATACTATTAAATTGCAAGAGTTGTTGATACTTGAATTTTCATAATTTTTCTTTGATTTTGATTTCATTTAAAAATAACTTTTCACAATTGAAATATATAAAACAATTAAGGAAAAAAGCAATAATTTGTATTTCAGAAATTTAACTTTTAATGCTAATTTATTCAATCGTTTAAAGAATTTTCATCTTTCATTTATTTATTTTTTTTTTTGAAGAAATGAATAAAAATAATATTTTTAAATTAATTTCATATATTCTCAATTTAGTATTATTCAACTCTTTTTTTCCTTATTAATTGAACATAAATAATTACTATATTAATCGTTTTTTCCAAGTATTAAATAAATTAAAAGATTTTTGGGAGAAAAAAGGCTAAAATGATAAATAATTTTCGTGCATTTTTAGTCAGTTTGTATTGGAAAAATAATTTAATTTAAATAAATTATTAAATCGAATATTTGTTATTGCTTTCTTTCTTTGATTTCTAAACTTTTTCATAAATATTTATAGTAAAGTCTTCCTCTTTTTTTTCAGAAATCTTAAAATAATTTTCCATTTTTAAACATATTTTAATTTTGTTTTTAATTAAAAAAATTATTTTTTTTAATTTCTATTATTGAAGTAATGAAAGCAGTTGGTAATTTATAAAGGAATATACTAATTCTATTGATTTTGTTATGGATGATTAGTAAATGATTGTTTTAGATTTCACATTTTAGTGAAATAAAAATGAAGCTATAAATAAACTTTATGCTTAATCAATACGCAACATATTATCGTTTGCTTCAATCAGAAATCAATCAAACTTCTTGAAGTAATATTTACTTATCCACTCGTGCTCGTTCAATTAAACATTTTGAATGCTTTTGAAATTGATCCGTTATGATAAATTATTATTACTGAAAGTTTCGTTCATTGATATTTGATCGATTATTCATTATATTTGATTCTCGATGATAATTGATAAGATTTGCATATTTCTCTTAATTTCTAATGATGTTTATAATCTATTTTGATTATTTCAATGCTTCTAAAACATGAAATATTCATTCAAATTTATATTTAAAGAATAGAGATTAATATTTTTCATTGCATTGATAGCTTTCTGATAATATCAAAATAAAGAATTATTTTATCAAATGATAAATTATTATATTGCAAAATTTAAAATCATTTCAAAGCGATGATTTTCATTCGACTGCATTTTTGCAATTATTTAATTCTATTCTTGTAACTTTTAAAATTTTGCTATAGAAATTTGCTTCGAAAAAAAAAGATTGGATTTACTAATCAATCATAAAAATGTCCTAGAAATGACATAAATGTTAATAATAGTTTGATAAATGATTAAAAGAAAGAAAGGAAAAATTTTTCATTTTTTTTTCAAAGAATTTCTTTCTTTCCATTCATTTTCATTAAAATCTTCATTGGAAATTTCAAAAAAAAAAAAGGATTGCATATAGAAAATATTATTATATTAAATTATCTTAGGATGAATTAATTCCTTTTTTTCCTTCAATTCAATCAAATAATTTGAAATCAAAAATAATTTATTAATTGAATTCATTGTATCGAAATAATTAGAAATCAAAAATAATTTATTAATTGAATTCATTGTATCGAAATAATTAGAAATCAAAAATAATTTATTAATTGAATTCATTGTATCGAAATAATTTGCCTTTTCGTTTCTTTTCTTTTCGTTTTGTTTATTTGATGCAAAAATTAATTTTCCATTATTTATATAATTTTACGGCAATTTTCAGCTATATAAAATTGTTTTACTCTTATCAATAAAGTATAAAATTGAAAAAAAAATTTTTTTTCCTTCTCTCTTATCTATTAGCAATTAAGTAATTATTATTCAAAGATTATTGATTTCTCAATCGTTAAATAAAATAAAAGTAAATATTGATGCATAGCAGCATATATGATATATAATTTTATGATAATAAATGATTAATGAATAGCAATTATAGGAGATGATATTTTTAAGAAATCTAACAATAATATGCTAAAATAATCTTCATGATGAGGAAAATTTTTTAATAATCGATTAAAAATTATAGCAAAATATGAAATGATATGAAATGATATATATGTAAATATATTTATTGATAAATATTTATTTATTTATTTCTTCTATTTGTTCCATTACTTTACTTGAGCTTTTGCTTATTTTTCATCAAAATATGGTATTTTCTGGAAATATTCATCAATTTACGAATCATTTAACCTCTTTCATCTTTTCTCTCTCTCTCTCTCTCTCTCTTCCTTCCTCTCTCTATCTTTCTTATATTTATTCACTTTTACTATCAAATTTGTTCCATTAAGAAAACTAAAGTTGATAAATATAGTCTGGCAATGACGGATTTTATGTTATCGAATAATTCTCAAAACATAATTTTGTCATTAGTAGAAGGAAAGATAAAATGTCCAAAAAAAAAAAATCAAAGGAAAAGATAAAATTAGTAAATAAACAAAGAAAAAAAAGCAAAATTTCCTTTTAAAAAAAAAATAAAACGAATGAAAAAATTTTTCATCCCATTGGTATATTATGAAAAATTTACAATTTCATATGGCATTTTTATTTTTTCGATGAAACAAAAATTATTTCTTTTAAAATTTTTAAATTAGAAAAGCGAATTAAACTTCAAATTTATTTATTTAGCTAATAATTCTATTATAAATGAATCGTTTTATTTTCATTATTTTGTTTATAAATAATTTTATTTATCTTTTATTTATTATTTTTTCAAATAATATCTGTTTACTTTTTTTTTTGATTGTAATCACTTTTTTCTAAATATTTTACTTCTTTTTTTGACTTATAATTTTATAAAAATAATTAATTTTTATTCCAAAAAATCTTTGTTTATTTTTTATTACAAATAATATATTTAGTTATTTAACAATTCTATTATAAATGAACCATTTTAGTTCTATTATTTTGTTTATAATTAATTTTTATTTGTTTATTCTTTTGCCAAATAATATTTGTTTATTTTTTTTCGTTGATTATAATCAATTTTTCCTAAATAATTTTCTTCGTTTTTTTTTAGGCTGTAATTTTATCAAAAAAAAAAAATGTTTATTTGAACAAAAATATTCGAATATTTTTCTTAAACGAATTTTTTCTTTTTGCCTTCTTACCAAAAGCAAAAAGTTACAATTATTTGTAATAGAAAAAAATGAAAAATTATGTCTAATAATTTATAGAAAATAAAAAATTTAAATAATATAATTTTATTTTTCTTCCTTACAATAATTAAGCATTCGCATCTTTTCTTTGCTTTTTTTTCCCAAACTTTTTCTATTTTTTCATTCATTTCTCTTTTTTTTTTTTTTTTTTAAATGCTACATTACTCAGTAATTTCTGCTTGAATAATCACTTAACATTTTTATATGATTAGAATTATTGCATATGCTATGAAGCAGAATATAATTAACGGAGTTAAAAAAATAAAAACTTATTTCGTCGTAAAAAAAAAAAGAAAGAGCAAAATATCAACTTTTGATCTTAGCCATTTAAATCTATCTACCGTAAATCAATGCAAAAAGAAAATATCAAATTTTATTCGTTGCTATATTTTTATATATTTGCAAAAATTCTTTACCTTTTTTTTTTCCTTCCTTACAAAATTTTCAAATTAAAATTTATGTAGTAAATAATTTTTTATTAATATCTTTAAAAATACTTTTTTTCCCTCCCTCTCTCTTAATATATAACTATCTATAATTTGCAAATTATATCTGTTATATAAGTGAAATAGCAATATTAATTAATTATACATGTAATTAATAATTTGTTTATTAATTCCGTTAGAAAGTGCTTTGTTTTCATGTGATGAACTAATTCAACTATTAGATCAAAGAAAAGTTTAAAACAAAATTTATGGCTATATGAGAAATGATTTGAAAATAAATGATGACGAACGGCTAGACTATTATCTCATCGACAAAATAATCTTATATTTCAAATGTATTTTCTTGCTTGTCAAAAATTTAGCAAATATTTCTTTTCATTTTCCTCTCTCTTTATTTTTCCTCGATAACAAATTTATATACTAGAAAATATTTATGGTATTTTTACACTACCGCGATTTCCAGCAGATATCGTTGAAGTTAGAGCATACAATAAATTTCTGTAGAAAGTTTATTTAATTCTTGAATGAATAACGATTTTATTTATACCGGACCAATTTAATTTAACCGATGTTGATTATTTAAAATATGAAAACAAAAGTAAATTTAAAAATATCAGATATTTTTGATAAATAAATCTTACTAGAAATGATAATCATTAACTTACATATTATCTTACTATTTAATGATCAAATTTGCAAACAATTTAATTTAATCGATGATTTATGTTAATTTATTTAAAATATGGAATCAAAAATAACTTTAAAAATATCAAATATTTTTGGTGAATAAATTTTACTAGAAATGATAATCAATAATTCACATATTATTTTACTATTTAGTAATCAAATCAAATATGTATTTCTATTATTTCAATTACTATATAACGTATTAGTTTTAAAAGAATGAATAAAAAATAAATAAATAAAAGCAGTTTTTTCTTAAAAAATCTTCTGGCTTATTTTATTCAAAAAAAAGCAAAATTCATATACGGTAGATGATTTATAGGATAGATGATACGGTAAATAATTTATGATTACATTTTAGAACAAAGAACTTATTTTGCTCTCTCAAAATTTAAGTTATTTTTCTTTCTGTTTTTTTTGTTTTTTTTCATTTTTTTCAAAATTCTATGATTCAAAATATAATGCTAATAAATCTTTAAAATGTCAATTTCTATGGATGATTTAATGGCATTTTAAAAGTTTGAAGTTCATCAATAATGTTTGCACAAATGTTTGTTCATATAAACTTTGTCGGTATTTATGTATGTATGTATGTGTGTGTATATGTATGTATTAGTATATATCAATGTATTATTATATTATGCATCATTTGAGCATACATGGATTGTCGAGAATTGATGATAAAAAAAAGTTTGAAAGCATTTATCAAAAGAAGATTCAATAAAAAAAAAAAAAGATTGAACAAATCTAGCTTAACTAACATAGAATTTGTTAAAGTTAATGATGCCAATTTTTGTTATCTAAAAAAAAAAAAATTCCTACGATTGATTTAATTTTCATATTAAATAATACAAAAATTATTTTTCAAGTTAATCGATTAATATTTATTATGAAATTATTATCAATATTATTACGAAATTATTATCAATAAAGTAATTACAAAATAATATTTTGTAAAATTTAATATAATTAATTTGATGAAAGTTCATTATTTATCACAAATTAATGATATCTTTTTGGAAACGAATTTTGAAAAAATAAAAATTAATTTTTTAAAACAATTAAAGTTATCATATCATTTATTTGGAAAAACAAAAGCTTTAACACGAATTATGAAATACATTTGATAGCAATAAATAATTTTTAATAAAATTTTTGATAATTCTAATTTTATATGATAATTATAAAGATAAGAAAAATAAAAAAAAATAAAACGAAATTATCGCAAGTATTAATTTATTATTTACAATTTGCTTGATTATTAATTCTATTGATTAAATTATCAGTTATAATATATTGATATTTTATCATCTCATAGATGTTAAATATATTGCAAAAAAATAAAAAGAAACTTTGCAAATTTTATTCTACGATTTCCTTTTTTTGATTTGTTCCTATTTATAGCGTCTATTATTATTATTGTGAGCTTATAGTTGATGTTATTATTATTGCTATTTATATCGCTTATTGATAAATTGGTGTCATCATCATCATCATCATCATCATCATCTTTATCATCATATCGATGACGCTGATAAAACAAATATTCACCATCCATTTCAACTTAACAAATTTTCAAACTTATGATGATTAAAAGAAACAAACAACTTGCTTATGATAAATGCATATTCAAATATGATTATTTTTCAATATCATGCTTCAATTCCTTCTAAAAATAAACCAATAATTGATCTCAATTTCATTATCTTATCAATCATTCAAAAACTTTAAAATTCTCGTTTTATTTTAATCAAATGAAGAGGAAAAAATGTATTCCTTATTTTAATCCAATGAACAAATAGTACAATCGTTCTTATCATCATTATCATCACTTACATTATCTTTTTATCAGCGCTGAAATTATTTTCATCATTATCAACTATCACTATCAATTCTCACTAAAATAAGGCATAAATGTATTCCGTATTTTAGTCCATTGAACAATAGCACAACTGTTCTTATCATTATCATCATCAGTTTCATCGTCTTTTTTTATCAACACTGAAATTTATTATCATCATTATCAACCATTACTGCTACTTTTCATTATTAATGGATCATTCATTATTTACGATTATTTAGTGAAATTATTATTTGCATTTTATTATTTAACATCATTATCATCATTATTCATCGCCAAATTTCATCAGTCAATCATATCAGCAATCATATCAACAATTATTATCTCAATTTCAATTCGAATTTTTATCATAAATTATTGACTTATTTTTATCTTTCTATCATATTATCGTATATTCTATTTATAGATTTGAATAGGCTTATATAATTTAAGAGATCTCAATAAATATGAGAATACGAAGGATATAATTAATATTAAGGGTTGTTATTATCAAAATAAGTATTTTTCGGCATATCCAAAATGATATTACATAAGAGATATCAACTATTTATCGTTATCACCATCATCATCATCATCATCATCATTATCATCATCTCATCATTATCATCATCTTATCATTATCATGATGTCAATATTAAGAGCAGATGTTTCAAGTGCTTCATCAATTATAATAGCTTTTAAAATTATGTTTGCTGCTTGTATGTGGCAATTTCTCTATGTATGTATGTTATGTATGTGTATATGCATTTTGTGTAAATATATGTGTGTATGTATATGTGTATGTGTGTGTGTGTGTGTGTGTGTATGTGTGCATATGCTTTATTTGAAGTACAATGAAACTTTGGAATATGCTTGGAAAAGTTTTATGTCTTGCTATCTATTAGTTAAAATGCAGCTTTGTTGTTGTTGTTGTTGTTAGATCAAGGAAAACTTTTTCTTCTCTTATTTTATTAGCTATTACATTTTTTCTTTTTCTTTTATTACTCATTCATTTCTATAATAAACAAAACAAAATAAAAGAAAAAAAATTTGACAAAAGTTTGTCAAATTTAATTTTAAAAGAAATTTTTAAAATACAAACAAAACTTTGACTTTTCTTTTTATTAATAATTGTTTTTTTTTCACCTGTTGCAGTCGTTTATTTATCGCTTTTTTTACAGTATTCTTCTTCTGATAGAATGGAATTGATGCAAAGAATTTGTTCGTTTAAAATTTGAATTAAAATTTTAAATAAATATTTTGATTTATTTTTAAAAAATTTGAATTAAAATTTTAAATAAATATTTTGATTTATTTTTAAAATCTCTTTTTCTTTTTTCCATTTCTATTATCCGTTTTCTATTTATATATAATTGAATTCAATACATATATATATAATAATATTTGATTAAGAATATTTTTCATATTTATATTTCGAATAATTATTAATTCTTTTAGTATTTTTTATTTTTAGCTTACTTTTTTGTACTTCTTCAAAAAACTCAAGGTAACTCAATTAATTGTAATTAATTGAATTAGTTTGCTGAAATCAATAATTAGTGAATCTTTTAATAATTTCTGTTAGTTTTCAAAAAAAAATTCAAATAACTTAATTAATTTTAATTAATTAAATTGATTTACTGAAATCAATAATTATTAATTCATTTTATAATTTCTATTAATTTATAAGAACTCAAATAACTCAATTAATTGAATTTAATTTAATTAAATTGTTCAAATTAATCCATTTAAATTAAAATTCATTCTAATATATAACACTTGATAAATTTCACTTTATCAATGATATATTAAAAAAATACATAGATTTTTTCTTTAATTAGTTTAGTTCAAAGCGTATTGATTTATTTATTTTTAAGGATTTCAATGATATATTGAATGAATATAAAAAAAAAATAAAAATACTCTTACATAGAATATCTTTCATGATTTAAATGATTATTTGACACTAACAATTTCTCAATGAAAATTTAATCGATCAATTGGATAAGTTTTAATCAAATGATTTTTTTTCGATACTCTCAATGATAAATTTAATCGATCATTTTTTTGCCATTCGTTTCATTGTATTTTTAAAAATTTATTTAAAGAATTTAAAAATATTTTTTATTCATATATGCATATTTATCTAGTCTAACTTGTTTACATTTTCAATTCATTCTATACTTTCACAATTTCAACAAATAAATAAATAGTCAGTCAATAATTTAAATAAACAAGAATAGTTAATCAATAATTTAAATTTATTATTTTATTTTAAATTTTATTCCATCCATTTTGTTTTGCATCGTTCTTCTTTTTTTTTTTTTAAATTTATACTTATCATTTTAATTTTAATTGCCTTCCTAATTTTTTTTTGCTACAAAAATACTAATAATTCGTAGTAAACATTGAAAGTACAAATAAACTATAAAATGTTATATTTGTATTATTTATTTATTTCTACATGGCAATCATCAAAAATATAAATAAAAGGTTTTCTATTCTCTGCGGGATATTTAGCGTAAAACGATGAAACAAATTAAATTTCAAACGACATCACTTTTCTTCCGACATTTTTCTTCCTTCCATTCCTATATATAATGACTATTAGCTAATTCAATATTGCTCTATCTATTTCAATTTTTTTTTGATAAATTAAATTTTATTAAAAATTTCAAAGTATAAAAAGTAATGTTAACCTAAAATTTGTTCATTAATTATTTAAGTATTAATATTTGAAATTTTTTTTTATAAACGCTATTTTAATTTGCTATTATTTGCTGCAAATATTTTGACATTTTCGAAACTATTTTCAAATTAAATTATTGTTTTTGCCGTAGTTTACGGTAATTTCATTTATTCAATTTAAAATAAATTTATCCAATTTAGATTAACCAATTTTATTCGATTATCCAGCCTTTTAGCCAATTTTATCTTATCTTATCTTATCCGATATTTTTCAATGAAACAATTCCAATTTGTTTTATTTATAACTTCCATTCGAACAATATGCTTGCTATCTTTTGAATTAATTTTAAGTTTCTTGGAAAATATTATTATCTTGCATAGGATTTTACTATGATATCATATATACCGTATCCGTCACTTATACTGTGTGATACCGTAATCGAATATTTAGTATACGACTTTAGCTTTTAACGTTTTTGCTAACGCATATACTGCTGAAATTTTTTTGGTTGAAAACAAAAATTTTTTGTTTCATCTTTTCTCTTTATCGTATCTTTTCTTTCGTGAATTTTCCGAGCTCGATATTTCGATGCTGTCGACGTAATTCCTAAAAAAAAACTAACTATGCAAAGAAATAACGTTACGTGTCCGTTATCTTCATGTAAGCATTTAACAAATCATTGAAAAATTATCACGAAATATGATAAATGAATAAATTTTTTTGTTGCTATACGCAAGTTGTTTGATTAAAAATACATTAAGAAATGCAAAGGCATTAATTAATTAATATCACCTAAGCAATAATTAATTAATTCATTAATATCACCTAAGTAACAGAATGATTGATGAAACTTTGATTTATCATAAATTTACATTACCTAATAATAAATCATTCAATTAAATTTTGATGAAAGAGATTAATAAAAAAAAACTAAAAATTTTAAACATTTTATCAAAGAAAAAAAAGAGCAATGAAATGGTTTTGCAAATTTTAAAGAAAAAATGTGTCTTAAAATTTTATCAAAATTATTCATCTCTTTTATCAAAATTTTTTCTAAAATCATTTTATGAAAAATTTCATCAGCTTAGATCATATTATCGATAGAAAAGTTTAAACAAAACGATAGAAAAAATGTTTGAAGGAAAAAAACGAACCAAAGTTAATTTAATTCGTTCGAAATGATTTTTTATTCATTTTTTTCTAACAAATCAATTTAGTGCTTTGCTAACATTTTCAAATCAATTTAGGCCAATTTTGTCAATTTTTTTTTACAAATTAATTTAATACATTCATATCGCGCAAAAATATGCAAAATATAATTTAATAAATTTAAAATGTTTAAAATTATTTGAATGATTTTGTTTCAGTTCATTTTTCTTTTTACGATTATTTCTCAAAAATAACCAACAATTAATTTAATTATTTTGATAGGAAAAAAAACCCGATGATTTATCAAAATAAACAAGCTGTATCCTTGTATATGAATAATATTGGTTTTTCTAAATCTTTAAAAAAAATAATTTAAAAAATCAATCAAATTTAAATTATAGAATGCGTTCAGATTTGCTTATGATTAATTCTTGTATTTTATGAATTCTTCTCCGCGAAAATCACTTTTAAAATATAATAATTTATGACATAAAAATTATGATATATAACTTTAAAAATAAAAACTTTATTTGATAAATTTTAAAGATGATTTATGATGTATAACTTTAAAAATAAAAACTTTATTTGATAAATTTTAAAGCCAAAAATCTCTTCAACCATAATAATATATGTCTTAAAATTATGATATATAACCAGCGATATGGTATTTTATGAATTTTTGAATTTGTTTCTATTCAAATTACGATAATTTCTAAGACAGAATCTCTTTAACCATAATAATTATGCTGTAAAAATTATAATATATAGCAGAAAAAAAAATGAACTGATACAATATCATTAAACGATCACTAATAAACTTGATGTACTAGTATAAAATATTGAAAAATCATCTCGCATTGATAATTATTATCCGTATCATAAATGAGAACAATAAAATATTTCGAGCAAAAAAAAAGAAAAAAACGAAACCAAATAGAACGATGTAAAATATGTAAAAATATAAATCAATATGAAGTTCAAAAAGAAAAAAAAGAAAAAGAGAATGTCGAGAATAGTTGAAGACATTGAAATAACGCATATGAATTCGCATTTCATATTTCATTTCATTTGATAAATGTCATAAGTAATTCAATCTTTTTATTACATTTAATATTTAATTTCTATTAAAGTTTTGTTGCATTACATGGAATCAATCAATCAATTTTAATCAATCAATAAAGATATAATATATATTATTGCTATAATATCAATTATGATCAATCCAAAATATACCATTTTAAGAAAAAAAATTATTTTTTCTTAAAACAGAAAGTAGAAAATTTTTCGAAATTTTTCGAGAATCTTTTTTAGCAAAGTTTTTCTTCCTCCTTTCTTTTCTCTTTTTTTTTTTGTAATATTTAAATTTTTAATTCATTCTATTTCTTAAAGCAATACATTTCATAATTTCTATTATAATATATCGTTGTTTATTAAAAGATTTGCTTAAAAATTGTTTAAACAATATTTGAAATAAAAATGAACTTTTTTCGAAAAAAGAAATGAAAGAAAAAGAAATCAATTCTGTCATTTTTTCTTCTTTTGCCTTTTCATTTCAATGTATTATCCCTTGGCTTTCTATTTTAATCAAAATAGGAAATATATTAAATGAAGAAAAAGTTAAAGAATTAAAATTTATATTTAAAATTCTCAATCATTTCAAAAATATTTGCACTTTTTGTTGATCTTTTTAGTTGCATTTTTTTTTGCAATAAATTTTTTACGATTTAAAAAATATTTCGTCGCATTTTTAAAATATAAAATTTAAAATTTTTCGTAATTAAAATACGAATTAGTAATGAATAAATTTTTTCTTTTTAACAATATTTGGCTTCGTTCGTATTACACTTTTAACAATCATTTAATTAGTGAAATTTTTTGATTATAATTTGATTAATTATTAAATTATTCAATTCAATTTGATTATTTTATTTCCTATTTTTTCATTCCACTTATTAATGCTATGATTTTATTTTTTATAATTAGAAAAAATATTTTTTTTTTGTTGAATTGAATAAGTTAGTAGAAATTATGTTTGTTGACTACGAAATTCAATTTGCATTATTTTTTAAAAGTTTATTTATTTTTTTTTGCTGTCACAAGGCTTGGTAATTGTTAGGGACAATTGTAATTTTTATTCCGTCCATTTTTCTACAAACATTTCTACTATTGCGATAATTGCGATTTGAGCATTTTATTTCGTTCTCAATTTTTCTTTTTTTTTTCAGGCGAAAATTTTAGATTTTATTCAGCAATTTTTAGAAGTACTTATGCTTTTATTGCTTTCTCACCTTTTTTTTTTTTTTTGCGCAAAATTGTTATACGAATGTTGATAATAAAATATAACAAAAAAGAAATTATTAATGAAATTTAAGGTTTAAAGCTTGAAAATGCTTATCAAATGAAAAATGAAATAATAGAATGATTAAAAAGTATCAAAGAATAATTTTAGAAATTCATTCTTTGCATTTGTTAGAAATAATTTTTTTATCTTTTAAATATAAAATGAATTCGAATAAATGCAACAAAAAATAATAATTTTTTTGACATGAAAGTTGAAATTTTAAATATTTTAAAGTTTTAAACTCTTTTTTGGATTCTAATATTTGTTGTCAATAAAATTTATAAAGGTAGAAAATAACAGAGCAAAAATGTTGACAGGTGAAATTTGAAAAATTGAATTCAGTCATAAGAATATATCATTTATCATTCATTAATCAGTGCAAATAAATTTCAGCGTTATTACTGGAATTAGATAAAAATATTATTTAGGGCTATATTTTCTTGATTTCGAATTTATTTTGCTTCTTTTTTTTTATCATTCTTATCATTTATAATTACTATTGTATGGCGAAATAAACTTAATTGATTGGAACCTAGATTAAATGATAGTATAAGCTTGTTCATAAAATATATGATAACTTTAATAAATTAAAATTTCTCGTTGATCTAATAGTAACAAATTCGAAATTTAAACTTTAGATCAGTAAATTCATATTTATACTTTTATCATAGTTTTATAATTGAAGTATGATAATTTATGTATCGAAAATATTCCAGTTTTTTGTTTAGCAGCTAAAATTCATAAATATTTTCGAAATATTTGTGAACGAATAATTTCAAATAAAATTTTTATTGCCGAAATTCAAAAATTCTGCGTAGAACTTTTTCCGGATACTCTCAGCCAGGAAAGGAAAAATTCATATTCGTAGTAATTTTCAATTTTTGTACATTCTCGAATATATCTTAAATATGTTTATTAGAGGATGTTGTTTTTTAAGTATTATTATTATTCACATCTATATGTAAATGAATCGTGTTATTGCAAAATATTTGCAGAAATAATTATTTGATTATTTATTTGCCGATTTATTCGCTTGTTTATATGATAATATTTTTCTATTACCACTTATTTGTTTATTTGTTTCTTTGTTTGTTTATTTATTTATCGTGCGTATCATATTTATTTTTTTCGTTTGCCCAAAAGAAATGATTGATTTTATTCTAACCAACGAAATAGTAATATCATCTTTATCCCCGGGAAAGTTGCGCTATGATCGATTTTTCTCAATTGACAGATTAAATTCAGCATATGCTGAGATTGCAATATCTCTTATATTACTTTTATTCAAACAAGAAATGCTTTTTTTTGCATCAAAATTTTTTTTTGTTTGAAATAAAAGTATATTCTCGATTTATCAATTTTATTTTTTTCAGAAGAAACATTTTTGTTGCCTATCGACCTTATTATTTATGAAAGTTTCAAATTTCATTTAAAAGAATAATGAATTATGAATGTTATCAATGATAATAGTCTTGCACCAATGAAAGGATATTTTTGAATAATTTAAAAAAAAATGGAATTATCAAATTTCAACAAACGCTCGGATAAAATATATATCCGATATATATTATTTCGCTTTCTTATGTTTTATTTCCAGATTTTTTTGCCTAAAATCATATTTTTCCCATTAATTTTCTATTTTTCATTTTTCAAAATGTTTCGAATAAATTCCGGAAATTGAAAAAAAAAGCGAATTTGCCAATATTATTTTTGGACATCTGTTTGTTGATCCAATTATTTAAAAGAATTGCTTATAAATAAGTTCTCAATTCTTTGATTATAATTTATTTCCAATTTAATACAATAATGAATTCAATTATAGTTTAATGTTGTATTTGTAGATAAATAGGCATAGTATATTTTCAATTTTTACCAGTATAATATATTTTATTATAATATGAGAATAATTAATAATTATAAGCGTAATATTTAATTAATTTACATTTCCATAGTATTAGGAATACTGAAAAATAAAATACGCATTTTGAATTCAGTTAGCTTAACTTTTGAAACTTCAATCAATCGAGAATAAAAAAAGTCATTTAGGTAATTAATATTCATTTGTTTAATAATGATTTCATGCAATTATCAATTAATAAAAAAGTCATTCCAAGGTATTAAATACGTGGTACAATTTATTAATTACAATTAAATAAACTTGGCAACATTGATTGACTTATTTGCATTTTAAATTTATTCTTACTTAAATACAATTCGTATTTGCACTTTAAATTTATTCTTACTTAAATACAATGAATAATTCGTTTTGAATTAAGATATTATGGTTATTATATTAAAAAATGCTAGTGCAATTATAAATATCTGATGAATATAAATTGTTTTTAAAAAATAATTAAAAAATAGAAATTGCAAAATTATATAAAAAATTTATTATTTTAGAAGAAATTAAGAAATGAATAGAAAACAGAATTTTATAAAACTCATAAATTATTATTTTAAGACGAATTATATGATTACTTTTACAATATCAATTAACAATAATTATGCAAATATCTTAAATTTCCTATTATTACATATAATTTCAATATTTCTAAAGTTTATTACTATTATTTTAAGTGTTATAAAATATATAATAAAATATATTTTATCTGATTTTTAAAAATTTGATGTATAAATAAAAATTTTTTTTTAAGTGAGAAATTAAGTTTAAAATATTGGGTTTTTTTTTTTTACTCCTCCTCATACTTTAAATTATTATCCCTTCCAAATATATTTTGCAAAATTTTATTGCACATAATCGTTCATCGTTTCTTAAACATTTCGAATAATAAAGTATTTTGCCAGTTCTAAAGTTGATGCATAAAATGAAGCAATTAACGAAAGGGCATTTTATTTTATTATTTTTAAGCTCTTATTTTAAATATGTTTTTAAAAAAATTTATCTTATTGATTTTTAACAAAATTTATTACAATAAATTAAGTTAATCATTTATATGATTAACTTATCATAACTATTCGTAAGATATAAGTGGCATGATGATAATAACGATGATCAACCATTTTATTAAAATATTGTGAGCGAGAAATTTATTTACGAGCTCTTATGTTAAATTTATTATTAAAAAAAAATCTATCTTATTGATTTTTTAACAAAATTTATTACAATAGATTTAAGTTAATCATTCAAATAACTCATCTCAACGTACGTAGAATAATTGGCATGATGATAACGATGATAAGAAAACTATTTTATGAAAAAAATTGCAAAACATTTTATAAATTTATTTACAACATTTTCAAATTATTTTATTGATAAAAAAAAAATTAAAAACTTTTTCTTTTAATAATATTACATACATATATCATGCTAATAATGCTAAATCAATTTTCGTCATTTTAACAATTATAATTTTGAGTTTTGATATAAAAAATAATTTTTATCAAAAATAATCACTTATGAAAATTGTTGCAATGATGATACTGTAAATTACATTAGTTATCATGTTTATGTGCTCCAAATAAATGCGATGATTTTCTGTTGATGATCGTAGGCGCTAACGTTGTAATGGCCGCGCTCGAATGATTCAAATCAACAATTGAAAATGAATAATTGGTTAGAAAAAAAAAAAAGGAAAAAAAGAAATCAATAAAATCAATATGAATAAGATAATTTTGCCTTCTTTTTATAAGTTTATATTATATTTTTAAAACGAAGCAAATCTATTGCATAACAACAGGAAATTATACGAATTCATTGAAAAAAGGGAGTTTAAAATAGCAAAGAGTTTGTATAAAATTGATTTTATTTAAATTCGTTGAATAATTTAAAAGGCATTAGCTTGCCAATTTATAAACATATACATATGCATATATATATATATATATGTAAATTTATAATCAATGCTTAGGTCTTATATTAGGAAGAGAAGAGGACTGATTGTGATGGTACTAGTAATGGAGTAGTTATGAAAATGAAGTGTTTACTCAAAATTTTGAATAGGGATAAATGGATGATGATAATAATAATAATAATAATAATGATGATAATACGTCATCAATATACTAAATTTTTCGTTTCTTCAACCAAGCTTCATCATCATTCTCTTTTCTCACTTACAAATTTGATAAAAAAAAAAGCTTCAAAAAAATAAAAATTGTTTTCCGCTTTTTTTTTTTTTTTTAACTTATTAACTAATCTTTTCGATAGTAATGGATTGATTATATGTTCATATTCTTTTTCCTAGTTCAATCAAAAAATTTTTTCATTTTAACTTTTTTTTTTTTATCTAATTGATAATATGTTTTTCTATTTGTAATAATCTCATTGATTATTTTTATATTCGCCATAATTCAATTAGGTTATTTAACAATTATTAAAATTTAATCAATTATTTTATCATTCGTTTTTCTTTATAGTTTTTAATCTTTTTGTTTATATATTAATCTTTTTATTATTATATTTACAAAATATTAGGCGAGTAAAGATCATAAAGATCATAGTGTGATTTATTTTAAACGATGAAAATGCAATACTTCTTTTGTCACCTTTTTTTCGAAGAAAAAAAACATTTTTATCATGATTATTATCAGTTATCTTTATTGATAACATTGATAATAAAAAAAAAGTCGTTGTTTTAAATTATTTAAAAGAAATGAACAAAATTTCATATTGCGTTGATGAAAAATTTTGCAAAGTATAATATGTAAATATACGTAAATTTAGTATTGTTTGAAGAAAGCTTAGAAAAAAATTGCCTCCGATTGATTTCATCTCTTTCTTCTTCCTTTTTTTTGATAATTCAATTTTTAAATGAAAATTTATACTTGCAATGATTAGGAACAATCCAATCCATTAGTTTAATTTCAATCGCTTGGTGTAAATAATCAAGATACAAAAAATTTTTATATATGATCAATTTGAAATAGGCTGATTAATGTGATATGAGCTAAATTAGATGAATATTAAACTATGAAAGAATATTGTGCAAAATTTCAAATGTGATAATTTTTCAATCTCTCATATAAAAAAAATTTTAAATAAAAATTTTTAATGTATTATATTTTAGAATTTCTTTACTTATAAACTTAATTTTAAAAAAATTTTTCTCTCCAAGCAAGGATTTAGATAAATTTAATCAAAATTAGAGATAAAATATATACATATATATATATATATGTGTCGCTGAATGCTAAATATTTTATATGAAAATAATTTTTCGATTAATTATTTAAATTATAAGATACTCAAATATCGTATAATTGATTAATATAAATTATTTTTATCCACGATATGCAAATTTTCATTTCAAATCTAATTTAGATTCACATTGATGGCACGTATTATCTAAGTTATAAAAATAACAGAAAGTTTTTTTTTTGCAAATCATTAAAGATTATTATTTATCGAGAAAATCACCATTTTTATTATTGCATAAATATTATCATAACACTAGATTGAGAATCATGATTTTGGTTTTTTTTGTTCCAACTATAAATTATTGAATCATTGTATAATGTTTCAATTAGTAAGATGGAAATTTTATTATTCTTTATTATTGTGCTAATATTATCATTGATATTAGGCTAAATTATAATTTCATTTTTCATATAACCATTATTATATGCCATTTTAACTAACAGCACAATTATATGATCAGCTTTTCTTATCATTATTGATAAATAAAATCGTTCAAATAATTTTTTTTTTTTGAAGAAATCAAATGATATGCTTTAGCTCTTCAATATCTCCAAAAGTTCGAAATCATTAAAAATCTCGCCATCCAACAATTTTTCATTACATTCCATTTGCCATCCAAAAAATAAAAAAAAAAGAGGGGAACCTTTAATTACTTCATCTTAAAGAGAGAGAGAGAGAGAGAGCGAAAGACGAAAATGGAAGTATTGTAAAATCGCGAAATAGATGAATTAAATTTCCATCCTGAAAGCATTATATATACCGGTAATTCCCGGTGGGACATTTTCTCTTTAATCCTTTTCTCATCCTTTCTTCTCTCTTCATTTCCTCACTTTCTCATTGAACTTTTATCACTCGTCTCAAAAAGAAATAACGAAATTTCTTCTAAATCAAAAACAATTTTACTAATTGTTTTCGAAATTTCAAATCCATTTCATCGTCAAAATGGATTTGGAATTTGAAAGTAAAAAAAAAAAATGAAAAAGGAAAGAGCGAAAAGAAAGGAAAAGAAAGAAAGAAAGCATTGATATCATGTGCATTTTTATTTTTGGAAAAAAAATAAATTCTTTTCCTCTTTAACAATTTTCAAAAAAATTTTTAGCCAACATCAGTTAGCATCTTTCCTTTTGTTTTAACTATTTTTGTTTTTAATCAAAAATATTTTAACTATCATATGCCCATTTTAAGTATTATTCTATCAGATATATTTATTGTAATTAAAATTTGAAACAAATACAAATTAAGGATGAAAGATTAATTCATCCATTGACTAATTTAGATATTGCATCTTCTTATATTCCTGTTATCATTTGAAAGATAACGAAATGATATGATATATTGCTGGAATAAGAAAAATTTGAAAAAGTTTTTAGGAAAGTATCGATAAATTATCCTTTTATAAATGATGCTTATTTCAATAATTAATTTATTTATTTTTTCACTTCTAAATTTTCATAAAAATTTATAATGATTGATTCAGTATTATATGCTTTTAAAAATGATGTTAATAATGATGACAAATAATAACAGCAATAATAATAGTAATAGTAATAGTAATAATAATAGTAATAATAATAACAATAATAATAATAATAATAATAATAATAATAATAATAATGATAATAATAATGGTAATAAATAGTTATAATAGTAATGACATAATTTTTTTCAATGATTTATTGAAAAACTTTATGTTGAATAAGAATAAATATTTTTTTTTCGAGAATTTAAACTATATTTTTACAAAAGGAAGAGAGAGGAGGGAAAGAGATGAAGGGAGGGAGAAAAGATGGCGTGAAAGGGAAAAGAGAGAGAGGGAGAGAAAAGAAGAGAGAGATGGAGAGAGAAGAAGAGAGAGAGAGAGAGAAAGGAAGAGAGGGAAAAGATCCAAAATATCCACAAGTATCAGCTAGCGATCGATATGAACAATTATTTACTGTTTGCATTTAATTTTGTAGGATGGATTACGTCGAGAATAGAAATTGAAATGATAGTTGATAAAATCGGATTTTGGCTTATCAAAAAAAATCCGATTTTGTATTTCTCTTTTATTTATATATGCTTTTCCTAAATTCATTTTATGACATATAATAGAAAAATTATTCAATTTTACTTGGCTCATTTCCAAATATTTTGATTTTCATCCTTATGATACTTTTGCATACTAATTATCTGAGATTATATCATAAAGATTAGAATAGAAAAAATAGTAATTCGATTATTTTTAATAATTAAATTATTCATCCTTCAAACTAACATACAGCTCATATCAATCATATCATTATCATATCATCATTGTAATGAAAGGTTGATTTTTTTGCAAATAAATTTCGTATGAATTATTTTTGTATATTGATAGATAATATAAGCGAATATATATTTTTTTAGATAAGATAATGGAAGAATATTTTCTTTCTCATTTTTTTTCTTTTCCAATCATTATCAAATTTTTATCATATCAACTTATGATGATGTTAGCACTTTTCATATCAACTTATGTTAGCAATTTTTATCATATCAGCTTATAATAGCGAGATATCAAAAATAAGATTTAAAATTTCAAATTCATATGAATTGATAATTTCGATCAAAATTGATAATGAAATAGTATAAAAATATGAAAGTACATTTAATAAGTGATAATAAAATTTATTTTTATAACTTATACTTTTGTCCAATCAATAAAATAATTAAAATATAATTGAGTTATATAAATGTGAACGAATTAAGGAAAAATTTTTAATAATTATTAATTAACATTCAATTAATAAATGATTTTTCTCTTTGTTTTCTTTCGCTATCTTTATTTTTCTTAATATAAATAATTATTATTTAAATCAAACATTTTTTTCTCTCTATCTCTCTCTCTCTCTCTTATCATTTATGTTATCTTGTGTCAATCAAATTTATGCAAATGATAATTTAAAGAAGTCAGGAAGAAAAAGGAATGCAAAATATAAATTCTAATAATTTTTCTTCATTTCAAAGTTTCTTATATTCCATTTTTTTTTGTCATAATTTTCTTTCATGAAAATTATGACTTCTTTAAATTAATAAAATATTAGGAAAAAGTTTTTTTCCTAATATTTCGAGAAAATATATTAAATAAAATTATTCCAAAAATTTGTATATATGATGAATTTTGGGATTATTCCTTTGTTTATTTGTTTATTTATTTTTATTTTCTTGTTTATCTGTTTACTTTAGTTCTTAAAAAATTTTTTTGTTTAATTGTTTACTTTAATAATAGTTTTAAAAATAAAAACTTTTCCTAATATTTTATTATTTTCATACATTTTCTTTGCATAGTTTATTTTTTCTTTTGAATATTTTCATTTGCACAATTTACTACTTTTATTTTCGCAATTTAACTACTAACCTCTTTTTATCATATTCGCATATTTTGTAAAATTGTTTAATAAATTTTCTTTTTTCAAAGTTTTAGAAAAATGATAATTTTTTTTTGTTAAATAACTGAAGAAATGAAAAATTTGCATAAAATTTGAACAAAAATTTAAAAATTATGCAAAAATTTTATGATATAATTGATAGCTTATACTATTTTGCAATGATAAGATTAATAAATTGTGATAAATTAAAAGTAAATAAACAAAATCAAAATGTTTATTTAATTACTCAAATTCTGATATGCTTATGAATATATATATATATATATATAGTTTTTATTTATTTATATACGTATAGAATCGTTAACAAGTTGATAGCTTATACTATCTTGCAATGATGTGATTAATAAATTGTGATAAATTAAAAGTAAATAAATAAAAATTATAGTAAATACATTTTTTCTTTTGTTATCAAAATGCTTACTCAATTATTTAAATTTTAATATACTTCTGAATATATATATATATATATAATTTTTATTTATTTATATATATATATATATATATGCATAGGATCGTTAACAAGTTAATTACTTTTTAGCAATGATTTTCCACTTCATTAAATTTATTTGCAATGAAATCAAAATTATATCATTTCATTGCGATCGTAATAAATTTCATTTATAGTAGTATTAATATTAGAATCGATAAATAAATTCGTATAAATTTCGTAATTTTCAAATTAAAAGTTTATTTTTTTTTCCTTTGAAAATTAATTAAAAAAATGAAATGTTTAAATTATGCCTACAAATTTTATGATAAGTTTTCTATTTCTATTACAAAACATTTAAATGTCAATTATTTTAAATATAAACAATTTTTCTTTTAATATCAAAATTTTGAAAACTTAAATGGCATTTTTTTGATTTGAAAGAAAATTAGTTATTAAGTAAATAAATAAATAAATTTTTTTGTTTCGTTTGTTGTTTGCATTTATTTGCATAATTTTTTTATAAATAATCTTAATTTATTTATTATCTTTTTTCCTTCATTCAATAATATAATTATTACTGAATCTTATATATACTGATTTTAGCTAAGGTTTTTTTTTTTTCTGATATAATTAATCGGGTCTAAAAAGTTGGATAATTAATTAGGTTGAAAAAATTAAATAATTAATTAGCTAGAAAGAGTTGGATAATTTATTAGTTGGAATGAATTGGATAATGAGTTCGATAGAAAGAGTATTGGATAGGAAAAGTTAGATTTATATTATTTTGAATTGCCTTTTTATTTTTGTCAATTTTTTTCCATAAATATTTCCATTGTTATCATATAATCATTGTTTATCATCAGTAATATCATATAAATAATTCAATGAATATTTTTCATATTAATAATTATTGAAATTTAAAAAGAAATTTAAGTAATGAAATGATTTGAAATCTATAAATTATTAAATTCTATTAAATTTCTTAATTTAAAAAAAAAAACAAAATAGAAAATAATAATAAACGTTTAAAAATAAATTTAAAAAAAAATTTTTAATAATTGTTTATTATATTTGCAGCCAATTAAATAATCCTGACGAATTAATCGAAACTACCACAGAAAATTCATTATTTGGCGATTACGACGAAAAAGTTGGTTCGGCGAAAGTGGCGTGCCTAATCTGGCACGTGACCCAATCACGCAATTTTGGAGCTGCTCAAAAACCGCAAACAATGGGCAATCTGGAAGCCCTTATCAGGTTTATTTATTTTTCAAGCATTTTTCTTTTCACATAATTTAGTCTGAAAAACAATTTTTAGAACCTTAATGGGATCAAAATGGGACATATTTTGCATTGTATTGGACCAGAATTCATATCTATTATTAAATATGCAAATAGGAATTTGAATAACTCATTTTATCATATCACAATCAATCATATATGATACTCGAGAAAAATTTCTTTAAAAAAATATAAAATTATAATACATATTTGCTATTAAATATGCAGATGGAAATTTGAAAATTTGTACAACTCATTTTATCATTTCTTAATCAATCTCGAGAAAGAAATTGTTTCAAAATAATAACTCGAGAATGAAAAGATTACTCTTGAAAATAATAAAATATCGCAATATTCGCTTAACAAGATTAAATGATATATTATTTTATGTTTTTATCGTTTATATTATAAATGATAACTTAAAATGTTTAGGATTATTATGATTAATAACAAATTTTTCATTCTTTTTTGATGCAAATTTAAGAGAAATTTATAATTTCCATTGATTAGTCTGATAAAAGATAAGAATATTTTATCAATTGAAAATTTTATTTTGTTGAATTTTGATAAATAAAATTTAAATTACCGCAAAATTCATGTTGTGTTTTTTTTTATCAAATATGCTCGAATTATTTTAACTTTTATTATTTTAATGCAATTAATAAATAGCTATTTGATAATTGCTAAGCAACAGATAATTTTAATCAATTATCAATGCTAGATTAATTAATTACTCAGATAATAAAGCTAAAATTATCAAATATTTAACGATTAATTAATCAATCTATTTGTTTTATTAGGCATGATAAGTTCTAAAATATTCATTATGCTTAATTTGCAAAATAATTTCATCATCTCTAACAATCACTAAATGCTTCGCGCAAAATGCAAGCGTAATTAAAACTTGCAAATTTTTTTTTTTTTTAGCAGTTGTTAATCAATATCACATTCGTTATATTATACCTGGGAAATTTCTATTACTTATCAATTGATATAAGCTTGATGCAAAAGTTTTAAAGTTTTATTAATTTCCTTTTGATATAATTGATATAGCAATTGAAATAAATAATAAAATGCTTGTTGCATGCAAATTTGATTGCATGTTAATATTGAATTGCAGCCTAATTGTAGCTTGGTTGCAACTTAATTGCAGCATGGCTGCAACTTGATTGCAACTTGATTGCAACTTGATTGCAGCTACTAGCAATCTTTTGCATAAATAAATAAGCTACGAGAAGGAAAATAATTGAATCTCTGAAATTTTACTACATTTTGATATCAAATTTGATTGGAAAATTTTAAGCTATTTTATATAATAAATTTTGCATATCAGAGAATCATCACCTGGATATCACTTAAATATCATTTTCTTTGAAGGAATAGTTGATAATAAAAATCATATCATTCATTTAAATTATTCATTTCAAATTAAATGTTATCTAATTCGAATTGGCTATTCTCGACTTTAACTACCTAATATGTGATAATATTTTCTTGATTTTCTCATACATTTCTCATACGTTTCATTTCAATTAATCTCTTAATCAAATAGATTATCTTTCACATATCGAGAAGTTTCTAGAAATTGATCAAATAAGAATTGAAAATAGAACTTCCTATTTGAAATTTATAAATTCAAATATATTCTGTGATTATTTAATTCTTTTGGAAATTTCTAATTTCCTTTCCCTATTTGTTTTTAAGAAATGAAATAAAAAGATAGAATTGAATTTGTTAATTATCAAAATGTGACAAATATAATAGACGACTATTAATCATTTCAAATTCGAAATTGATTGAAATGATAAGAAACTGATTGGAAATTGATTGGAATTGACCAATGGTCAAAAGGTTTTAAAATAGATCGAAAATATTTGTCCATTAAAGTTATTGCATGCATATTTCTTACAATAATATACTATTATTATAAGTTCGAAATGGACTGGAATGATAAGAAATTGATATTCGAATCGAGGGTTGATTGGAAATTGATTAGAAATTGATTGGAAACTGATTAAAATTGACCATTGATTAAAAGGTTTCAAAATAGATTTAAAATAATTTCTCATTAAAGTCTTTGCATACATATTTCTAATAATAATACTGTTATTATTATTGTTAGCATTACTATTGTTATTGTTATCATTATTATCATTATCATTAAAATATGAAATATAAATTTCATTAGAACTAGAAGTAATGATCACAGTAAGCAGCAGTGATAACCATGTTAAAAATGATAAATGAACAAACTAATAAGCAAATACATTGATAAATAATTTACGAAGTGCAATTTAAACAAAAATTTTTTTTAAAAAAAGTTTAAAAACTCAAAAAAGATTCATTTATATGAAAAACTTTGATTTTTAAAATCAAAAAAATGAAATAAAAATAAACTTTGAATGATCAAATGTGGGATAAATTTTATGAAAATTTCAATTACTAACAATCGAAACTGCTTTTAAAATGCTTAATTAATGCATGCATGCAAACTTGCATATGCAATAATCCATCCATGCAAGCTTGCATATGCAATAATCCATCCATAGCAAACTTGCATATCGCAATAATCCATCCATGCAAACTTGCATATGCAATAATCCATCCATGCAAACTTGCATATGCAATAATCCATGCATGCAAACTTGCATATGCAATAATCCATCCATGCAAACTTGCATATGCAATAATCCATCCATGCAAACTTGCATATGCAGTAATCCATCCATGCAAACTTGCATATGCAATAATCCATCCATGCAAACTTGCATATGCAATAATTAAAAAAATAATCAAAAAAATAATCGAATTGTTTACTATTAATTGTTTCTGTTTTATTTACATAATTTTTCATTAAACGATAATTTTAAAAATATAAAAAAATATATCGAAATTTTTCATAATTTTTTTAATATTTAAAACTAAACCAAAAAAATATGTTCTTTTTATTACTTAAATTTATACTTAAAAGAAATGAAAAATTAATTTATTAATCGAAAATAAAATTTAAAATTAAGTAAATATTTACGAAATTCTTTCATATATATACATATATATGTATATATACATGTTTGTGTAAGCTTTTTCTATCTCATTGACATCATATTTTTATCAAACGAAATTGATAATATAATTTTGCATACATAACAATACATAATAGTTAATAGTAGGTATAGTATAATATATAAATATATATGGCAATTTTATCAATAACTTTTATCACACTTAAATAATCCAATCTAAAATGCATGATTTAATTAGACTTTTGCTCATTCGAATTTATCCATCTTATATTATAAAATCAGCTGACAATATAACATAAAATTTTATTTATCATTTTAATATTTACTATCAAAAAAAAAAAAAATGCAAATTCTTTTTGTCTCTTTTTCTTTTTCTAATTAATTTTGCATAATTTTTATCAAATTATCAATTTTGCGTAATTTTATCAAATTATGCAAAAACATATTAAAAAAGGAAATGATAATAAAATTTAAAAAAAATTATTGATAATATATTTTGCTAATAATTTTATGCTAATAATTTTATCCCAAATATAAAATGATGAGGTGATGAAGTGATGAATGAAAATTTTTGAGAAAAAGTGTTTTTAAAAAAAAAAATTAAATTATTGTTATTTACATATATGTAAAAATGCTTTACATTTTAGTATTTTCTCTCTCTCTCTCTCTCTCTCTCTCTCTCCATTCCTTATATTTCTTTATCAAACTTATCCATTTATCTCTTTTTTTTTCTTTTTGATAATCATTTCAATTTCTTCAATATTAACTAATATTCATTTCAATATATATTTAAAATTATATATGTGCATAGATATTTATTTATATTTAATTTTATCTATTTAGTCATTTCTTGAGAATAATTTCAATTTATCGTTTATCAATTTAATATAATATATAAAAAATTGATATTATATTTAGTAATCGTAAGATAAATTTTAATTTATTTTGTATGGTACTAAAAGACAAAAAGAATTATTTATCAAAAAAAAGAAAATTAATTAAATACCTAAAAATTAATTAAATAATTAAAAATTATTTAAATACTTTCCTTTGGCCATTTCATTTATTGCTTCTTTTGTTTGTTTTTTTTTTATTGAATTTTAAATGAATTCATTTCTGATTAGTAAATAAATGATGCTGCCTTTTGCATATATTCTCGATTGTTTATTTGATTTTTTTTCTCTTAATTTTTGCATCACTTATTATTGTACTTTTTTGTTTACACTGCTTGTTTATTTATTTTTACTTAATTTTGTTTATTTTTTGTTTACTTAATTATCAAATGAAATTTTTTATTTCCCTAAAATATATCTTTATACTTACATAAATTATTTATACTTATTTTTGTTATTTTGATAAGAATGATAATCTGTTTATTTTTTTTGCTTATTTAATTATTAATTGAAATTTATTATTTCCTAAAATATATCTTTGTACTTACATAAATTATTTATATTTATTTTTGTTATTTTGATAAGAATGATAATTTGTTTATTTTTTGTTTATTATTTCCCTATAATAAATCTTCATACTTACATAAGTTATAAATTTCCTTCATACTTTGCATAAATTATCGATATTTTTTTTTAATTATTTGATAAGAATGATAAATAGATTGATGAAAATATTCAATTAATTCAAACTTTAAAGGAAAAGAAAAAAAAATCAATAAATTTGAAATGTTAGAGAGAGTAATAATGTTGTTATAATATATAAAATTAAGAATGTATAATTTGTATTAACATGATATTTTGTGTTAACGTATGATCTTAACGATCATTCTCGACTAATTATGCAAATGTAATCATCTAATATTTACTATTTTAAGATTGCTATTATTCAATTTATTCGTTTTAACAAATCGCTAATATATATATCTATCTATATACGGTAGTATCAATCATCTTGGCTTATATTTGACGCTTCGATAACAAATATATTTATCTATCATTATGCGTTGGCATATTGCACATCTGTTAGCTTATTTTTATACTATTATCATTTCATTTCAATAAATATATAATCACTGATAAGTTGGAGAGGATATGAAAATTTTTATCATTGATAAGTTGAAGGAAATGTGAATGTTTTAATCATTGGTAAGTTGGAGAAGATGAAAAAGTTTTATTATTTTCATCTCATTTCAATGAATATACGATCATCATCGATAATGTGAAAATTTCAATCATTGATAAGCTCGAGAAAATGAAAAAGTTTTAATCATTGATAAGTTGAGGAGAATAGAAAATTTTGATCATTGATTAGTTGAAGGGAATATCATAGTTTTAAACGTTGATAAATTGGAGAACGTGTCAAAGTTTTAATCATTGATAAGTTGGCGAAAGTATCGAAATTTTTTAAACTTATCTAAACTTTATATTTGCTGTCACTATCATATTTCTTATTAACTATTATTTGCATATTTTTGATATGCATAATTTTTGATTGAATTATTGACTATTGCTATCAGTATAAAAGATTAGCAATAACTAATTATTGTCTGTTATCAGCATTATTATTTCATTTATTCATGATAATATTATTTATCAAATATCTTATATACGATATGAAATTTCTTGTAATTCTTTTCTGATAATAAACTTCCTATAATTTTTAAATCAAATGATAATTTTTGATCTATAATTTAAAATCAAATGAGAATTTTTGATCGATAATTTAAAATCGAATATAATATGATAGTTTGATTTATAAAAAAAATTCATATTTTATGTTTTATTCGTATGTATGATAAATATTATCATATAAATATATCAAAGGTAAAAATTGGAATATAATTTATTAAAATAAATGTAAAAGTGTTTAACTGATAATTATAACTGATTATGTATTGCTTCCTCTATGATTAGAATAATATTTTTTGATAAGGATGATAATGGTTTTTTTCTTTCTTATGCTATGAAAATTTTGAATGTAAAACTTACACTATGAGCATTTTGAATTTTGATCAATTATTCGAAAGCTTATTTACTAAGTTTAATCATATTTGCGACAAAATGCTATGATAAAAGTAGGTAAATATTATCAACTAATCTTACTCAAGAGAAAATTACTTGATATCTTTAAACTTTTAAAATTTTACTGATAAAATTATAAAAATCTTAACACCTTAATGATGGTGAAATGCGATAAAGAATTAAGAAAATGCAATATTTTATACAATAAACTATATTACATAATAATTAATTTAGATGAAACAATAGTCTTGATTATCTTATCAAATTTATCATTTTCTTTTTCAAAATTTCTTCCTTTGATCTTAGAAAAATCATCAAAAACATATTAGAAAATAAAATATTTTCTATTTTAATTAAAATAAAAGGAATCGATTTTCTTTTTTATTCCATTTCCGATAATTATTTAAGTACAATTAATTACATATAATTTTAAATGTAATTTTTATTTCATTTATATTCGATTAAATTTCATTTCCAAATAATATACAAATTTTCTTTTTTCCATTTTTCAAATATCGAATAAGAATTTAAGTTTAATTTTAAAAGTTTTGATTTATAATTTTAATTAAATTATCAATTCTAAACTTTAAAATAAGAAAGGAATGATAAAATAATATCTAACTACTGACAAAAAAAAATCAAATATAGTTTTGCATTACCTGATAATATGCATAAAGAATTTAAATTCAGTAATTATGCATTATGCTTATTTTCAAATTCCAAGTAATTATGTTTTATATTGTCTTTGAATTCCAAGTAATCATCTATTATATTATTTTTTAAATTCTGATAGTTATCAAATTATTATCATTATTAACTTTTATTAAAATAATATTAATTCATGTGATAACTTTCACTAATATTATTTCCAATTAAATATAATCAAATCAATTACGATAATGAATGAATATTAATATATTTATTTTGAAACTAAAAATATATTTAAAAAAATTTTACTTTAATTATCGCATGATATTAGCACATTAAAAAATATAATTACAAAAATGTTTTAAATTAATTTATTTTATTTTATAATAAATAAATTTTCGATTACAGTAAGACTAATAAAGCAATCTTTGTTTTTTACAGTAAATAAAATATGCCTATTAATCTGTGTTCTTATCTATTTTATCATTTCATTTATCATTCATCATTGTCAAATTTAATCTTAAATTTCATTTCGTTTTTAAGCAAAAAAATAATTCTAGACATATGATATTAATCAAATTTTTTTCGATTTTTTTCCTCAATTTTTCTGACAGTTTTAGTGACTATTCGCTAATAGTGCTGCGATATATATATATATTATATATCGCAAATTTTTGGTTAACATAATTCGAAAAGTCTATTTTATTTATCAATTTTTGTTAGCGCAATCGAGAATGATCATTTTATTCAATTAGATTTTCATGCAATATAATCCAAATAAATTTACGATATTCGTTTCTATCATATCCTTGAAATTTTTTATTAATATAATTCGAAAAATTTATTTTATCTATCAATTTTTGTTAGAGTAATCGAGAAATCGCACAATATAATTCAAATAAATTTGCGATATTCGTAAATTTCCAATAAATCCGGCAAGAACCATCATATTCTTAAAAATTTTTATTAACATAATCCAAAAGTTTATCACATTATGATTTTTGTTAATATAATCCAGAAAGCTTATCTCATCCAAAAATATTGAATGTGTAAATTTTTAAATTAAAATATAAATTTTTTTCTAAACTCATCCCAACATTATCATTTGTAATGTTTAAATGAAATAAATGATAAAAATGAATAATCAAAATGAATGTTAATCATTCATTATTTCTTATCATTTTTATTGAACTTTATCTTTTTCAATTTGTTTGTTATAAACAAATTGAAAAAGATAAAAAAAAAAAAAAGAAAAAGTTTGATTATTGAATAATTTTTAGAAGGTAATGATGAGATTCGAGGATGTATGAAAATAATGTTCCCGCTATCACTTAAAACCTCTTATAACACTCATCACCGTTAAATGCCTTTTTTAAAATGATTTATTAAAAAAAAGAAGAAAAGAAAAGAAAAAAGCATTGCTTAAATTCTTATTGCATCTTTTTTCTCTTTCACAAATTTACTTGTCGTTTTTTTTTTTTTCACATTTTTCTTCCTTTCAAAGCTTTCCATCCAATTTTTTTTTCTTGGCTCATATAATTTTTACCCAAATATAACAACTTGGCTCACGTAATTTTCATTCAAATATAACAACTTGGCTCACGTAATTTTCATTCAAATATAAAAATTTGGCTTATGTAATTTTTATTCAAATATAAGAACATGGCCCATATAATTTTTACAAAAATATACGAACTTGGCTCATATAATTTTTACTCAAATATAAGAAAGAAAAAAGCGAAGGCTTAACGTTTGCGAAAAAACTTATTTGTTTATTTATTTATTTATTAGTAAGCGAATAAACCTTTTACATGTTTATTATACAATAAGATTAAATGATTATACTTTGCGAATATCGTTTCTTCAGATTTATAAAAATCATACCGATCGATAGGTTATATTTATAATTTTATAAAAATTATAATCTTCGTATATCACTAAATTTGTATTATATATAATTTTATAAATTATCATCTTATCATTAAGCTCATATTCATCTAGTTTTATAAATTATCCCATCATTGAATTCATATTGATATAAGAAAGAAATTATTATCTTATCATTAAATTCATATAAATATAACTTTATAAATCATCATCTTATTATTAAATTCACATTCATATAATTTTATAAATTATTATTGTTAAATTCACATTCATATAAAGAAGAAATTATTATTTTATCATTAAATTCATATTGATAAAATTTTATAAATTATTATCTTATCATTATACAATTATTCCATTCAAATATAAATAATTGTTTATTTACTTCATGTTGATTCTGATAAAAATTCCATTCAAATATTGTTTATTTACTTCATAATTATTTATTTACTTCATGTTGATTTTGATGAAAATTTTCGTCATAAATTTGTTTATTTCCAATCTGAATATTTTTATTTATTTTTTCAAAAAACTTGTCAAATTAAGCAAATATTGTTATAATTTAAAAAATATTCGTTTTTTTATGCAACATAAATATAAATATTTACGTAAAAATTTTAAAAATTGAAACTAACATTTTTACGAAATTTTCTTCATTGTAGAAAATCAAAATAATCGAAATGATCTAGTAAAAACTTTCGGAAATTTATTATCGCATAAAATAATTTTATCATAATATGATAAAGATCTAAGAACATATGAAATCTTTAGAATATAAAGTAGTAAGCAATAGTTTTATCACTATTATTTTTCATTAAAATTATCCGATTTGGTTTTAATCAATCTTAGAATCGTCATTTTGTTTATTGTCGAAAAAAGGAAATTTATCTATTAACTGATCTAATCAATCCGTTTTCATTTATTCTATTTATGTGTTATTAAATTAGCTTAAAATATTTCACTGTTTTTTGATATAGATAATCTTACTGTTATCAGATATAGATAATCTTATTGCTATCATTTTTTCTTATCACTTCTTTTTTCTCTTGTTTATTTGTCTATGTCAAAATTATTTGAAGTTGTCTGCTTGACTAAAACTGATAAATTAATGCATAATTTACAATCTTCAAATTTCACTTCGCTTAAGTCTAACTTCATTTCCTATGGGATTAATGCTGCAAGAAATATTTCTCGATGGTAATATTTCCGTTCTGTCGAAATTATTTCCATTTTTCGATAAACGAATGATTGCAATATTTGATGATCGCTGTTAGCTATGCGGGAAATGCAACATTTTCTCATTCTCATATTTTTCATTTTCTACATTTGCTTAATTTATATTATAATTTTGAAATATTTTCCTTTTTATTATTTTCAATAAATAATAAGAAATGAAATAAACAATCAAAAATTTAAATTTATTTAAGTAATAAACAATCAAAAATTTAAATTTATTTAAGTAATAAACAATCAAAAATTTAAATTTATTTAAGTAATAAACAATCAAAAATTTAAATTTATTTAAGTAATAAGTAATCAGAAATTTAAATTTATTTATAATTACAACATTAATAATGTATAAATAATAAAAGAAAAGGAAAAAATAAATGAATAAAAAATATTTTAATGAATAAATTAAAATTTTAATTTTTGAAATTAAATAATGAAATCAAAATTATTTATAAATTATTAAATTCATTTATAACTTCAACATACATTGATTATATATCAATTTAGTTTCTTTTTTTTTTTGCTAGCAATTTTCTCGACACTAATTTATTTTCAAAAAAAAAAAAAAGAAGGAAATTTAAATGATTGAAAAAGAATTTTTTTTTCTAAAATTTTTCCTTACTAATTATATTCAACTTATGCTCATCTTATTTCTCAATTATTTAATATTTTTTGATATTTTATTTTTTGATTGAATTTTATAAATTTATCAAATATTTGATTTAAAATATTTTTGATATTTAATTTCATTTTTTTAGTTTCATAAATTTATCAAATATTTGATTTACTGTCGCATAGATTTCTTATACTTTTTTTTTTAAATTAGTAGAATTTAATATCAAAATATCGATATCATATATGCATTTATATCAACGTTGTAATTTTTACGAATCAATAAAATTCTTTTTATATATATTTCATCGATATTTTTGATGATTTCATTTATGCTATCTATGATTGTTATCATAATTTTTATCAAAAGATAAAAATGAAATATTAGTAATAATAAATTGTATGAAATCATTTAAGATACATTACTATCATCGTATTCAACTAAATCTATCAATCGAATGCAAAAGCTTTATTTTCCCATTTTTTTTTCTTTGAATTTAATAATCCATTAATCATATCAATCCATAAATCATATCCATTTCAACATTTATATTTTTATCACAAAAAAGTCTAATATATAATCAAATGCAAATAAATCCTTTCTCCTTTTTTTTTTTTAACTATTTTGTAAAAAAAGTGGATTTGATAAGATTTTTTTTTCTTATTCCATAAATATTTTATTTTGTTTTTTTCTTCAACCAACTCTTTTTTGTTACTTTTTTTCTTTTTATATTTAAATTAATTAATAATTTATTACATTTAAGTTAATTGGTTATCACATTTTAATTAATTATCATATTCATTCGTTTATAATTAATAAATGATAAGATTAAATGATATTGATAAATTTGTATCATTTTGAAATAATTTAAAAACTTATTAGATTGAATAAATTATTTGTATGGATATTGACTGTGATATTTATAATTAATCGATGAATTCGATAATATGAAATTTTTGATTTCATTATTTTATTTGAATTTTAATTTCTTTCTTATATGCCATTATTCTATATTCGGTCTTTTTCTCGATCATTGTATCATTTCTTCGTCTTCGAGATCATTCGTACTTTTTTTATTTTCGGGATCATCTTATTTCTTCTTCGCTTTCTTGGTCATCTAACTTTTTCGTCGTTTTCTCGATCATCTTACTTTTTTTCATCTTCGAGATTATCTTACTTTTTCTTCTCATTCTCGATCATCTTACTTTTTCTTCGCTTTCTCCGTCATCTTACTTTTTCTTAATTTTCGAGATACCTTCATTTTTTTTTGATTTATCGAATTGAATTTTCCTTTTCATTTATCATCTTTTTCATTTTTTTAGGATATCAGAAAAGGAAACAACAAAACAACTTGTCAAAAAATAATTGACAAAAAAAATTTTTCCATTAAAAAGAATTGTTGTTAAAAAAACTTTTAATATTAAAAAATTATGTAAAATATTTGAAATGAATTGAAATGGATATCATAAAATGATAATTGTTATTATTGAAAATTACACGAAAATAATAATAAAAAAGTTGAAAAATCAATCGGCTAAATAAAAAAATATATGTATCATTTCCTTTTTTTATCTTTCATCGAAATATTTATGATAAAAATGATAACATTACGTTAAACTATATCGCTCTTGTTCGTTATTTAAAATTCTAGTAAAGCAGCAATTACCGTAATCTTCAATGTAATTACGATAGTACAAGAAAATAAATATAAATTGGCACTTTTAATAAAAAAAAAAAAAAAAGGATCGAGAATTTCAAGAGCAATTTAAATAATTGCTAATAGGTTTGTTAAAAACTGCAATAATAATTAGTTTTGCTTTGAGATATATAACAATTATTGTTTATGCAAATTTTCATCCCTCTGCTAAAATCAATAATAAATCCAAATGATACGTAGTGAGAGAGAATTTCATATAATTTATCAGTTAGCTAATTTATAGTTTGAATTTATATCGAATATTTTTTATCATTCAATCTTTCTTTATGATATAATTTTTTGTTAAAAATCAATAATCTATCTTTAACCGTATTCTTATTAATCATTTATGAAACGAAAATTTGGCAAACATATATTACTGAATTTTTGTTATTATCATCATCAATCGTTATCACTTTTTTTAATCACAATTTACTCTCGCTCGCATTATTATCAATAGCATCAATTTCATTATGATCATCATTATCACTATCATTTAGTGATCCATCATTCGCATTATTATCAATAGCGTCAGTTGAGCGAAAATATATATCACTGAAAACTATTATACATTGTAATTATCATCATTATTATCACCTACATCACTATCGTTTGCACTATTATTAATAGCATCATTATAAACATCACTATCGTTATCTATAACAGATGTCGTCATCATTCATTATCAATAATACCACTATTATTTGCATCGCTATCATATATATTATTATCAATAATATCATTATTCATCTATAAAAGATTATCTGTTCAATGAATCATTTATAGTTTTTTTCATTTTGCCGGAAAAATTATTTTTCTTGATATTTTGATAATTTTCTTTAATTTCTTTCAATTATTTTGAAATATTTTTGTTATCATTTTAATCAAAATGATAACATCTAATTGACTTTATTTAATAAATTTTTTCCTTTTAAAAATCCTATAAATAAAGCATTTAATTAATTAAATAAATTAAAACAAAAGAAAAAATTATATTTAAATATTTATTAGCTTACAACTTTGTCCCTTTTTCCCCCTTCTCCCTTCCTACTACCATATGTTTTGTTTGAAATCAAGTTGATAACATAATTTATCATTTGATGTCATGCGGATGAAGGAAAGCTATAATCTATCCAACTTATTTCACATCTCTAAAAACACATTTTTTGAAATGCTTTCAAACAATATTTTTTTTAAAAAATTTTAAAATAGTACGAAAAAAGGTCAAATTTTTATTCGATATGTTTAGAAAAAGTTGAAAATTTTTCAACTTTTCTTTTTTTTTCTTTTCATTTATTTTTCCCATTTCATTTCAATTCAAAAAAAAAAATAATTGTAACATTTCTTTTTTAATTAAATTTTTATTTCTATTGTTTTCTTGAATTAGACGGAACAAAAAAAATCATACATTTTAAATTTTCATTTATCAGTGTGATCAGCGTGATCAAAAATCACGTTTATCAACAACTTATCAGTGTGAAATTTAATTCGATAAGAATATCACTAATCAAACGCTATTGCTAATTTTCTTTTGTTTTTATTTCATCTATATTTATTCAAATTATTCATATCAAAAGTTTGCCGAAAATTTTTGAAAATTATTGATAAAAATGGAAAAAGAAATTTCAAGAAATATTTTACCTAAAAAAAAAATTAAACAAATAAGTTCACTTTTTGATGATAAAGTTTTTGGAAATTTTCTTTTTTTTGATATTGTAAAAGAGTGAGAAATTGATAAAACGATAGTATTTAGTAATGAAAATTTCAAAATTTGAATAAATAATTTCGTAATTTATGTTGCTTATCTTTGAAATTATCATAAATATCAATTTGATAATTTCAAGAATTTGTATTAATTAATTTTCGTAATTTAATCCAACTTTTTTCAATTTTGATATATTTATAGTTATTTCTTTTGTTTTATCAATAAAACAATTATATGAAGCGTTTCTTTTATATAAATTAAAATAAAAGGTTTGAGTAAATCAAGTATATTGGTGCGAAAAAAATGATCAAATTCAGAAGTACATTGATAAGTACATTGATATAAAAAGGACAGAATCTTTCTAAATTATGATACCGTGATATCAATTTAGGATAGCATTTTTCCAAGTTATGATATCAATTTAGGGTAGCATTTTTCCACGTTATGATATTATGATGCCAATTTAGGATAGCATTTTTCCAAGTTGTGATACTATGACATCAATTTAGGATAGCATTTTTCCAAGTTGTGATATTATGATATCAATTTAGGATAGCATTTTTCCAAGTTATGATATTATGATATTAATTTAGGATAGTATTTTTTCATGTTACAATATTATGATAATTTAAGATAGTATTCCTCCATGTTAAAATTTTATGATATCAATTTAAGATAGCATTTTTCCAAGTTGTGATATCAATTTGTAGCTAACATATTTCGAAAGCATTTCTACTTATCGAATGATAATATTTCAAATTTCCAAAGTTTACTTTTCATGAATTTTCAAAGATAGTTTAGGATGGTAATTTTAGAATTGCCATAAAAATTCATTTTTTTTTTTTTTGAAATTATTCTCTTATTCATACTGTAATATTAATAATGTCTCCAATCTGATCTTTTTATTCAATTTATTTTTTATGATTAATTATGAGGAAATTTCTTTTCTAACATTTACTAAAAATAAATTAAAATTCTAAACTATTTTTATAAATCCGAAATTAGAAATTGAAGGAAAAAAATTTTAAATTAAATTCCTTGCTGCATAACTATTCATCTAATTAGTTTACCCTTTATTTTCTTCTTTATTATACCTTCACAATATTTCATCTTTATTAACTTATCTGTTGTTTTATCACAAAAAAAACGGAAAATTTATTTCTGCTATTTTCTAAAAATATAAGTTTTAAATTTTTCTAAAAACGAAGAAACAAAAAAGATCTTCCAAAAATTTGCTAATTATCAAAAATTTTTTATCAAATATAAATTAATCAAAATTTTAATAAAAATATGAATATATACTTCTATAATAATTTATACTTTAAAAAAAAACGAAATTAATATTTCATTGAGATTAAAAATTCAACTTCAAGTCAAATAATTTTTATACGTTTTTGTGGAAAAATTATAATATAAAAATCTTTTTCTTATTTTTCCTTGTATTTTTTCTAAAATATTTTACGTCATTTTTCATTCATTCAACCATTTCTCTAAACATTTTTTACCTAAATTTTTACCTAATTTACGTCGTCGTAAAATGAAATAAAATATTTTAGAAAATACTTTTCAAAAATTGAAATTTAAAAAGTAGCGATTATTTTATGCAATTTGTTTTATTTGTGAATTATGAAATTTAGGATTTTATAAATGAAATAATAATTGTTTCAATTTGTTGATTTTATTTTTGAAAAAATGAAATTTGTAATTGCTATTCCTATTAGCATTCTTAGTATTTCTGTAAATTTTATTATTGCTATTGTTATTTTTATTATTATTATCATAATTTTTATTATCTTTAGTAGTTTAATTAATATTATCAATATTTTAATAAAATTGTTTGTTTCCAGAAAGAAAAAGTACACCTAATTTATTCGGAATCAATCAATCAATATTAGTTTGATTAAATTGCAATAGTAGTTTAATTTTAAAAACATTAGTTAAAAAAATAAGAGAAGTTAGGAATGAAACTTATATAATGGAATAAAAATGTTTGAACTATATGCGATTAAAGTATTGTTTAATTTCTACTATATATTAATTATTTGATTAATCATCTATTAGAACTTAATAATCTTTAATTCAATTTATTAATAGAAATGTTTTCTCTTCCTCAATATATATAATAAAATAAAATTTTTTCCCAAATATGCTAGTATCAGGAAAAATGAAAACGTATTCAAAATACAAAAATTCAGCCATGAAATTATATCGAACTTTTTTTTGAAAATTACATTATTATCGATTGGACAAATCATTTAATAAATGCTAAATGATCATAATGATCGATAATTGATCGAAATTTTCATCAATTGTTTCAAAAAAATAAAAATTTTAAATGAACAAATATTAATATATGTATATCTTCTTGTAGTTAAAGGATATCGTAGCTTTACGTTATTTCCTATAATCATTCATTCTTACCGTATTTATTCACATCGATACTGTATATTTCATCACATGCGTAGTTTATGATTATAATTCGCATAAATGATTTAAATTATAATGCTTATGATATAAATGATAGTCATTTCTATTCATATAATTCGCTATTACTATCATAGATATTATCAAAATTACAAATTTTTATTACTTCTTGGCATTCACCTGTTGAATTTACCATATTCATCGCTGGTGCTGCTGAGAATTCTTTTTTTTTGATATATTTTTATCAATGGGTGTTTGGATTTTGAACATTCCACAAGAAATGGATAATCATATGCGAAGGTAAAGTATCACTTTATTTACAGTACTTCATTTGACTTATTATAGCATAAAAATTTAAATACCGTATATTCAAAGATATGTAACGTTTATACATGTAATGCAACTGTAAAACTTTTAATATACGATAGTAACAAGTTACAACGAAATGTTTATCCATTCATTATACAATATATTGATAAATTTTATAGGAAAGAGGGAGAGAGAAAGAGAGAGAAGGAGAGAGAGAGAAAAAGAGAGAGAATAATTTAATTAGATTGAAATTTTTGAAATTTTTTTATTTTTATCATTTAATTCAGACTAATTTTAAATTAATCAATAAATTTTAAAATGATGATAATATTTTTTTTCATATTTTGGACAAATTTTTATTATTTTATAAATTATCAAAGATATGATAAAATATATGAAATAAAATCTAATTAAATCAATCATATTGAAGTAATAAATTTTAATCATAATATTTCTATTTGCTCAAATTTTATAAAACAACGAATTAATCATTTAATTATAATTTATTGATATAAGTACCTTGTAATATAAATTTATTGTTTTAAAATGAAAACTATTATCCTGTTTTTTTTTTTTTTTATAAAAAAGGAAATCAAAAAGTATGGTAAATTTTAGGAGGAAAGAAAGTTTATTAAAAAAAGGGGAAAGCATCAAATTCTATTGGGAATTTTATGCTTTTAAAAAGTTTTTAATCTTAGTAATCTTTGTCTTATTTTTTTGTTTTCAAAAGAAATATTCAAATTTAGCAAACTTATTTTTATTTTTAAATTTAGCTTTTATTGCTTTCATTTTAAAATAATAAACAATTTTCCATTTTGATTTTTTATTTCTCTTTTTGAATTTTCTTCTTAATAATAATAGCTTTAAACTAAAAAATAATTACATATGCAAATTATATATTTTTGAAAAGATATATTGCAAGCTATATGTAAATTATTTTGATATTGATAGATAAATAGATAAGATATTTTGAAATAATGAAATAATAAATAAAGTTGTAATAAGTAAGAAAAATTACAATTCAGCATGAATTAATTTGTAACCAAATATGAAAGCAACAGTATCTTCATGATCAATTAGTAAATTAGATAATAATATCAAAAAAAAAAAAGAACTTGGTAATTTATTAAATGAATAATTTATCAACAATGATATTAACTATTACAAATTTTTATCATTGATAATAATTAATCATGACTTATTTATTATTGTTATTTTTTCGTAGGAGAAAACTTTAGTAAATTTGAAATTTAATTTAATTGTAAAATCTAATATGCATTGCGATAAGATAATAAAGTCCATTCATGATAAATTAAGTTTATATCATTTAATATATATTATCAAATGTGATAAATATGTAATATAAAGGAATTAACAAATATTTATTTATTTACTGAAAAGTAATAAACTTAAAGATATTATAGTAGTACATATATAAGAAATAGAATAAACAAATAAATAAACAATTCTATTTATCGAAAAGTAATAACTTAAAGATGTGATAGTAGTTCATATATAAGAAACAAAATAAACAAATAAATAAGCAATATATCTGTTCTAAATGATGATAAATTATCAATAGTGTTAAAAGACATAATTCAATGATATTATTTTATCACTTTATTGATCACAATTGTTCTTCTTACTATCTATTCTTCTTTTTTCCATTTTTTCTTTTCAACTAAGTTAATTAATTAAACTAAGATATCTGAATTATAAAAAGTGTAATTGCTACTCTATAAGAAATATGATTTTTTGATAAATTATATTATTGGCTATTATTTTAGTAATAAACTTGAACATTATATTTATCATTAAAATGATAACCACTTTTGTAATCAATTAATATTGAAGTAAATTTCTTTTAGCAAAATTCATCAGTCATTTTTTCTGCATAAATTTTAATCAAAATTTGAACTTTTATCAGCTGATTTTATTTTGCCTTATCATTTACGTATTTTCCATTATGATTAAAATCGGATATTAACTTTCTACCATATCGTTACCTGTATATATCTTGTTTACCTTCTTTTAACTTATAAAATCTATTAAATGGATAATTCATTTTGTTTTGGTAAAATATAATTCTTTAAAAATTTTTCAAATATTTTTTCAGCAATATTTCCTCATTTGCTATGTAGTTCGAGAATTAGAAATTATAATTCGAGAATTGGAAACTTTTACAAAATTTTTTGATAATAAAAATATTCAAAGCTATTATTTCAAGCCAACCATTATACAAATTATTTCAAAATTTTTAGTTATATAAATTATTTTATGCTAAAATTTATTTGATTCAATTCTCATATATTTTATATTAAAATTTACATACGAAATATTTAATGTTTACATAAAGAAAAATTTAATAAGGATAATTTGATTTGAAGAAAAAACAAATTTAATTAAATTCTCTGATGAATGGTATTAATTTAATCTTATATTATTTATTAATAAAATCATTCTAAATAAATGTATCAAACGTATTTATTATAATTTTCCAAAATATTATTGTATCAAAAAAATTTTTCAAACTCTGAAATATTTATTGAATGGCAAAATTCGAATATTTAATTACTTTTTAATCATTTCTATTTCGTAATATTTATACAAAAATTTAAGTAAAAGTTTTTCATTTTTTTTTGTCTTTTAAATAACTAATTTACTCAATTTATTCATAGAAAAAGATATATGTAAATTATAAAATTTTTTAGAAAAAAAAAATTTTAAAAAGAAATAGAAATCTATAAGCTTTAATTTTAGATGAAAAATTAATTATTTAATTTCTTTTTCATTTATTATATTTTGTTGTATATTAAAATAAGAAAATTTAGGAATGTAAAAATTTGACACATTCCTTTTACGAAATCGTTACTTAAAAATAATTGAATAAAATTTGAAATTGTTTTAATAGGAGCTTGTAGTGTAAACAAATGTGTAAATAATATTTAAAATTCAAATCTATTAATATTTGCTATCCATAAATAAATGATATATTTGCTATCCATAAATAAATGATATACTGAATGATATAAATAGCAATAAGAAATTGAAAAAATAAACAACAACAACAAAAAGTATATGAAAATGATAAAGGAAAAAAATAGTATCAATAATTTTTAATCGTTGTAAATATCGATTTTTTTTTTTTTAAAAGATAAATTGTTTATTCAAACTTTAAAATATTCACATTTCATTTAAGATAAGTCGAAAAGTTTAAAAGTTACTTTTAAAATTTATACAATTTTTTTAAATACTTAATTTGAATCATTTTGTTAGAGGGAAAATAAATTTTTGTTGAAATTTTTAAACATAATTTTATGGCAATTTAAAAAGAAATTAATAAAATTTATTTTTTAAATTTTAAATAATAATAAAACGAAAATATTTCAAAATTTATTTATTTGCTTTTTCTTTTAAAATATTATAACGAAAAATTTTTTACAAAAAAGAAATTATTTTCAATTTTTTTATTTTCTTTTTTCTTCCTAAATAAATAATTGAAGTAAATCAAATATATTAAATGAATAATTGAAATTATTAAATAAATAATCAATTATTAAATAAGTAATTAATTTCTAATTTTTTTCTTTTTTCATTTATATTATTATCATCATTTTCAGCGAATCATACAAATTTATTCGCATGGCGGATGATTTACATGATGTTGCACGTTACCTCAATGATATGCGGATATGTTTTATAGCGATGACAGTTATTGGATATATTGTATTGATATTGTATGGAATTATATTTTGTGTTAGGAGGAATCAAAGACAACGTGGTACTAATAATATTAATTCAAGGACAAGAGGACGATGGGATTTTCAGGTAAAGGTAGCAATTTTTCATATTATCTAATTTCTAAGTCATATCAAAAACAAATGTTAATCTAATTTTTTTAATTTATATTAAGATGATAATTTTGATAAACATTTTTTATCAAGGTATTGATTTGATTATAAATGAATAGCGTTTATTATATTATATGATGATTATATGATTATACAATAATCTTTTAAATTCCCACAATTATTAATGATAAGAGTGAATACAGTAATCTTTTATGGTTATCACACATCATTAATGATAAATAGTGATATATTCACTCATAATAATTCTAAAGTATAATAAGTGTTGATTTTCAGCATATTTAATCAAATTATAAATTGATTTGGTTATAAAACAATGCTGCTTAATTATCGTATGGTAATTATTCGGTAATATTATACAGTAACCATGTTTATAATCATTAATTATAAGCTATGATATATTTATGATAGCTTGCATTATTGCATGTTAAGAGTTTTTAAATTTATATTTCATAATAAAATAAATTATTCTTCATAACTATATCTATTTATGTATATGTTAATAAAATTTTACCTAATATTCATTTGAAATAATGACTGCGAATGAAGAATAATATTTTTCATGGGATAATTCTTGTTTTTCAAATTGATAAGAACTAGAAGGAGATAAGAGATAAGAATAGCTATGCATTGAAAGGAAAATTTATAAGTGATAACAAAAATAAGTAGAATTATTATATCTCATCATTTATACACATATTCATGCATGATATAAAAACAAGTGATCATGAGCTATCATATTCATAAAAAATAATGCATTATCAAATAAAACTGAGGAAAAGCATAAAAGATCAAAATACTAATACCGATATGCTGATATAACGATGTGCCGATAATATGATAAATGCAGGACATGCTATTATAATAATATGTTTATATCACGATATTGCATGATATATATTATCTTGTATTTGATATATTTGTTATCAACGCATTTGATCTCTCAGATATGCAATTATTACAAATGCATCAACATTTTAACATAACTGATATTGATAATATTTTTATTATACTTAAATTAAATAATCTTATTACAAATGCATCAACATTTTAACATAACTGATATTGATAATATTTTTATTATACTTAAATTAAATAATCTTATTACAAATGCATCAACATTTTAACATAACTGATATTGATAATATTTTTATTATACTTAAATTAAATAATCTTATTACAAATGCATCAACATTTTAACATAACTGATATTGATAATATTTTTATTATACTTAAATTAAATAATCTTATTACAAATGCATCAACATTTTAACATAACTGATATTGATAATATTTTTATTATACTTAAATTAAATAATCTTATTACAAATGCATCAACATTTTAACATAACTGATATTGATAATATTTTTATTATACTTAAATTAAATAATCTTATTACAAATGCATCAACATTTTAACATAATGATATTGATAATATTTTTATTATACTTAAATTAAATAATCTAATATTAAGTTTTTTAAAAAAATTGATTTTTATTTCTTTTTATATATTTGTTACTGATAATGCAAAATAATAATAAATTTAATTAAAAAAATTTTGCATATATATTACTTATTAAAAGGGAAAATTTTATTATTTAATTCCAAATTTATTAATCAATTGGAAAAAATTAATAAACAAAAGAATGAAAAAAACTTAACTCTTTTTCGTAGGAAAAAACTAATTATTATCAAAAGTGATAGATAAATGTTAATATTCGATGATTTTTTTTGGATAATAATTTTGCTAAGTGATTACTTTTGATTGAAATTTTAGGTAGAAAATAGAGATCAACAGCAACATAATCAAAATGATGATTTGGTATCTGTAAGAAGTGATGGATTACAGGGTATTACATCAAATTTCAGTTTAGGTTCTTTCGTTTTTTTTTTTATTTTGTATTTTAAATTTAAGATTGATTATATAATTTATATTTTTTATTAAATTAATTCATTGTTATCACTCTGATAGCTAATATGATATATGAAATTATCAATATCGTGTTTTTTTTTTTGCTTAAAATATAAAATTTTTAAATGTTTGCGAAGGCAAAAAATTCGCAATTTTTCAGGTCGCAATTATCATCGAAATCCTCCATCATTTATGCGTCATGGTATTGGTATGAATCATGCTCAACAAACTACGAGGTAAGTACTATTTGTTTGAATTTAATTTAAATTTGTCAATTCTTGTCGAGAAAATTGTTGCGAAATTTCTTAATTAATTGATTATTTAAATAGGCAAAGTATATTGAAAAAGAAATAAAAACGAAATTTAAGTAGAATAGAATAAAATGTGATGTAATTTAATTTATCCATCTCATTCTTTTATTTTCCATCTGAAAATTTTATTTAAAAATTGAATTACATATTTTCAAAAATCTTTTACCCTCTTTTCCTTTCCTAATTTCAATATTCATCCATTTTCGTGAACAATAATAAAAAAAAAAATTCCAATATATTCTCAAATATTGTGATTATTTTGGAGGAGAAAAGAAAAATTATTCATTTAAAATCAAAAAATTTTCGCATTAAATTCCAACGATAGTTTTTATTTTATTTTTTGCTAAAATTTTAACAAAGTAATGAAATAAACTTGGTGGTAATAATTTACAAAATTTATTTAAGTAAAATTAAAAATTTTGAAAAAAGAAAAAATTTTAAAAATAATAATAATTTGATTGATTGGTGATTGCGAAATATTCAAATTTAATAGAAATTAAATTTTAATCAAAAAAACTTAAACGAATTTGATGAATTTACAAAATTTCGATCATTCGATTCGAATAGTTATCAATTCCTCTTCGTTTAATAAATATCATTTAATATAAAAGTATTGAAGTTTCTTTTTTTATAGTCAAAAATTTTCTAAAATAATAAATTTCTCATAATAAATTTTAAGAAAAAAAATTGCATAAATTTCGATCGATTAAAGCCTTTTTTTTCGTTGAAAGTTTATAAAATTAATATTATTTTCTTATTTTCTTTTTTTTTTTTTTTTTAGGTTAATGGCTGATCAAGATAGTGGTATTGTAAAGCATCAAGTACCACATATAATAACCGATCCACCAAGTAGTGAAGAACATACGCCACCAGCAAAAGTACCTGAATTATTAAAAGGAGCTATAGAAATGTGATTTTAATTATTTATATATATATATATCAAGATAATGGTATATATATATACATAGATATGAAATATATAGATAAATATATGTATTTTTATCTATATATGAAACAATATGTATATATATATATATATGCTATACTTTTTTTTTGTTTTTCACATTTATACTATTCTTATTTTATTCTTTCCTAAATTTCTTATCATTTTTCTATTTTAAAAAAAATATTTGATTCAATTTTACGATCTCTTCATTTCGCTTTTTTTTTCCTTCTTCGTTTTACTATCTATTTCTGTTAAAAATATTTTTAAATGAAAGAAAGAAAATTGTTCAGTAAATTGATAAAAAGATAAATAAATGCCCAATGAATTGATTGATTGATAAAACGATTGAATATTTTTCTGCTTAAAAAAATAAAAAAATTATCAGTTTCGATATATCAAATTAAGCATACATTTTTTGCAATAAATGATAACGAATGAGGAAATAATATAATTCTTTTTGTTTCAAAGAAATTTTTTTATCACTATTACTAAATGATAACGAAATTTTGATCTTTCATTTTTCTTTTTTTCGCAATTTCTTCAAATATCATTTGTTTTTCTAAGAAAAACAAAAAAAAAAAGAAGAAGAAGGAAGCAATTTGTATTATTTTAGCAATAAATGATAATATCGAAATTTTAGGTAAATTTTGATGATAATTTATTGAAATTAATCAATGTTTTTAGTAATTTATCGTTTGAGCAATAAAATTAATCAATGAATACGATGCGCTAATAAAATTTTTCACATTGAAAAAAATTATTAAATTATTAAGAAAATTCTTCCCAAAAAAAAAAAAAAAAATTGTTAAAGTATAATAATCAAATTAATTTTAATTTAAATCAAAAATCAATCTTTTCTTTTTCCAAATTAACATTATCATATAGAATTCACTCATTTGACAATAATTATAATATGAAAAAAAAATGAAAGAAGAATATATTAGTAATAGAATGAATAAATTTATGAATTATATGTTGGGATCGAAATATTTTATTGAATTATTTTATATTTATTCCGCAATTTGTCAATGATAAGAAAAGATACAAATAGGACTTGTAAATTTTATTTTAGTGATAAGTAAACAGAAATTAATCATTATAATAACATTGATAATTGCTTGTTATATTAATTCAAATGATGTTCAATTTTTATTCTTTAAAATTTGCTATCACTTTTTTTTTTTTAACACCTTTTATACCTTCTTCTGAGATTTTTTTCCTTTCTTATCTATTGATTGATTGAAAATATTTAAAAGTTATAGCAAAATTATTTTACCATATATTATCTCTTTTGATAACAATAAGAAAATTATGAGATATGAAAACGATAATAGATTGAATCATGGAAATTATCAGAAATAAATATATTAATTAATTAATTAATTAATTAAATATATTTTGAACGTATAAAATTGAGTAATCATTATTTAGTGAATGTATTATGTATTACGATAATGCATTTCATTTGATACGTATCATTTGTTTATTTAGCGGGTAAAATTTCAACTAAATGACAATTTGAGCAATTTGGTTTACGTAAACGTTTTAATATCGAGAATGTTAATAATATAGATGGATAGAGATGTATTTTTAATTATTAACATGAACTTTTATTAAATCAGGTTGATACAAATTTTTTTTTAATTTTAACAATTTTTTTATTTTCCACCAAATTTTGTTAAATCTTTTCATCTTTTCATATTATCAAATAGCTGATAAACTATTTGTGATTATTTGTTTAAAATTTTCGTTAAGAAATTTATCGTCAAACAAAAAAGGAATAATAATAATAATAATAGGCCCAGTGGACTTAACTATTTGTCGTTTACATATACGTGTCCAGTGCCTTAATATATGTATGTCTTCATAAATTAATAATGATGCTGTAATTCGTTATGGCTTTTATGATTATTGCAATTGCTGCATAAATATGAATATTATTATGATGATATCACTAAATACTGATAAGGAATTAAAGTTTGTGCATAGATAAAATCGAATTTGTTTATTTGAATGAAATCATCGCTTAGCTCCGTCTCGAGATTTTTTAAAAGATAGCATTCATTTATCTGAAATGAATGAAAGAATGGATCATATCAAAAAATTTTGCTTAATTTACAATCATCTTGTATTAATATTTAAAAAATAATTGATTATAAAGCTTAATTAATTTTGAACTATTATATTAGCATGAAATTTTTGGTAAAAATTTGTTGTTATTACCTCAAGCAAAGATATGCCGTGATAATTATTTCCTCGAGAGTAATAATATATTTGTTATTTCTTTCAATTTGAATCAATTTAAGTAAAAGTTTAAAATAATGGGAATAATTGTTATTTCAGCACAAAAAATGAGACTAACATAAAATATTGATATAAATTTTTAAAAGTTGATAAAAAATTATGATTGAAAAAATAGCCTAAGATTATAAAAACTGCTAAAATTTATCATTTATCATTTGAAGTTAACATGAGACATTCAAAAATTTAGATAAACAAAATTGGTTAGATAGATTTAAGTGGTTTCTTTTAGAATGAAGCAAATGAAATAAAATATCATAAATCAACAGTTATTTTATAGAAGTTAAAAATCAACGATAAATAACTGGAAGTAAGGTAATGGTAAAACTAGAGTTAATATAAATTTAAAATTAAAATGATAATATATTTGTCATAGATCATTAAAGTTTGTTATCTGTTAGCATGTTAATTATATGAGCATAGTATGAATTATAGTAAAAACTTAATCAGAAATTAATTAAAACAATAATAATTCACTTATTGGAAATGTTAAATTTATTTTCGAGCCTTAATAAGGGTGTAATCTAGTATATGTAATCTTGATAGTATCAATAATTAATACAATAATATCGAAATAATGAATTGGATAATAAATATGAAATAAAAATTGATTTAGAATGAAAATGAATACAAATTAAAATTGGTATCAATTAAGTTTAATATATTTCTACAAAATTTTTAGCGTTTTTCTTTTAAAATATTTAACATATTGAATTATTGATTTTTTTGATTATTTTGATTATAATTATTTAAAATGATTTATTTCGTTTTTAATGTCATCATTATTATTTAATTAAAATGTAATTAGCAATAAATTATCATCGTATATGCCATTTTCTTAAATCTAATTTTTTAGTTTAAAGTAAATTTACGATCAATAATCAATAATCTTATTTTCAATTTAAATGATTGAAATATTTAAATTTTTCAGAACTAAAGATAATGTATATTAAAGACAATTAAAATATCATATATTTAACCTTTACCCTTTAATCTTTAATGTCAAGTAATCTCTTTTCTTTAATTCTATCCCAAATTAATTAGCAAACAACAAAATCTGTATAATATTCGTTATTATACTATGACAAAAAAAAAGTACAAAACAAGACAAATAGTAATATGTAAATTAAAAACTAAACAAAATAAAAATACTACAATAAATATTGCCCATCATCTTCTGCAATAATTAGCAAAAATAAATTCTGTCGAGAAATCCTAAGCAAAAATAAATTCTGTCGAGAAATCCTTAGCAAAAATAAATTTTGTCGAGAAATCCTAAGCAAAAATAAATTCTGTCGAGAAATCCTTAGCAAAAATAAATTCTGTCGAGAAATCCTTAGCAAAAAATAAATTTTGCCGAGAAATCCGAAGTATGCTTTGATCATCAATATTCTGATCGATTAATTCAAATCATTTTGTCTTCTGACGTATTGATTTATGTGTATAACATGCAGTACGTATCTTCCTCATATTGTAACTCCGTCTCTACATCTGAATGTATAAGATGCTCATGTACATTTGTATGATTATGAATAAAGGAGCTAATCATATCTGTGCCTACCGTATACTTCTTGCATAAAATACATCCACCAACTTCATGCTTGTTGCGTATGTTTCTCGTATTGGGATTCCGTCTTTACATCTCATATGTAAGGCATTTGCACCTTTAGGAGACATCTATTAACATCACTATGTGTTCTCAGGTATTGGAAATTATCGATGAGCAATTTGATAGAACTGTTTAATTCCCTAAGTTTGAATGTTGCCCGAATAAACGTTTCTAACAAATCGCTAAACAACAACTTCCACAACATCTTTTTCATGAATGAGAAAAAAATAATAATTTTTAAAAAATTAATAATCAATTTAAGGGGAAAAAAATTTTGATCATATTTGAAATTTGATCATTTAAAGGGGGAAAAAAATTGAGGTAAAATTTAATTTAGTACAATTTCAATTCATTCATTCATTTCGATGTGATTGTAAAATTGATGACGGATTTGATTGTTTTCAATATTTTTCTCTTTTTCTTTTTTGTTATTTCTTATTTGAACCTTTCTTTACATTCATATCATTATCTGACCTGCTGTTATTATCATCATTATCATCATCATCATCATCATCATCATTATCGTTTCTATTTAGGATAAAATACTTGAAAGAAAGATAAAAAAAAAATGGAAAAATTTTTACTATTTCCTTTTTTTTTCTTTTTAACAAATTTTTATTGACATTTCTTGTCACGAACATTTGTTGACATTTTTCTTAAAGAAAGATAAACATTTTACGAAACTTTTATTTACAATCTGCTCTCGTAATTATTTCATTCAACTTATTTTCTGTAAATATCAACCTTTTTTTCTTGTATATACAGGTATTATTCTCATCCGTTTTTTTTTACTTCCATTTATCGATTTTAAATGATAATTATAGAAGTTATATGTTAATAGAAATTTAACTATAATTCGTTGAAATTTTTCTTCTATCCAAATTGCAGCAATAAAATAATTTTGATCCTAATTTTAAATCTAGTTTTTCTTAATATAAATGTTAAAAAAAAAAAAACAAATTATTTATTCAGTTGTTAATATATTGTAATAACAAAACAAAAAATCATATTTCATTTCAAACTATCTAATTAGCATAATATTCCAAAGAAAAATAAATATTGTCAAAGTTTAAAGTCATATCGATGAAATAATAAATAATATTTACATACTGTATTGATTTACATGAATTTAAAATGAGATTTCTTTTTGTAATATAAATTGGAAATAAAATATAAAAAAATGAATAATCGATTTATCTAATATTTGTATTGGGAAAAATAAGAAATATCAAAAGATATGTATGAAATAAAATGATCAAGATGACAATCACTTTAAAAAAAAAAAAAGAAAAAAGAGATGATACAAATGAAATGAGATGGTAACAGACAATTATTGTTTACTTAATTTGACAATATTTGTTCGATCATCATTTTGATGCGAAAATCTTTTTCCTATTAATCCATCCCTCATTCTTTTGTCATTATATATTTATTTTGATTCATCAGTTTGTCAATCTTTTTTTTTTTTTTTTGGATTTAACTAAGTTTAAATAGTAATGAAAATTTCATCATTTATATCTGAATGATTCAGATATTCTCAGTATAGATTTTTCAATGCGTATTATATCTCGTAAATTTTCTATCTATCATTTTATCTCGACAGATTTTAAGTGTATGATGTTAGAAGGCTGACGTATATTTTAAGAGTCTATATATCTTTATAGTTATTATATTATCATTTCTAAAGGCTGTAACTTGTCTTATCATTTCGGAATATTGCATATCATCATCTCAGGAACTCTCTCAAAAGCCTGTTTATACATTGTCATCGCGGAAAGCTATTCATATATCATTATCTTCGAAAGCTGTATTTATGTCATCACCTTAAAAGATTATCATCGCGTATCATTTCATAAACCTATGTATTGTTATGATTTCGAGAAACTATATTATATTAGAGATTTGATCAAATGAAATATTTCGATTTTCTAATTTTACTATTTTTAAAAAAATTTTATCCAACTAAATTACATTAGATCAGGAAATCCTTTCTCTATACGAAAAATAATAATTTCATTTATAGAAATACTTATCATATTTGTATAATAATTATCATTTTGCAATCACTTCATCATTTTATTGCAATTTTAACTCCTTTTTTCTCCTATATTACCATCAATTGTTATAATCATTTATCACTCTCGACAAGTTCCATCAATCGTTATATCTCAATCGATTATAAATTCCCAAAAATAATCAATTTTGCTCAAATCTTCAACACTATTCTAAAAAAAAAAAAAAAAAAGTCTAATTTTCTTCCATTCCATTATTTTTTCCCTTCCACTGTATTAATTTTAACTTTAATTTTGATCAATTTTTCAATTTTATTATCTTTCATTAGTTCTAATTTTCAATTTATAAATAAATCATTTTCTTCATTTCTATCTTCTTTGCACCATTATCATATATTTTTGTCTTACTTTATCACTCATTTTAGTAAATATCCTCCTCTTATCATTATTAATTGTTAGTTTATGAAAATTTTAATTTAATGTATTTTCACTCTCTGTATATATATATATATAGATAGATATATTTTCTCTATCCATAATTTTTTAAAATCAACACTCATGCATATATTTATGTGCATATTTGATAAATTTTTAAGTTTAAAAAAAATTGACAACAATTTAAAAAAAAGTGAGAGAGAGAGGAGAGGAAGAGAGAGAGAGAGGTAGAGAGAGAGAAAGAAGAATTCTCTTCATAAATTGGATAATTTTTTAAAGAGGAAAAGAAGAAAGAAAGGAAAAAAAAAGAAAATTACTCGTATTTCGGTCATTTTTATATTTCTCCTTAATTAATTTGTACCTTGTTTTAAACTTTTTTTTTGTGTTAATTTGATCGATTTCTAATTTTTCTTTTTTTTTTTTTCTTACATCACTAATTATAGCATAGTGTAAAATAAGCCTACCTAAGATAATTTGACTAAACAAAATTGTTTTAATACTAAAAATGATCAAAACTTCAATATCATTATTTACAATAATGATGAAATGAACTTATTAGCATTTCTAATGACAATATTTGATATTATTATTTTATTTCAATGAAAATTTATCTTAGGCTATTATTGTTATTATTATTGAAGATTATATAAGCTAGGCTTATTTTACACTAATTTCTTGGCTTATATTATATTATTGCATCATTTTATGCTATTCGAATTTTTCTACCAAATAAAGAACATTATGAAAGTAATTAATGTAAACAATTTTTTCGCCAATTTCAATTCTGATTTGGATTTAATTAATTTTTTTAATTATTAAATTTAGCTTAAATTTTTTTTAAATTGAGCATAACATTTGATGATATTACAAGTAAAACCTAAAGTTTGCGATTAATTAAAACAACCAATCTGATAAAGCAATGATCGAATGAATTATAGCTACTGTTATAAATTTGATGTAAAAAATAAAAGACGATACTTTGGAATATTTTTTTGATCATATTTTTATATTATTCTCGAAATCTGCACTTATTAATATCATTTATTTTTATCATCATTACCAATCTTATCATCATCATCATCATCATCGTCAGCATCGTCAGCATTATTATCATCATCATCAACATTAGCATCATTTCCACACAAATAAAGTTATTACACTGCTCAACCAACATTTACAATTTCATTTAATTTGGCTAATATTGCTTTAGGAGATTTGGAGCAATTTGAAAATGATCAAAATATGATTTAATTTGTTAACGATATTGCAAAATTACAACAGGTATTATTTACTCTTTTATTTCAGTTCAATTTGTCTAGCATATTTTTTTTATTCCTGAATAATTAAATTGTTGTTTTTAATTTTTTTTTAATGCTTATTGTATGAGCAAATTTAATCAAATAGAAAATAATTTAATCAAATCTTTTTATTTATTTGTTTCGGGAACAATATGCATAACAATAAAAAAGCATTGTTTCTGATTCCAATAATTAATTAATTAATTAATTGCAAAAAAATATGAAAATTGAATCGATTGGAAAAAAATTTAATCTTCAAGATATCATTTTCAAATTGAATTAAATCAAATAATGTTACAAATTCGTCGTACATTTCAAATTTGACAGTTATTTCATTTAAAGCATTTCATTATTCTAATATAAAATTTACATTTTAATTTTAAATTTTCGATAAAAAAAAAAGTTGTCACTGGATAACAATTGACAATATGAATAATTTGAGTACCGCAATAGCTTTAGATCAAAACTACAGTACATCTTGAATATATATTTACCTTTTCCGGAGTAAAAAAATGCTTAAAAAAGTAAATAAACTATAAACATTAAATGGCTAACGAAAATATATTTGTAATGAAAATTTTGTAAAGTTTTTTTCTTACATTCAACAAATTATTTTACAAATTTAAATGAATGAATAATCAAATTTATAAAAGTTAATCAGTTGAAATTTAAAAATTTAAATCAAAATTTTTTCTTATTTTAATGTGATAAATTGATAACTGCTATTTGCTGTAATAATTTCCTTACCGGTTTCATCATCTATTCATTTTTCTTCTTATCCAAACTTGTATATTTTTGCCTTTCAAATGATCAAACTTTTAAGTGATAACGTAATATCTCTTTTTATTGCTTATTTTCTTGAAATTTCTGACCTATTTAAGATTTAGTTTTAGTTTTTTTTGTATCATTCGATAATTCATTGTTATGATAAATCGACTAAGCACAATTTTATAAAATAAATAGATAAGATTACATAAAAAGTTCAACGATTATTTAAGTTTTTCTTAATAATGCTCAATTGTACTCTTTTAAAACTACTTGATCGTTATCAGCTGTAAATGTTTAATCATTACTTAAAATAATGATCAAACAATTGAATAAGTAAAAATAATTTCTCAAATAAAATACCTGAACTATTAGCTATAATATTTTTAAACTTATCAATATTATTTTAATTCGATTTATTATCCGTTTATCATTTCAGATTGTAAGCATGACGAATCAAAATTTACAATCAACGACAACATATTATAAACAATTACCTGATTATTATAATCATGAACAGTCTGAGAAATCAGTTAGTAATGCACAAATGTTATCAAATACTGATAATCAATTATGGCCTTCTCATAGATTTATTCATGATGATGTGAAAGAAGAAGGACAATGGTATTATGGTAACTTGTATTTTCATACTTTTTATAATTATACCATCTGCTTCTATTAAAATATTGTCTGATATGTAAATTAGTATCAAATATCTTCTGATATTAATGCACTCAAACTTTTATACGTTTTTTTAGTGATATGAAGTATCATACTCTATCATTACAGTAACAGGTATTATTCAGAATCTCTTAAAATTCTATTAATGATTCTTGATAGCTTGCACTTATCCTATGCTATTATGTTTTATAAAAATGATAGATTTCTTATTAATATCATTTAATCCATTAAAATATCCACTAAGTATATTTATCTTTAATTTTAACTTTTCATTGCTATTTCTGTTAAGATATCAGAACTGATTAAATTAAAGTAATAATAATATATTGTTAAAATATTAACTTCCGTTAGTGTAAACTGATAGTTTTGCAACATTTAGACTATTAAATTCTTGCTTAGAAATGTATTAACATTTATTGTACAATGCAGAACTTATTCATCAGTATTTCATGTATTGAATTTTATTTGAATCAATTATAATTTTACAACTTTAATTTTTATTGCAGATCATAATGATATTGATTATAAATTAAAAAATTCAAAAATCGAGTCAACAATTCAATCATCTCATACTGATGTTTATGAAATATCTGATAAGTTAAATGATACAACTTCGCATATTTCCCAGGTCACCAATGATTCATCCTTATATTCTCTTACAGGTTTGATTATAATATTTTAGTATTTTACATTGAATTAATTGTTAGTTTATTTTAATTATATACATCTAGATAGAAAAATTACTCGTGTAATTTTATCAATTTTAATATTGTATATGGGAAGTTTTATAAAGCTGTGAATTTGAAATCACTATAACAATTCAATAACAACATAATAAAAGACTACTTTTAATCTTTTCTTGATCACGTGTTATATTCAGCTGCATCATCCATTTCTTAGATGTAAAACTTTTTTTTTATTTAATAGTTCAATCAACAATCGAATAGATTTGGAATTAATAATTGTTTTACATTAATTTGCAAATGTTATTGGATCAATTTGTATTATTATTTTATGATATTTTTGTTATCATATTAAAAGTAGTTAATTTCTTCTTCTCTTAAAAAAATCATTTATATAATAAAATTTTATATAAAAAAATTAATTGAAATAAATTAGTACTTAAAATGAATTAAAACATTCTCTAAGACTTAAAAGAATGCATAAAAAATCAACAAAAAAATTTAGCAAATAATATGTAAAAATTGATCATTTTTAGAAAATTGGGATTTGGTATTGGTTTACCAGTATTGTTTCTTCTATTGATTATTCTTATTTTTATTATACATCGAGAATGGTTACGACGATACTCAAAAAGTATTGCAAATCATAATTCACATAAATGCGATTTTTGCCTTAGTTTTGGTTTTGATCGAAAAACTACGATAAAGAAGATAGCAAATATTGGTTTGCGGAAATCACCGAATCATTGTAATGATGAAGATGATCGTTGCCATAAAAATATCCCTGATATGTAAGTTTCGTATTTAAAATTTTCATTTCTATAATTACTTAATTAATTAATTATATTAATTCTTAATTTCTAATTACTTGATGTTTAATATCATAATTATATTATGTTTAATCTATAACTTCTTATTTGTTTGATTAAATAATATTATTTTTTGCCTTTTTGCCTTATATTTTTTTTCTACTCGCCTAATTTTTTGAAACATTTTTCCGGTACTTTATAATTACATGTTAATATTATAGCAATTATAATACGAAATATTAAGGTGAAATTTTTCAGAAGATCATAAAATTGATCTCAAACTCTGAGTTTTACTAGTAAAGGTTGATAGTTCTCTTACGTTTTCTTTTTTTTTTTTTTTTCTGATGATAAATGGAAAAACCTTGATAAATTGATGATATTGTTAGAAAAGAATGATAAGAATAGACTGAATTAGGACTAAGTTAAAAAGTTTATAAAAATAAAATAATGTAACAACATTTTCTATGGACAATTTTCTGTTTTTTTTCAAAAAAAAGATAAAAAACGAAAAATTTCCTTTAAATGAATTTAAAAGAAAAATCTTCCCATTTAGTATTTATCTTAGTAAGTTTTTCTTTTTGTTTTTTTTTAAAGCGAAAATTTATGGTTGTTAGAAAAATCACGATTGGTGGTATTTCATGAAATGAAACTTGGTTCTGGAGCATTTTATAACGTATACAAAGGTTATTGCTTTGCATATTACATATTTTTCATAATACTCTTAATTCAATCATATATACATATATTTATTGAAAATATGATGATAATTTAAAATATAATAAGTGATAAGATGCAAATATTTTATGCTTTAAAAAGTGATATCTTTAATATAAATTAATGTTAATGGTAATCATACCTTAATAATATTCATCAAGTAGTCATTTCGCAATGCTATACAGTTCATTGAATTTTTTTCTTGATAAATGATTGATAAATACAAATTTATAATTATGATAATAATACTGATATTAGTAGTGATTTTGAATTGGTTAATGGCTAAAATTATCGTTTTATTATCATTTAATCTGCCAGCGATTAAATTTTTATCAATATAGCATCAATGAATTTATTTTTTATTGAGTTAACATTTAATGGTATTCTTTTCAATAGTTATTCTTTTGTATTGAATTGTTATTGTATCAGTAAAAAATTCTTTTTCTTCTTTTCATTTAAATTTTTCATTCCTTTTTTTTTGTATTTTTAGGTGCTATCGAAGGATCAGCACCGATTTGTAAAGTAAATCCATCATTATCAACTTATGGGATATTTAAAGATTGTATGTGTGCTATCAAAATGCTTTCATCAACTGCTGATGATATTGCACATGCTGATTTCATCCAGGTTTCTTGATTTCATTTTTTTATTTTAAATATTTCAATAATATTTGAAACGAATTATTATAACTTATTTAATTTAGCTAAACTATCTTACGCGCCATAAAATCTTTGCAACATTGAATGAAATAAAATTAAATTAACATTAGATTAATTTTAACCTCTCCATCATTTTTAAACAACTATTTTTGCTTGGAAAATTTTTTTACTTTTTTATTGAATATTTAAACTAAAGCATATATTTGTACTACTTGTCGCTTGCTTCTGTATTTAATTTTGACTTTAATTTGTTGAACATTTCGTATAAACGGCGATAAAAGGAAAAAAAGAATAGTAATAACATTAATTTATAATTATTTTAAATCAAAATTAGCAAATGAATTAATTTCAGGAAATAAAATTTATGAAATCGCTCAAATATCATCCACATTTGATAAGTATGCTTGGTATAAGCATCGATGATAATGATAATATTATGTTGCTTATCGAATATTGTGATTTCGGTGATCTTTTACATTTGATACGAAATAAAAGAAGCGAAATTATTATGGTTCATTTTAATTTTATTACTTATAAAAAATTTCATTCAAAGAAAATACTCAATGTAATAAATTTTTAACAAATTTATATTAAAATGATAATGAAATTAGAAGTTTATTATGAATTATACGATTAAAAAAAAAGTAAAAATTAATAAGAAATCTTCTTTCATCAGAATCATACAAACGAACATTCAAAATTACGTATCAAGGATTTGGTAACATTTGCATGGCAAATCAGTAATGGATTAGTAAGTTTATTATATTTATATAATCAAATCAATTTGGCTTATTTGAAATTTCATCTCACATATTTAGCCAAAACTTATTTTTGTTTTTTAAATTTATAATATAGGAATTTTGAATATCTTCTTTCATTTCATTTTTCCTTCATATATTGAGTTGGCATTTCTTCTTTTTTTTCACTGTTTCTTTCTTATCTAATTTCTTCATTTACTTCGTATATTTGTCATCCTTTAATCTTTAATTTAATTTAGTCTTTTTTCATTCCGGTTATGTTCCGGTACAACCAAATCATTTTCTCTATTCCTTAATTTTCATTTTCTGCAATGGCATTTTTATAGAAAATGTCGATAAATATCGATTCATTATCCTTTATGAAATATCCTTATATTTATTTATTTACTTTCTCACATATCAAGCAGTACTTAAACATATGGTACTAAATTTTGCTTAACTTTAAAAGAACCTGGAAAAGCTTGAGCTAAAATCTGATACCAAATTATAGTTTTATGTTATAGGAATATCTGAGCAGTATAGGATGCGTACATCGTGATGTAGCTGCTCGTAATGTACTTGTTAATGCTGCAAATATTTGCAAGGTTGGTTTTTTCTTTATTCAATTTAATCAGTAGATATATGTGTTAATTATCATTTTAATAAACATAAATATTGCCTAACTTGGATGATGATATAATAAATATGAAATAGAACTAACACATGAAAATGTTCAAAGTGGTGTTAAATTGACATAATTGAAATATATAATATTTATGCTTATTAATCATAATAATTCAGTTTGTTTGTGTTGACTTCATTTCCGCTATTTATTCGATTTTATTTATTAAATTTTAAAAATATTTTAATCATTATTATATGACTAATTATTATATGCTGCTTCAATCATTATTATTTCATTCATATGATTATTTGTTATGAAAATTTCATAAATTTATTAGTTGTGCATAAAACAATAAATTTTAACGTATTTATTTTTAATTTTGATTATTGCTTTATTTATCTGCTTGTTTTTATTTATTTGCATAATTTATCAATAAGCTTTTAATATTGTCCACAATGCTATTATAGAATTTTATTTAATTTTTTCATTCCTAATACATAAACAGAATCGTCTACGAAAAAGGATGAAATTAAAAGGAAGGGAGAGATAGAAGTAAACGAATCTTCTTCATTCTTTATTCAAAAAAAAAAGAAACCTAAAATAGGAATTTATGAAATAAGCATTTCTCATACTTTTTTCTTTTTCTTTGTACCGGGTAATAAAGTAGGGGAATAAATTTCTTCGTTGTGGTCTCAAACATATTGATAATTTTAAATCTTCAAATGTAAACATGTCGATCGTAATAACCTTTATTCGATAATAAATATATTTCGACAAGGTGAGTAAAATATAAAGTTTAAAAATGAAGAATTAGAATGGATGAGATTTGTAGCCGAATAATGATTACATTGAATAGAGAAGCAAATAAGAGTGAATAACTGCTTAAAATATGTTAGTTAAATCAGTTATCAATTAACCTCGAGAAGCTTGTTTCTGTATCAGAGTGACATTTATTCCTTATAACAGTAGAGGACTTATCACACATCAGCTATACCAAAGATTAATCTATCAAAACGAAGAATAAGAGATGGACAATATTCAAATATGCAAAAAGCTTGGATCGTCACAACATTTCAGACAATTACCATAGATTGCAATATTTTAAACATTCTACGTATATATATATATATTTCTCTTATCATAGATACGGATTATGACTCATCTGTGTTTCTCTTATCATAGATACGGATTATGACTAAGGCATGTAGAGAAAGAAACGGAGAAATTAGATAAATAATCCGTTAGAGCACTCACGCATTGTAACATTCGTTTATATTGCAAAAAAATAGTTTGATTATTTGGATTAAATCTTATTCATTTAAATCTACTAATTTCACGTATATTATTATTATTATTATTATTAGATGATTCATTATAAAATGATTAATAATTATGATCATCATTTTGAATAATAATAGGATGGATAAAATTTATTTCTTTTATCATTCCATAAAGTGAACATTTGAGTATGTTGAAATACAAAAAAAAAAAAAAAAAGAAAAATCTACTCTTCAAATTTGTTAAATTTATCAAACAAATTAAAAAAAAATTTTTCCTTTTTTTTCTTTTTCTTGCAGATAGCCGATTTTAGTTTATGTCGTTTATCCGATTCGTTTATTTATTATACAGATCGTAATAGAAGATTACCTTTAAAATGGATGGCACCAGAATCATTACGATCACATGAATATTCTGTTAAAAGCGATATGTATGTAATAAGATTTTCTTATTTTTATTTAAAAATTTAATCTTTTGTATTATATAATATTAAACTTAAAAAATTTTTTATTCGATAAATTTTGCGAAATTTAAAATTATTTAATAAACAAAGATATAAAATAATTTACTGTAACTTCAAATTAAAATTGCGTTAAAAAAATAATTATTAGACAAAGAGAAACCCGTAGTTTATTTATTTATTTTTTTTATACCGGTTATCCGATTCGTTTATTTATACAGATTATGATCAAAGATTATCGTTAAAATGAATTGTTTACTTTCAAAAAGTTAGTCACTTTAGTTATAAAGATTAAAAAATGAGGATCTCTCGAACTCTTTCCTATGATGCATAATTTCATCTATCATTTTTTTTTATAATCATCAACTTCTAGCATTTATTCCAATTATAAAATTTAGTATTTATTTTGCATAAATTTAACTTATTCCCTCTAATATCAGATGGTCATATGGTATTCTACTTTATGAGATATTTTCATTTGGTGAAGTACCTTATGCACTTTTGCAAACAACCGAAATTCTCGAATTTCTCGATTCAGGCGCCCGTCTTAACCAACCTCAATATTGTCCAATTGATATGTTCGTTTTATTTTTTTCTCTCTCACTTTTATTTATTTTTTTCCATTTTACTATAATAATTTTGATAAAATATTTTTTTATTTTGAAATTATGTTGAAAAGCCGAATTTTTTTAAAAAATGTGAAATCTATGAAAAAAGTATTAAATGCATCCATCTATGGCAAAAAAAAAAAAATGAAAAAAAGTAATCATATCCACCAATTTATGTAAACTAACAAATATTCTCAAATTTCTGGAAAAAGTAGTAAATAAATTAGTCCTAATTATTGATAATCAATTAAGTTAAAGTTCACAAAATATCGCTTGCTTGCTATCATTCATTAATTTCAAAAATTTCGAATAATTCCTCATCATAAACTTTTGTAATCTTATCAATCTCTATTGCTTGCATTGTTTAATCGATTCTTTCAATTCTTGTTATCTCACCAAATAATGCAATATTTCGTTTTGATGAACATTTAGTTTATTTACATAAGACTAATAGTGGTGCAGTTTTTCGAAATTCTTTCACTGTTAGATTTTAAAGAGATAAAAATCTATTTAGATATATTGTGCTAAACGTAAATAACAAATGCTTATCTCTAAAATGTTCCAATGTATCCGTCATCTTCTCTTTTTTTTTTTTCTTTCATCACCAAATTTTAATAAAATTATTCATAAAACTGAAATAGAAATAATTTTTAGATATACGCTAATGCTTCAATGCTGGCAAGATAAACCATCTTTACGGCCTACTTTCACAGAAATTTGCTCCATTTTACGAAGGATTTTGGAAGATAACTTCGGACATTATGGATATATGAAGGCAATTTAATGGTAACTAGAAATATCGATTGATTAACACTGATTGATTAGATGGATGAAAAACATTTAGGAAAGCAAAAAAAAAAGTTGTTCGACTGACTATGTCAGTCAAATAAAATTATTACAAATTGACAAAAATACATTTGAACTTTATTCTTCTCATTTCTTTTTCACCTCTTCATCATTCATTCCTTCTCTCTGTTATACGAGTTTAAAAATAAAAAAAAAAAAATTATTTTTATATATGTCATCTGCGAATAAAAGCTACTATTAAATTTTTAGTTTCGTTTTTTTTTTTTTTTAAAAAATCATGACGGAATTTCTAAACAACAAATATGACTAAAATAAGTAGTTAGTAGTCAGATTTTAAATAATCAAATTTTCACGCAAATAATAGTGAAACTTAGAAATCACCAAAATTATCATTAGTGATAATTTCTCATTAAATTATCTATTAAATTTTGAAAAGAAGCAGAAATCATTTTTTTTACACTTAATTGTTAAAAATTGATGATTGATTTGTTACAAACTATTTGTATAGAAATATTTATTTTTAAATCATACTATATCGAATATTAATAATAATCATGATAATAGATGCTGGATAATAACGATAACAATAATTAAATCTTCATCAATTGAACTATATCTTATTAGAATTGTTCATTTCAGGTATTGTTAATATAAATCATCACAATGTTCCTATCTAAATTAAAACTTTCCGACAAAGCCTTAGAATGTCAACTTTTTTTTCATACTATTACGTTGGGTTTTTGTAAATGATAATTTCTTTTTCTTTTGATATATTATTCAACTTTTTTTTTGCCAATAACTCGTTTGAACAAAACCAGCAAATTATCATAATTATCATTTATCAAAAAATGAAACTGAGATAAAATAGAAAATTATTAATTATAAAATACAGATAAATTTGTAAAATTGACAAGTTAATAGAAGTAAATAAACAAAATCTGAATAAACCGTATGATTTCAAATTCTCTTATCAAATACAATATCTCAACTAACTATCAATTTAATATTATTTATCATATTTTTATAATATTAGAATTGAATTGAAAAGTAAAAATGATATGCAAAAATTAAACAATTTTGATTCAATACTGAAATATATAAGTATTTACAATTAATGATGCATAATGTACACGTAGAATTACAATAATATTAATATTACATAGAACGAAAAAATCATAGTAAATAAATGATTTATATTAAATTATCATTGTTACTTTTGCTATTAGATAATAAGGCATAATGTAATTAAATTTCTCATATATTTCGTAATAAAAATTATCTTGCTAATATTGATAACATTGTTTTTACAATAATAACAATAATAATTACTTTGTTATCACTTAATAAAAACAAAAGATATTGTAAATTTGAAAAATATATATTAGGCAGTTTTGTAAATATGTAAATTTTAAAAAATATATTAAAAAATATTGGAAGATTTTTTTTTTTAAATTAAATAGCAACAAAATTCCAATTACATTGTAAGCCAACAATGACAACAATACCAGCAGTGATGACACAAAGTATAGCAATACCAGCAAAATAAACGTAAAGTATTGGCGTACATTCACGATCTAACGTTAAATTTAACCATTCTTGAATTCCTAATCTTTGCTCCTACAATATTTATTCTCTTCTTAATTATCGAAGTAATATAAGGAATAGTTTTTGAAAAGAATCATATAAAAAAATGAATGAAAGTTTGACACTGATTACTTACTCCTCTTATCATCAATAACATCCATTTTTTTTTATTTTTTCTTAATTTGTGATTAATTTTGGAAAAATCAGCATGAATCAGCATGAACTATATTGAATTGATTATTTCAAGGAATATTTTGAATAACATTGTTATCACTATCACTAAGAATTTCATACTAAAAACTTAAAACTCTGAATAAAATTAAGACTAATTTATAGCTCTAATTGTCGTTGCATAAAAAAAGACTTTATATACCCGGCCTATCATGTCTGATCCAACAGTTTGAAATTCTAATGTTTGTACTGCTTGCTTAATATTTTTATCACCATCACTACCAGCGAGAGGATTCGGTGATTCAGGAGGTGTTTGCGCATCAAGATCCACTTTGACATTCCAAAATATCACGCTATTTATCTGATCAATTATTGTTATCAAATTTTTATTCGATCACTTCTTGTTTTTGCTTTTTGTTGTTTATATTCTGAAAAATTATAAAATTTGCTAAAATTTCATTTTTAATTTTCTTCCATTTCATAAAATTGTAAAATAGATCAGCAATAGTAATTAATATCAAATAATACCATGCTGCATATATTTTTCTAGAAAAATTATCATCAATGAATGATATTGGAAGAAAAATTTTTATTCAAATAAAATGATTAATTGATTTTTCTATATTGACATTACGTCGATATATTAGAAGTTCATGTCATAATATGATAAATAATACGGCAAAAATACCATGATGATAAAAATGATAATAAATTAGTGGTAAAAGTAAAATTGAGAAATATTCAAAATTTAAATTTCCAATTCAAAATTATTTTTTCAACGAAATGTGAATAATATATATGAATATGAATGTGCATTTAAATAAAATGAAATGAAATAATTGATATTTGTATAAAAATGAAATTCAATTTTTATCAAATGAAATTTAACGATACATTAAGAGAATTTCTCCAAAATTACACTTTACAACAACATACAATATTTTCCATTTATAAATGTTAGAAAAAAATGCTTTTAAAAGATGAGTTTAATTTCAAGTATTTCAGTACTGATATTTAATGAAGGTGAAAAAAACATCTCAGAAAAGTTTTTTTTGGAGTGCCTTTATTTATTCTATTAACATTATTTGTTAAAACTTCATTTATATTATAATTAAATAGGTAATGAATATTTATGTAATCAATAAGTTTTTTTGAAGGTTGCTTGAAAATTTAATTAACAATCAAAAAAATATTTTTACTGAAAAATTCTTTTTAATAGTATCTGCCGAAATAATAATATTTGATCAAATTCGTTTTTCATTTCAATTTATATTTAATACTTTGTATGAAAGATTTAATAATATTTGTCATTTTTTTTTTTAAGTAATTATATATGGCAAATATATTGCAACAATTTAAACAACAACAACAACAACAAAAACAAACAACAAAGCAGAAACAGAAAAATTGATTTTAATATTTTTTTTAATTTTACCTTCTTCTTTAATTAATAAATAACTATTAAGTTTCTATTAACTGAGATAAATTTCAATGAATATATAAAGGAAAATGATGAAACCACCACTCTCGAAGATAAATTATCTTTACAATGATGCTAAATATAGCTTTCTGTCTTTTTTTCCTTCTTCTCGAGAAATTTATGAAAAATTCTTAAACAAACTTCTATTTTTCTATCTAACAATTCATTTTTATTAACTTCATTAATCAATTAAATGTATTCAATTATTACATTTTCGCTTGTTGCTTTTATTTGCTCTATCATTTTTATTTATTGGCCTCTTTTTTTTCTCAAAACATAATATGCAAAAGGTAAATTTCAAGAAATGCAAAAGGTAAATTTCAAGAAATGCAAAAAAATATTATTCGTGGTACGTTAATTTGCAGCGATTACGAGCACATGGATGCATAGTTGATGATTTAATCGTAATTTCTAGTGAAATGTTTGTTACTTATAGAAGAGCTTCTACAGTTACTCATTCCAGTCGGCTTTTCAAGGAGAAAATGAGAATAGTAATAACAATTAAAGTAATTCCAAGATGTGACTATAAAATTGGAAGTAAATATTTGTTAATTATTACTTAATTAAATGACGAAGTCGAAATAATGCTATAAGAAACTTAAGCAAATTCTATTTTACCATTTATGGTAAAATCGACATGATCTACTATGTGAAATTTCAACTACTACGCATGAGGAAATGTTTTCTTCCCAAAAATTTATCATAATCATTATACATTTGCAATAATCAGACAAGGATTTGATTTCAGGAAAGTTTCATTTTATTAATAATTTAATTACACCAAAATTTCATTTGCACATTATACATGCACATTTTTATGAAAGTAAAAAAAAATTGAGAAAAAATAACAATAAAATTTAATATAAATAGAACTTGTAATAAGTAATAATATTAATAATAATAACAAATAACTTGCTGTAAATATAAAACAAAAATAATCGATAAAAAATTTATTAAATGACAAGAGTTCAACAGGTAGAGTAAATAAATAATCTATAACATCAGAAATGATAAAAATGTGGTTTTTATTTTGTGTAATAAAACAATTCTACAATTTCATACTAAGATGAACCGTCTTCATGTGTCTTCTTAAACTCGAACTCGTAGAAAGATTATTCCCACACACCTTACAATAATACGACTTCGCACCGGTATGAGTATTCATATGTGTTTTCAGAGAGGCTGATCGAGAAAAATTATTCCTGCATACCATGCAAGAGTACAGCTTCTTATTAGTATGACTCATTATATGTCGTTTAAAATTGGACGGATCATTGAAACCTCTCCCGCATGTCTGACAACGATACGGCTTCTCATCAGTATGAGTAAGCATATGTCGTTTCAAATTGGATAGTTGAATGAAACTTATCCCGCATATCTCACAACGATACGGCTTCTCATCACCATGAGTAAGCATATGTCGTTTAAAATTGGACGGATCATTGAAACCTCTCCCGCATGTCTGACAACGATACGGCTTCTCATCAGTATGAGTAAGGATATGTCGTTTCAAATCGGATAGTTGAATGAAACTTATCCCGCATATCTCACAACGATATGGCTTCTCATCACCATGAGTAAGCATATGACGTTTAAAATTGGATGGATCATTGAAATCTTTCCCGCATGTCTTACAACGATACGGCTTCTCATCAGTATGAGTAAGCATATGTCGTTTCAAATTGGATAGTTGAATGAAACTTATCCCGCATATCTCACAAAGATGCGGCTTCTCACTAGCATGAGCAAGCGTATTTCGATTCAAATGGAATGAACGAGTGAAACCTATCCCGCATATCTCACAAAGATGCCGCTTCTTAATAGTATGAGTCTTCATGTGAAGATTGAAATTAGTTACCATTGTTCCGCATATCTCACATTGAATTCTCTTTTCATTCTCTTCAACATTTTTTCGACCGCTTCTTGAATTGATATGTTTGATAGATTCTCTGATTGTTCTTCATTCTCTTTTAATAGTGATAATTTCAACGGATTTATTCCATTCCTATTGCTTTTTGGTATCGATAAATCCAACGGCATTGTTTGTTGCGGTTGTGCTTTCTCAAATTATATAAGATTACTCATCTAATACAGTTTTAAAATTTGAAATATTCGTAATATTATACTGTTTTATTTTTTTTTTCAAAAAATTTTAATGAACTTACGATAATTTCAATGTTGTACAGTTGGAAAAAAGTATGACGAAGCAGATGAAATTCATTCTTATAGTAATAGTTTCGCTTTGATTCTGAAAGTTATTCAAATTTACAGTAAACAAATTTTGTTGAGGAAGCAATATCGGAGAGTTTTTTTGCAATAAACGACTTTTCTAAATTATTAATATTGAAAAAATAATGATCTTATATGCATGTCTATTCAAATCATCAATATGACAAATTCTTTTTATCAGAGATTGCTGCAAATATTTTAAGGTAAAGTTTGTATAATTTGGTTAAAAAAGAAATTAATATTTTTGCAATGAAAAAAAAAACAAGACGAATGATTTCTTTCGAATTGGTAGGAAAAATAACTGCCTATTAATACATTTATCGTAAACTTTCAAAATCTGTTATAATAGAAAACTCTAAAAAGCGGTTAACATATTCTACAACGAAGCAAATGAAATACAATTTACAGAATGAAATGGTTAAAGAGAATTTGACGAAAAAAACTCCATGCTATCACTGTTAACTGTATGAGTTCCTAAAGAATCGTACTTATAAATGCTTTGGGGTAGGAGTGACAATCTACGTGTAATAAAAATGGCAATCCACGTGTAATAACGAAGAGACGAGATTATTCGGTCAATGTTTAGCGCTACTATTTAATCCTTTATGTCAAAAAAATTTATTTAAATTACTGTATTGCATTGTTCAAAATAATTTATGCAAAGCAGTCATACATTTTTCATTTTTTTTTTAGGATAAAAGCATTGAATGAATATATTTTTTACAATTTAATTTTTACATACTGAAATGATTTCATTAGTTGTTAAATTTATATATTAGTTTATTCTTCTTTTGCAATAACATATTTGTTTACACTTCATTACTAATATCATTACTCAAATGATTCATAGTTGAAAGAACTACTAATTGAAATTAATTCAATAATACAACTTTTCCTGGATTTTATAACATTATTGTTGAATGAAAAAAAAATGAAATGAAATGAATAGATGTAGCAATTCATTCTTATCAATATTTTAAAAATGGTAATTAAGCTTTATTACTTAATTAACAGGTGAATCAATAGAGATAATAATTAATATTATATTCCAACAGGAAAATCATTAATCGTCCGATGAACCGAAAAGATATCAGTGAACCAAAAATATTCCAAGTAACATTCATTCAAAAAAAAAATTTTTACTGCCAATAATATTATCAAGTTTTATGCATGACGTTATCTATACTACGTAAAATTATGCCATGGATTACTTGGTTTTGCCTCAATTGATCGTGTAGATTTGTATAATATCTGAAAAACAGGAGATGAGAGTCATTAGATATTTGAATAATAAATTGAAAAACTATTCATTTCAAAATTTTTCTAACTCTCATTTTCATATGTACGAATTTTTGTCGAAAATAATCTTGCCAATAACAGCATAATCGTGCTATTGTTGATTATGAATACTCATTATTTTTTTATATTTATCACTAAAATAAAAGTTTGATATGAATTATTATGCCAAAGCTACATATTATTTGGCTAATAAAAGATTTGCAAGTGTTTATTTAATTAACTATGGAAAAAATTTATTTGCATAAGAATTTTCCATAATAAAACGATACACTATCTATCAAAACATGAAATCTAATACTTACGAAGTAATTATCAGAATGTTGATATGGATACAGTGGATATAGTACATTGATATCGATACTTGGAGTATAACTAATAAGTTTAACACCGTAATTTAATGTATGACATGAAGTTCTGCTTAAGAAACGTTGACGTTGGACTTTGCGATCATATTCATTAAGTTGCGATCGAAATTATCGCTCTGAAAAGTATATATGATAAATAGACGAAATCTTCTTCAATATAATCAAATCTTGTTCCTTTGTCATCCTTCAACTTCTATTATTATTATGTTTTTATTTTACGTTGTATTTGATTTAAATTTTTCTCTCAATTTCTATTCATTTATTCAGCAATCAGAAATCTTAAAAAACAATATATTACTTACTTAATCGTGCCGATGCAGACTGAGGACCGTAGTTTCAATTGGTCTATGATATCCAACATTTAAATACGAAATATATTAAAAATCTATAAACTATACTACATATGAGATGATTCAATTATAGCATATAATATCCTGAACAATTGAATTTTTAAATACCAAGCATTGAAATAGTCATACAGTCTTTGCAATTTATTTATAGCCAGGTATAAGAAATTATCATATCAAAATATTTTAAATAAATTATACGACTCTCATCTATCAAATTAAATCGTGCTATTCAATTGATTTAATCGATTATTTCGTTTTTCTTTGATACTCCATCGATAAAAGCAGTGAAATCAGTGAAGAGAGGTGAAAAAGAATTGAATCGATGGCAGTCGGCAACAATTTCCAACAATCGTATCACGTCCAATTTTTTCACTGGATTTTTCTAGTACTAAAGGTATCTGAAAAGAAACAGATCTTTCCGAGATATGAGTGAAAATTTCAAATGAAAAGTTTGATATAGCAACGAAATGCCGATTTAATATTTTAAACTTAATTTTAAATTCAGAATTCATCAATCTTTTGATTTTAATAACTTCTATAAACAGTAATTTAATCATATTCATCACATTTGACCCAAATATATGTAATAAAGAACCGTATAAAATAATTATAGTGTATTAAATTCCAAAAATCGATTAATAGTGAATATAATTTTTTTTAAATACTCTTTTATATTATAAAACTGATGTAAAGTTTTACCAATATAATGAATAGCAAATTTGTTCATTATTATCGTGTCATCAATATAAGGAAGTAAAATTAACATAATAATAATAAAAACATTCAATTCTCGACAAATTTCTTGAAATTAAAAAGGTTTAATAAAAAGAATACGATTAATACGCATAATTTTGATAAAGAATACTAAATTAAAAAGTTGGAATTTTTACTTTATTGGAAAATAAAAATTGTCAAATTAAATTTTATGCTTTTTTTTAATTTGATATAATATTTATTTTTCAAATTGATACAACTTCCAGATATTTTCTAAGCAATTTGCAATGATCTCTCAAATGAATTAATGGTTAATGATTCATTTAAATAAAATAAATGATAAGCTTTTTCAACATCTTTTGTTTCAGCAGAACTCCATAAACGTTCGGCAACTGCACTCGCACGTGGCCATAAACGTGATATCACGTTGCTTTCATCAACCCATTCACCCCAAAGCGCTGCTTCGCCGCCTACCACAAGATGTTTTTGCGCTTCGGTACCATTGAAATCCTTGCATATTTCCATCAATTACTTTTTTTCCTTCCATAAGTAAAATTTTAATAAAAAAAAGAGAAGGAAGGGAGAGAGAGAAAGGGGAAGAAAAAAAGAGAAAGAGAGAGATAATATAAAAATGATCATGAAGGACAGTATTATATTTCAAGATTTTTTCTTACATCAAAAGAGCAAACAAAAAAATAAATTAATAATTTCCAATTAAAAAAAAGTGGAATTTCTAAATTTCGTATAAAAAACCTTAAAAATTTTGCAATAATAATTTTTACGTTATTTTTTCATTGATTCTTTCGTTTTTTCTTTTGTTTGTTTATTAAATATTTTAGCAATTTCTTTATTAGAAGGAATTTTCATTTTTAATTCGATACAAATTCTAAATTTGTATTATTTTTTTCTGACGAATAATGATAAATTAACAATGAATCTGTGGATTACAATTGTAGAGCAATGGATGCAATTGCATCAAGATACCAATATGCTGATAAGATTGCTGAATATCCCATTTTTAGTCATCATCTCTGACAGAGTGAATTATCTCTATTCCTTAATATCTATTTATGACTTATGACCGCCACATAAAAAAACAACATTTTCCAGTCGATATCTTTCTGTAGTCGGAAATACCGTAATATGGAGTAATATCGCCTATAATAACTTCATCTAGATCATGTATCAAAAAATAATAGCTATTTTTAATTTTAAAAAAATGGCAAAATATATCAGAGAAATTGATAAAATCATGAAAAACTCAAAAAATCCAAATTTAACTAACATTAAATTTTATCCATCCAGTCCTTTTCAAATGTTTTAATTTATTCAATATCTTTAACAAACTGAATATATCCTTCACTTCTGCTAATTTGGTTTCCACTGGAGTGACTTCAACCTTAAGAAAAAAAAAGCTTGTAGGTTGAATCGTGACCTAGCAACAGATAGGTATACTTCACCTAAATACACATACATCGTTGTAGCTTTTCCAACTTATTCATGTGTTAGATTATGACAGTGATCGTAATGAAAATTCGCCATTCAATTGAACATTTTTATTTTGTTTATCGGATTGTTTATTTATCTTTGTCTGTGATCTTAAATTATGTTTCATTATCATGCAGTTCAACTTACATTTCAGTGAATGAATTTCAATTTATTTTTCATAACAAGAGGATGAGTCGTTTTGAGGATATATTTCGGATAATGACAACACCAATAAAAAAACTCGGACAACAATAAATTTGATGAAAAACGGCATTTTCTTTTCATTTATCATATAACTTTTATAAATTACGATTGCATATTTTAGAAGGAATTGAGTCAAGTGCTTTATGGATGAAACATTTAGAAAATATCAAGCAAATGAGAAATAATCGCAATGCTCCGGTGAATAGTATGGATTGTCATATGCTGGCTGATGCACTTGCTGAACCGAAGGTATAATAGTTGATGTTCTCACGGTATGTTATTTTAGTACGTGATGCTGATGTTTTCATTGGGATATGTGCGCGATGAAAAAGGAACGACTGCTTCATAAGTTTATGTAGCAATTTTTTTTCTTTTTTATACGAATTAAACGTATATCATTTGTAGCATGTTGTCTTGTCAGACATTGTCATTGATGAGTTTGTTTTAAAAACAATTTTGAAATTCGTTAAGATGAATATAAAATTAAGTTTTTTTGTTTTCTTAAAATTTCAGGAATTATTCTCAAAATAATATGTTATATGAACTTCGAATTATGACAATGCTTTTGGAATATTTTTTTTATTTTGTTTAATTTTGAGGTATTTCGTTTTCAAATTTTGCTATCACTGGTGTTATCAAGTCAAACGAAAGATCATATAACTGCTACTGCAGTGCATGTAAGTTATAACCACAGTATATCTCAAAGTTATCATGAATGTAAAAAACAATTCAGCTATTCCGATACATATATATATATGTACTTGCGTATAATTCTCCTTACATGCACGTCTATGCATAATATCCAGAACATATTTCTATGTGAACGTATGTCTAGTCCTTGTCGCGAATTCGCATTCACGAGACCCCGACTAAATGAACATTAAATGAATTTTTCGCTATAAATAAATGTCAACGATGTTATGAATCATTTAACCAACTTTACATTTCTTAGATTCCAGCGCCGTTTTTTTGTTTTTGTTTTTACCTGAGCTCATTCTCACGGGAAGTAATGATATTAATAATAATAACAAATAATATTAGTAATAATAACAAATAACTGCTGTGAATATAAAACAAAATTAATGAATAACATTAAATAGCAAGAGTTCAATAAATAAAGGAAATAAATAATCTACAAAACCAGAAATGATAAAAATATGCTTTAATTTCCGTGTGTTAAAACAATTCTACAACTTTGTATTAGGATGTTTCCTCTTCATATGCCTCTTTAAACTCGATTTACTAGAAATTTTTTGTCCACACATCTTACAATCATGTAAGTCCACAATGGAATGAATATTCACATGGTCTTTCAGATTATATGATCGAGAAAAACATTTTCCGCATACCATACAAGAGTGCGACTTTTGAGTATTATTATGACTACTGTCAATATGTCGTTTAAAACTGGATGGGTTATTGAAACCTATCCCGCATATCTCACAAAGATACGGCTTCTCATCAGTATGAGTAAGCATATGTCGTTTCAAATTGGATAGTTGAATGAAACTTATCCCGCATATCTCACAAAGATACGGCTTCTCACTAGTATGAGTCTTCATGTGAAGATTGAAATTAGTTACCATTGTTCCGCATATCTCACATTGAATTCTCTTTTCATTCTCTTCAACATTTTTTCGACCGCTTCTTGAATTGATATGTTTGATAGATTCTCTGATTGTTCTTCATTCTCTTTTAATAGTGATAATTTCAACGGATTTATTCCATTCCTATTGCTTTTTGGTATCGATAAATCCAACGGCATTGTTTGTTGCGGTTGTGCTTTCTCAAATTATATAAGATTACTCATCTAATACAGTTTTAAAATTTGAAATATTCGTAATATTATACTGTTTTATTTTTTTTTCAAAAAATTTTAATGAACTTACGATAATTTCAATGTTGTACAGTTGGAAAAAAGTATGACGAAGCAGATGAAATTCATTCTTATAGTAATAGTTTCGCTTTGATTCTGAAAGTTATTCAAATTTACAGTAAACAAATTTTGTTGAGGAAGCAATATCGGAGAGTTTTTTTGCAATAAACGACTTTTCTAAATTATTAATATTGAAAAAATAATGATCTTATATGCATGTCTATTCAAATCATCAATATGACAAATTCTTTTTATCAGAGATTGCTGCAAATATTTTAAGGTAAAGTTTGTATAATTTGGTTAAAAAAGAAATTAATATTTTGCAATGAAAAAAAAAACAAGACGAATGATTTCTTTCGAATTGGTAGGAAAAATAACTGCCTATTAATACATTTATCGTAAACTTTCAAAATCTGTTATAATAGAAAACTCTAAAAAGCGGTTAACATATTCTACAACGAAGCAAATGAAATACAATTTACAGAATGAAATGGTTAAAGAGAATTTGACGAAAAAAACTCCATGCTATCACTGTTAACTGTATGAGTTCCTAAAGAATCGTACTTATAAATGCTTTGGGGTAGGAGTGACAATCTACGTGTAATAAAAATGGCAATCCACGTGTAATAACGAAGAGACGAGATTATTCGGTCAATGTTTAGCGCTACTATTTAATCCTTTATGTCAAAAAAATTTATTTAAATTACTGTATTGCATTGTTCAAAATAATTTATGCAAAGCAGTCATACATTTTTCATTTTTTTTTTTAGGATAAAAGCATTGAATGAATATATTTTTTACAATTTAATTTTTACATACTGAAATGATTTCATTAGTTGTTAAATTTATATATTAGTTTATTCTTCTTTTGCAATAACATATTTGTTTACACTTCATTACTAATATCATTACTCAAATGATTCATAGTTGAAAGAACTGCTAATTGAAATTAATTCAATAATACAACCTTTCCTGGATTTTATAACATTATTGTTGAATGAAAAAAAATGAAATGAAATGAATAGATGTAGCAATTCATTCTTATCAATATTTTTATGTTTAACTGCAATGTTGTTGCAGACGATTGAAAAGAGCTCATAAATATACTTTAGTTGTTTTTAATTCTATGTGCTTATTATTAGTGCAAAGATATATGCTTAAATTTTTTATTAATAAATTATGTTTTTCTAGCACCTTATGGAGTTAGAGAGAAAGGACAAAGAGTTGGTATCAAAGGAAAGAAGGAATCATGGATAGTCGAAAATGTTCAGAAGTAAGTTTTAGTACATTTTTATTAATCTATTTCTTTTGTTGAGAAATAAGTTCAAGAAATTGTTACACCATCTGTAATATTTTTATGTAAATTATTTTTATTGGTTTTTTTTAGTGCAAACCATTATCCTGAAAAAGCGAAATACTCCATTTCCTCAACATTCCTTGATCTCATCGATCTTGCCGGCAAATTACTTGTTGTCGGTGGACGCTTACTATTTTGGTTTCCAGTGTTCGATGATGAGTTAGTTGTCTTATCATTGTTAAAAAGAATTTATTAAGGAAGAATTGCGCGATCAGAATTCCCTGTACTACTATTTTCCGTTCTTTTGTAAAAATTAATTTAGATAATTTATGTCTATTGATAATTGCATAATAATATATAGTATGCATAATTTCAAACAAAGATAATTCATATTTAATGATAACTTTATGATCAGCTTATATAAGAATCATAAAATATGGTTGCAAAAAGAAAAAAAAATGAAATAAAGTAGTCAACAAATTTTTGAAAATTGGTCCATTTACAAACATCAATAGTTAATCCGTTAACCATGGATGAATAATTTCTTTTAATTTCCCGAAAATTAATAAATACTAGGTCTTTTAATCTTGCTTCATAGAATATAGTTTTGCAAAATTTGATACGATTTAGCTAATGAATCACATCCATATCCATATCCATATATATATATATAACTATCGAAAAACTATTATTATATCTACCATAAGAAAAAAGTTATGGCTAATATTCAGGAACATTCTAGTCATAATATTTTTATCCATTCCTAAGATATTTTATAAATTTATTAGGTAATTTTGCAATTTTCGTACAAACTATTTAAGCAATTAATTGAAATAATGTAATTTATAAATATATAAGATAAAACTAAAAATTTCATTCCAATTAAATGTGTCGCGCTTGTGTCATATCAATATGGTTTATAATCAAAATTTTTTTCAATTCTTTCAAAAAAAGGAAAATTTCGTGTACATTGATGCGCGCTTTTAATATAAAACGATAGCAAGATCACCAAAAACGAAACTTATAGTTATTAATAAACCAGGATGAATTGATGATATCCGAGAAATTTTTGTCATTAAAATTTTCATTATTTAATAAAAGATAGTTATGTTTATACATAAAGTATCAACTAATCTGAAGAATCTGTGGAAACACTTTGCATTAAATAATCGAGGAATCATCTTTGATGGAATAAATATATTATAAGCAAATTAAAGAATATATCAAATATGATGATAAAACCGGAAGAACGATGAAATAATTTTAAAATGAATAATTAATGAAATCAAAGTTCATTATTTTGATACATCAGCAATAAATTAAAGCAATGAAAAGAGAATAAGTCTTTTTTTCAGATGCAATATTTAAAAAATTCATATTTCAATGGTAAAGAATCGGTGCACAATGTAATTTTAAATTACAATAATAGATTGCTAAATTATCTATTCGTCCAGTAATTAATTAATAATATCTTCCTAATATACCTAAAATTTATCTCTAGAGTGTGCTGAAACATGAACCGAATGATGTATTATTGTAACATTTTCTATCGAACACCATTTTTCAGGCTTACAAAAATAGATGATTTCCATAATTTAAATTTAATTTGCAATTTTTTGATATTCAAATATAAATTCATAAGAATTATCATACATTTACTATTCAAACATTATCAATAATTATATAATGTTATATTATGAAAGATAAGACGTAAGTAATAAATAAGTAAATAAAATACACGTAGGAAGCTTACTTGAACTATAAAATAACAGTAAAATAATTAACCGTAAAAAATGCACTGAATTATAATAAAGAGCAAATTATGCCTTCACATGATTTCGAACAAAATGTTGGTGCAAATATAAAGACTGTTTACTATAAAGACCGGAAATATTTTCCCAAAATTTATTGTGAATTAAGGCAAATTTTTTTCAATACTTCAGTAATTTTTTTAGAGTATTTATAGATTTTCAAAAGCGTCTTCCTTTTAAATTGATTCCTTGAATCAATTTTCATCATATGCTAACTGCTGCAACAAATTACTAGCCAATAATAATAACTACATATATGATGTTTCTCAAAATTAAAATCCGAAAAGCTTTAAATTTCCTAAAATCAAACTTAAGTTTTTATGATGAAAGATAGACAGGTAAAAATGAAAGAATTAAGATCCATTAGATTATGAATATACTATGTATAATTACAAAGAATACATTATTGGGGGATCGCAAAAATAATAATATAGGTCTAAGAAAAGTTATATTTCATACAGGTCTATTGTAATGAACACAAAACAAATCTATTGAAAGCTCTTCAAAACATCATATGATTTTATGAATAAACTTGTGATTAAAAAATGAAAAACAACATCAAAAATTTTTAGATTAGTTCCAAGATTTTTACTAATATTCTTACCGAAGATAATAACATCTCACAATTACGTAGTATATTAAGATATTAAAGCTGCCGCTGCTGCATTAAGATCCCATCGGCAATCTTGCAATGCATCGATTGCCTGACCTCTATCTTGCGCTACACCCATCGACAATAATTCTTCAATTTTTAATTCATTCACAGTTTTTCAATATTATTGTTATATCGTTGTAGTTTTATTGCACATCGCCGTCTACTGCAAAAAAAAAAATACAGTTAAAAAAATTAAGCTTAAGCAATAATTAATTTAAATACAATAATTTTTTCCTATTGGATTTAAAATTCTTCATGCGTATAATAGCGCATGAGAGTCCTAAAAATAATGGTCCGCTTAAAATCAAATGAATGTTGCATCTATCATATAGCAGCAGCAATATTTAGAGACATCCTCTAGTAGCGCATAACTGGTAAATCACTGCTATATATATACCAATCCTGAGTGCCAAGATAGTTTGATGATTCGCTTCAATTAAAGTCTTTATTTTTATAATAATAATAACGATACTTCAATCTAATATATAAAATTTTGACTATTTAGAGATACATTTGGCTCTTAGAAAAGATTCTGATAGAAATAAAAATTTACTCTGCAAAAGCCGCATTTCTCAAAACTATATTAACGGGATCAGAATTCGACATGGACGAAGCTGAAACATTTGGAAAATCAGAGATTACTCGTTCCGCGACTAATGGATCGAACATACCCAGAATTTCATCACTTAACTGAAAAGAAACTTGTTATTAGAACTCAAATATTACGCATCTCGCCGAATAGAATTTTTAACTAGCGTCAGAGTTATATTTACAATATCATATGAAAACTTCCTCTATTCATTTTCATCTATAATATGATGCTTAGAAAAACGAAAAAACTCAATATATACCACAATTTAATAAATTAACATGCTCTTTGAAATATTCTCCATAATCTATCAAATTGTACACGAAGTTTAAGTACTCATTTGATGATAGACACTATTAACGAAATATGAAAGAAACATCATCTGAGAAAGCTTACGAAAGAATTTCTCTGCTTCGAAGAATTCACAATAGAATTGTTGTCTGCATATCGTGAAGAAAAAGACACTTCATTTGTCGTTGATTTATTCATATTTAATGGAATATCTAAAATAAATCTTATTTCAGTACAGAAAAGAAACAGCGAAAGGCTTTAGTGTAATCAACTAAATAATTTAAATCCCTAGTAAAAATAACTCTCGAATTTTCGTCTCATTTAAATATCATCTGAATTGAATCTATCAAATCTAATATAGGCATGGTAGGGAGTAGAAACAACAAATAATGCCGAAGAATAATGCATATGACGCAGAATATGTTCCTGAAATCTCATCTAATAAAATACTATGGGCTGATTCAAAAATTAATATATCCATATGGATACACATTCGGCTGGCGACTTTTAATTTAATAGCTTAATAATCAACATAATTCATTCCTTGCGTATACCAACTTAAAATCTTATTCACAGATTCTCGTATTCTCTTCTGATAAGAGTTTGACGCCTAATATCAATATTTTATTCTCGATTTATGATTCCAATAAAAAGAAATTAAGAACAAACTGACTATGAAAGTCGCAGAGTAAAGCAGGGGTACTTCCATAAGTTGAAGATTGTTGAGGTATGGATTGTTTAGCATGACCAGGCTGCCAATAATAGCATGTCTGAAATTCAATTTTTGTTGTTGAAGTACACCTTATATTTAACATGACCGATATTCATTTCACTGTTATTCATCCAATAGCAATAGGATTATCCACTCTTCCTCTAATTCCCTTAACCTCTGGATGAGTTTCATTCCCAATTAGAATTCTTTACCATTATCCTCATATCCTTTTGCTTCTTTATGCACTTTGCTAACTAGAGGACATGTTGCATCAACCACTTGGATACCCTTTCTTTTGCTTCCTCTTCTATATTTTTTGAGAAGTTCAGGATTAGAATGACTTCACTACTAAGTTTATTTTTAAAATCATATTTTTCGAAAATTCCAAAAACCAGAGAGCTACTTTTTCAAAAAAAATTTTACTCCTATTTCAAGAGGAGACTTCTCTAATCCCGATGACGATGGTGAAAGAAACTTGTTATTAGTTGACTGATTATTGTTAAAAATATTGTTGATGGTCTCGACAGCTTATTACTATTACAAGGTTGTTTCATTCCCATCTGACAGGTTGTGCTTAGCGAACTAACTGACACCTGAAAAGATGCAAGCTATAAATTTACTAAAACGAACAAATAAAATAAAAGCAAGTTTAAATTAATCTATTAATAGTGCTTTGTAAAATGATTAAACAAGAACTTCTAAGGTTTTGTAGACAATTAAAATTCAGAGTTTCTTAATAGATGATTATAAGCAGCATGAAGCTTCGCTTAATTCGAGAACATCAATAGAAGGTTGAAAAATTGCTCCTGGCAGGTTTACAAAATCTCTGTTTCTTTCCTTTAAGATCTCAATTTGACCAATCATCTGAATCTAAGATGAAATAATCGATAACGTTCTTATATAGCGAGATCAAAACTAATTAGCATTAAGCTAACAACAGTAAAATGATTCCAAAATATTAAAATAGTAAGTAATACATACAGCTTTAGCAGATGTAGAAAGATCTTTGAAAAGCTGACTATAACCGCCTCTATTGGTAATATCCTTCACAGTTTTCGAAATCTGGAAATAATGTTATAAAAATTATTCAAAAATTCATAAAATACCAAAAATTTGTAAAATTTTTCATAAAAGCAGAAAACTTGCCTCGAAAGGATCCAAACTGTCTTGACCGGAATGCTTGGAAGAAGTTAAGTGACCCGTATGTGGCATAGTATCATCTAAAGTGGAAGTGCCTGATACAAAACTACTTGCTGTTACGGAATTCATGCCCAACTGAGCATTATTCTGTGTTATCTGTAAAATTTATTAAATAATAACTGAGCACAAATCTTAATATTCAATTAACAGCTTAAGTGATTCTCATAATCATAGTATAAATGGAATTCAAAGAAAGAAGCTTTACTATATCGTGACTTAGTAACCTGTCTGAAATTTGGTGATTTTGGTCTTGGCGGTGGTATTTTCCCGTTTTGCATCTGGTCTTTATCAACCGCATTCTGATATTCTCTTTCTGTATTGCATGTTCGATAATTCGATGTTCGCTGCATATCCGAATTAACTATAAGTAACGTTAGGATTATTACACAAAAAAATTTTTCAATTATGTAAGAAAAATATTTTTCAATCATGGAAAATTTGTTGTGAATGTATGTTGCAAATGCAAGTCGCAAATGTAAATTAAACAAAAGATATCATATGCATACCTGTATTTTTGTAAATTACATGAAGACCGGAAATGTTGCGATGATGTGGAAGGTAACTCGGAAGCAGAGGTTGATTGCTGGAAAAATGTAATTTTTTTAAGGAATATAAAATCATATATTCCCATTCTCAAAATGTCCAATATAAAAAATTGAAGACAAAAAGATCTGCGAAACAATTACGACATGCATTAACGCTTCAGTAATGTCCAGAACAATGCACTCTTTAACTATCATAAAGAACAATACTTTATCATAATTTTCAAAAAATTAAGGTATATAAATATTATTCTTAATGACTCAATACAAATGAATCTCGAAAAGCTTCTCACTAGGGAGTCTTAGAAACTTATTTCTTCACAGGAAACATTTTGTATTCTAAATCCGCTTTAATTATTAATAAATAAATAAAACTAAGACATACTACAATTGTGAGAGATTGCAGTGGCTGCTGCACTGTAATATCGGTGCCAGAAAATAATGGCCGGTGTAATTGGCTGAAAAACATAATTTGAGAAATTATTAATCATATGCAACTTCGAAATCATCATATATTTTTATTGCTACTTTATAGCTTTCAATGGAAAAGTTCCACTGTAGAAAGAACCACATTCATCTGAAATCCGAATTTGAAATCAAATATATTTTTTTTTGGTAAAGGCTCATATGCGAAATGTATCAAATTTAATATCGCATCGAAAAATGTATCAGGTTTTCGATAACCATCGAGAAAAACATACTAATTACCAGAATCAACGTAGCCTTAAGTCAATTTGTGCAGGTGGGGATAATATGCCGGTAATAGAGATATATGAATCATTTGAGCAAAGCAGTATGAACAATATTTCAGATTCCAACAATTAAAGCACTTTTTTTAAATTAAATATTGATAGTAGAGATGCAATGAGTAAAACAGAATTTCATACATTTATATGAATACAAACCTGGATGATGCAACGTCAGCTATTGATGAAGTTGGTTGTGCTAATGATGAAAATTGCTCTAAAAAAAACAAAATATTATTAAAATAAAAAGAATACCGAAGACTTTTTGAAAACCAATTTCTATGGAACGGCGTGAAATAACTATCATTCAGCAAAATTAATAGATTTTAAGCTTACGTGAATTTATTGTAGTCTTTATTTCTTGCGTAGGTTGCAAAGAAGAAAGAATACTATCACCGGCTATCGGTGTACCAGATGAAATATTAGTCGGAATATTCAAACTGAACGTGGTTGGATCTAATAAAGGATTAGTTAAGAAATATGTGAAAATTAAAAATAGTAGCAAAATTGTAAATGTCATTACTGCAATTTATTAATATTTTCTTCAGCTGATTTGTCGATTATTTCTTATTTTTCAACTGTTTTTATTTTTATCTTCATTTCCAAGCTACAAAATAGATAGTAAAAATTGTGAACTAATTTCATAGAAATACTTGGCTACCATGACGTGATGATAAAACTAATTGCAAAATATATCAGTAACAAAACCAGATTTCAAATTTTTATAAAAACTTATTAAACAAAATGGTAGGATAGGATGAGATTATGATCGTGCCCATATATGCCCATAAATTGCACCATATTTGACGTAATTTTATTAGACTGAAAGTTTCAAATTGTCGATTTCTAGTTACAGAAACGATCGGAAAAACTGACCTACAGATGGTGGACTCATTATATCCTGCGCAAATGATGTCAATGGCGGCTGATCGTAAAATTTGATGCCAAGAGTGAAGATGAAGATTTTATCATATCTAAAATTTATTAATACTCTCAAAGTCCACATATTTTTGAATTTATTTTCTATTACTTCATCCAATATCTCATAAATTATAACTATTCATATCAAAAGCTTTCGCATAAGAGAACAGAGCCGCAGCTGTATCTGTAGTAAAAATGCATTACCTGTACCAGCTGCAAAGATTACTACTCTGCCTTTTTCTAAATGACGAATAGCTTTTTTTTTAGTAATTTAGGCTAATATAATTATGCTTAACAGTTTCAATAAAAATTTTTGCGATTATATCCGCAAATAAATTTCATTAAACATGAAATAATTATCATTAGTGAATGATAATCGCAAAACGATAGCAAAATCACAAAAGAATCAAATCCTCGCAAAGAGTGACATACACTGATATTCATAAACAAACTTTTTTAAATGGTTGTTTTACATGATTATAGACTTTTTCTCACATTTTGCTCCGTACTTATTTATTAAAAAAAAATAAAACCGACTATTACTAGGCTGGCATGATTCATTGTCATTCATGGAATCGAAAGAATAAACGCTGAATGGTTCGAAAGGGTCGATATATGAATCAGTACCTGGAGTACGAATTTTAATAGCTTTACAAATGATATTGAGAATGAAGCACTTCGGCTGTACTTGATCAACGTTTATGAAATATAATCCCATCTGATGAATTTATAATACTATTAGTACACCATCAGCAGTTGGATAATAGAACAACGCTAACGAAAGAAAAAATTTTGTTCTCAAAGTCATAAATAAAAAGAATTACCATTCTTATTGGATTGATTTTGGATCCATAAAGGCGGTTTTAAATCAATAAGAGAAGGAATTATTTCTGGTACAATATGTTTTTGATCATTTCTGCAAAAAAATAACATCATAAAGACGAATATCATATGACTTTAAAAGAATACAGAATATTTCAAACAAACAAATGCACTGCACTGTACCGAATCATTGTTCAAAATCGCATAATATCCATATACTAATTAGCCAGAACGACCTACTCATGATCGGGTTCTTTCCTCAGAATGGGATTTTTCAGATATATATCATCGATATAATCTGGTTGACCCCAAGATTGCTCTGAATTTATGTCACCATGTCCAGCATGTATAAATGATCCTGCAAGCTATTCAAAATCAGATCAGTTTAATGAAATAAATAGGTAAAACACAAATAAAATATACCATATATATTTAATAGTAGAATAAAAATATTCTAAATCAAGAAAAAATTTACTAATAACCTCGTACTGGTTTAGAAATATAATTATCTGTCACACTCTGTGGCTGAGACGGATTAATTATCTGTTCAGCACTTCCTGTTCCATTATGCCCATTTCGTAAATGCACCGATGAACGATTAAATAAACCAAATTTTCGGGTCCTCACATTCTGTCCATACCAGATCAAACCACTATAACAAAATAAAATTTCCTATATAAGAACTAGCTATTCTTATTCATGATAAAATAAATCGTGCTAATACAGTGATAAAATATTGCAAAAATTGATACGAATCAAATAAAAGGCGATAATTATTTATACAAATCCATTCCTTTGCTGAAATAGTTATAATCATTGTTACAAATAAATTCGGAGCAAAAATAAATATCCAACGCTCGAAAAAATTTAAATATATTAAAAAAGTATCATTCACCATCAAACATAACCGATAAGGACAAACATAACTACTAAAGAAATAAGAAAAATAAAACGAAAAGCACCTTGTATGAATGACGATAATACGATCATTAACAATTAACTCTAGATCAGCTTCCCTTGTGGGAATAGAAGTTTCGCAACACTCAGCTATCATAAACATTATCTAAAAAGTATAAGCGTATTTTTCAGTTTTAATTAATTTAGACTAAAAATATATTTTTCCTTTGGACTACTCTTTTTACCAGCTATTTTATTTTCCATTAATAGAGGAAACAGCAATTCAAAGCTGTGACATAAAATAATTCCTTCATTCTAGACTGTAAACCGCAAGAGAGTAAAATAAAAGACTTAGCATTTTTCAATTTCACTAAATGGTAATCAGTAAAATTCATCTATAAACATTCACCTTTGCATGAAGAAAAATATTTGAGAAGTACCTTGGAAAGGATGCCTTTTAAAAGATTAAATTTTGGCCTTAAATTTGCTTTCAAGGACCAACATGTCGAAATAAAATCATATAACTCATCAGAGCATCTTTGCGGTTTCGGTAATCGTTCTCCAGCCTCTAACTTTGTTAGTACCTTAAATGATAAATAATATTTAATCTTTAAGTTGCAAAATCCTCTTTGAATCTCCGTTTATCAGAAATGTAAAGTTAGAATTTAATCCACAGATGTAAGACTCCAACTGTTTTAAACTGCAAAAGCATTCTTTTTTTGTGTTTGATTTATTATAAGAACATGAACATCCACAAAAATCTATAACAAAAAAAATTCTTTAGTTCAACATTTAATCATTATAGCTATCCCATTAGATCTCAAAACTGAACCTCAGCTCCACGAAGACCAATCCATGGTTCTTCACCATAAGAAAATAGTTCCCATAATGTTACACCAAAAGACCATACATCGGAAGCATGTGAAAACTGTCGATACCTAAGAGATTCCGGTGGACACCTGAAAGGATCTTATTCCTCAAAGGACAAATACGAATAATAACATTTATTGCAAAATAAAATAATAAAAAAATCGATATTTTAGCAAAAACGAAACTTTTTTTATTCAAAAGAAGTTTTGCCAAAAGCCTTTAATAATGCATTTATGGAATATTCACAAAAAAATGCATTTATTATATATTACTGAAAAGACTTATTCTTCGTAAAGTATTATAATCATTATTATCATCAATTTACGGCATGCTGAATTTAAATCGGAAATGAAGCTTACTATTCTATATCACAACATTTCACAGTTATTATCGAAGCTTCAGTGTAATATGAAACAGTCCGAATTCTATTTTTTCTTCCAATGAATGGTTGAATACCCATTTCTTGGAAGCATCATTCATAATTATTCTTGCAGCAATAAAATTTTATCAGTTTTAGCTTCAATAATTATTGGTGTATGTAAATGACCAAATTTATTGCTTTAAAGAGACGAAAAATAAAAACGACGAAAGAAATACGGAAATATACCATGCAAATGGTACTTTCTTCTGTGTTGACATCACATAAAGTCTTTCATCATTTTCCAGTACTCGCATCAAACCAAAATCACAAATTTTAGCAACCTAAAACGAACAAAAATTTCAAATTAGTTCAATTTAGCTTATCATTTTACAACGATATATACAACGATAGATAAGTTTCTTCATAGAAAGAGGGGAGAAACAGATGAATTCTATTTTTTTAATACAAAATACGAACTGCCAAATTATAATTCAAATATCGGATAGAGTAAAAATAAACGCTTAAAAAGCTTAAAAGCACCAACTCTTTTTCAAAAATAACGCCCAATTGTGCCAGCATTTGATATTCAATAGCTTAATTCGAATATTGAAATTTTCGTAATAAACTAGATAAAATTTGAACTTACACGCTCCTGATTCGCTAACAAAACATTTCGTGCTGCAAGGTCACGATGAACGCAGTTCTTTGATTCCAAATAAGCCATACCCTGAAGTTAATCATATTCCAACAAATCGTATAGCTCATAACATCACTAATTTCTAAGCTTGTAATATAACACAAATAAAATTTTTACCTTAGCAATTTGCTGTGCATAGTCAATCAACATTGAAACTAGAATCACGGGCTTTTGGGTTGACCGTAAACGATCAATCAATGCACCACCGTCACAAAATTCAACTACCTAAAATTACATTACCAAATTTTGGTATCCCAAATAGAAAATAACGGGTTTTTTAATTTATCGTTTAATTTATCATGATTATCAGTTAGTTAAAAAGTCGAAACATAATCGAATTATAAGTTATGCCAATTATTAAAATTTATATTTATAATTGCGAATTAAAAAGTAGATAGGAAAAAACGTACCATCATAGCTGGATTTGAAAAAACAATTCCATAAAGCTGGATTAAATTTGGATGTTTTAATTTTTGCATATTTGTAACTTCTCGTTGCAAATCTTCAATAATCTCTGGAGTTGAATCACGCAGAATTTTAACTGCAACATCTAATTTTCGATCCGCTCTCGGCTTCCATAAAGCACGCTTGACAATCGCAAATGATCCTTCGCCTAGCCGTTCCATTAATTTTATCTGAAGAAGCATTATTTACTAAAAACGTTACGCATTGCGATATAACTTTCATGATAAAATCTGTCAATACTAGTAAAATACATCTTGTTCCAATGTTACTCTGAAACAGTATATAGTATAGCATCATCATACTTAGGCCTTTCTCTCTTAAAGATATTACAATATCAACCATCCAGTTAGTAAACTTTATCAATTAGGTGACTAAATTTGCATTCGAGACATCCATTCATAAAGTAGTTATAAATTAAAAATTTGAATAGAACTTCCATATGATCTTCTCAAGGACATCTATAGAATTTCAACGTAATCTTCGTTCAAATGATAGATGTGATAATATTACATTTAATGTGCTTAATTAAAATTAACAGCAAAATAAATAGATTTCCTTCTTAAAACAAATCTTAATTTAATTTTACCTCTTCTTTAGCAATCAACGAAGTACCACCATTTTCGGAAAAAGGCCACAACAGTTCTGTTGCACCTCTTGTTGTCACAAGAACCTTTGTAGCTTCATGGCTATCTTTCTTCCCAATAGAAGAGAAAATCCCTTTTGATTTCTTATTTTTCTTTTTTTCTCCGCAATTGCAACTCGTAATCGACGAATAGCAGGTTGCGAAAGACCCGTATATGACTAAAATATATATTTTTAAGCTTTCATTTAAATAAAAAATGATTTTACCGGTTTCAACACTCGACAAAAATTATTTGAAAAAATCGAAAGCTTCTCAAACCAATGCAAAAAATGGAAAACTCCAATACTGCACTGGAAATTTTCGAAACATCAATCTAGGAAGAACGTATTTTAGAGAAAATTTTAATATTTCATTTTATAAACTAACATACTTTTAATTCATCATCAGTAACATGATCGAAATGCTCCAAACGTGATAGCTGTAATTCCACACATAATTTACGTTCAAAATTTACCAAATCTGTTTCTTTAATACATCCTGAAGCGCTTCTTCTATATACACACTTTCTTCCATCTGCAATAAATGGAAACATATATATTGTCCTATATCAGTAATCTATTGTATGAATTTCTAAAAAGATGCTCGTAAATATGTGCATAGATAAATTTCTAAAAAAAAGAAGCCCATAAAAATATATGTATATATACATATATTATATTCATATATGTAAATACTAATATGAATATATATGTGCTTACATCTATGTATACACATTTGTATTATTTACATATATCTGTTATATATACATATTTGTAAATATAAAAATTCAATCAAAATAACAATATGTTTATGAACAAAAATAATAAAAATTAGGATAACAGATATCAATTTCTTTTAGCTATAAATATACGCTTCGATTGAAAAAAGCTTTCAAATTATAATTAAGGCATACGTTACGATATAGACAATTAAGTCGACATTAATTATTTGAAATATCTTAAATTTTTCTCTTTCTTTTTTCTATTCTCTTCCAAAGTGTCAAATAGTTATGAAATTGTCAGAAGCTAAAATGATAATATTATTCAAGTTTATTACCTAATCTTTTATCACCTCATTTCTTATCATTTATCTGAAAATCTAATCCCGTAATATCATTTCAACTCTCTTCATTTGTTGCGTAATTTTTTGTCTATTATAAATAATTAAGATTATGTTAATATATGTAGTAAAAAGTTAAAATATCAAAAGTAGAAATATGTATTAGTTCAGTAAAAATTAATTTGAAAAATATAATTGTAACGTATAATATAATATAATGTGAACAAATAAACATCAAATCACAAGAATACCTGATCAAATTCTTATCACTGATTCTTATCTCCAATTAGTCTTCACTAAATTAAACATTATGTGCGCTATTTTAGGCAATAATTTTACAGATGACAAAAATGCTTACATAATTAATTAAGAAATAAAAATTAAAAAGAATAAACAATTATGCAATATGAAGCGTTATATCTAAATATGTATAAATTTAAAGTTTTACAGTATTAGTTGGTAAGCATCGATGAGAAATAATGGAAGGCATCAACTAATTATGATGTTAATAAATATGCTAATCGATTAGTTTGTTAATTTATCATATTACTATAAATATCTGTAGTTTATCGAAACATAATTTCGCATTATTATTTGATTGAATTATAAATATGAAATGATATTTGAAGAATATTCATGAAAATTCAGACTAATATGATTAGCTCTATCTAATTATTATCAATTTCGTTGGTATAATATTTTTATTCTTAATCATTTAATATATGAAATGATAAATCATTTCATATATTATCAATATTATCAAACTAATCATATCCTTAATTGTTGCTCAATTTGGCTATTATTTAATATCAAATTAATTATTTCAATAGCTAAGCCATTCGTTGGATTATAAAATTCAAACAGAACATTTAACATGAAAAATACTGTAACAAAGGATTATTTTCTCGATATATAATCATAGAAAAATAAATCTTGGCCCGTATAAAAATTAGTTCTTTTAAATTAAATTTTTAGCCAACTAGGAAAAAAATAAAGTTATCGATGATATTTTGAAAAATATTGTATTTTAAAAAATAATACAACAAAAACTTATTCCGTAAATTAACCCAAGAGATAATGAAAAATGAAGAGAGTGAAGGAGAGCATCAGATATTGTAGAAAACTAACTTATACAATTTCAAAAAAAAAAAGAAAAACAGCATAGAGAGAGAAGGACACAAAGATGACGGATTGTAATCATCCAATTTACAATAACAACTAAAACATTCAAATTTAGGAGCGCAATTCCATGCAAACATCAGCTAATGCCACATTTCAATCCCATTCATTCTAAAACGTATCGATAAAGGGAGTACGGTAAATTTACAGTAACTATCGAATCAATTTTGAAATATTGATTGATTAGCGTCTCAGTTGCGAAATATATAAGTCTACTGTTATCGGCGGATAGGGAAATTTAGTTTTTGATTTTTTTTGTCCCAAAAAGGAGGATTTCGCTGAATTTCGATAGTTTCTAACTTTAAACTTTGACCTACCATTTATAAGCAATATAAATCAAAGTAGATAATTCACAAATATATACATTAAATGGTAAGAGTATGAATTTAAATTAAACTATAAATTTAAGTTAGACTATCAGATAGGAAAAGAAATTTAGGAATAGATAAAATAAATTTCTTCAAAACATTGATATGATACTTGATAGTGAACAATTTAAGTAAAAACATTTCTGTTAGGATGAAATCAAAACTCAACATATTATTTATTGATAACTGCAATAAACAAAAATGAAATGTTATTTTATTAAGTTAAAATTTATTTTCTTCTTCTTTCATGCTCTATGCTCAATAATATTTAACAATGCAATATGACTCATATTAAGTTTTTTTTTTTTTTTTTTTTTACTGAAAAGAAAAGGTTAATTTTATTTACGAATTCAGTAATAAATTTTTGCAATAATATTAATCATCCAAAGATTTGCTGATAAGTTGAAAGAAATTTGAGAGGAAGAAAAATTTCTTTAAAAATTTTTAAAATTAAATTTACAATAATTAAAATATAATCTGTATCAGGTTTAATAAAAATTATTTTCAACATTATTAATTCATTTTTTTTCTGTTAATTTTTCATTATCAATATGATATCGTCATTTTAGTTGTAGTAATTGTAATATACTTCATCGTATTTTCTTATCATTGCAATCATCTGTTATCATTTCGGGAATGATCATATCAATAGCATTATTTAATGAACTAAACTTATTATACATTTTTACTTTTTATGCATTCATCTAAAATTTCTGATTTTTCATTGTGCTTATCAAATGAATGATTGAAATTAGCATGAGCAAAAATTTGAATGGTATGAAAATTTCATTTTTATAAAATAAAATTTTATATGTAACAGAATTAATACTATAAAAAAATATATATAAGTATTATTTTACGTATATTAATTATAACATTTCACGTATTCATTTTAATTAAGCAAAATTTATAAATAAATGAAAATAATATAAATTTAATTAATTGTACAAAATAATAAATAGCAAAAAATTGATGAATAAAAAAGATCAGAATTTGAAGCAAAATTAGATTGCCAGACGCAAATGATGAATAATACATTCAAATCAAATGTGAAACTGATTGATTTATACTAACCAAAAAAAAAAATATAGAAAATTTTTCATCGTCATCAATATTTAATGTTAGCTGTATATATTTAGTATCATTGCTATCAGCTTAAAATTTACATTTTTTTTAAATGAATTTCATCATTGCTTTCATTCATTTAATTTTATCAACTGATAAAAAAAAAGAAAGAGAAACATAAATGATATAAATAATCAAACAAATGATAATTATGATTAATATAATAGTTATGCAATGTATCCGTACGACATGATATCATAAATAAAGAAGAAAAAACAATAAAATAATTACAAACGAATGATAAATAAAACTTTTTTGCGAATAAAATAAAATGATTTTAAATAAAATGATAATAAATAAAATAATCAAACATAGTATTACAATTTGATATCAATGATAAGAGAATAAAGAATGCTACTTTCTAAAATGATTAAAATTTGGGAAGTATTAGATTTTTTTCTATATCAGTACTTGCTAAATTGAAGTGTTATCTTTCTCTTACAATTTAGTAACTGCTCAAATATTTTCCACCATTGTATCACTATATATATATGTATGTGTGTGTGTGTGTGTTGATAAGAGAATAAAAATGAATAATTTATCAAATATCTCTAACAATCAATCAATTTCCTATTAAATATTCAAATCAGCTTCGAATAATGATAGGAAAAAAATGCACCCTAAATATTTTTCAATTTATTTTTGAACATACTGCCATGTCCAGGAATAATCCAATCTGCTTCATTCAATATTATTTTACGGCTTTTTCTTGCTCTTCCGGATATTTACTATTTGCTTTCCAATTATCATTATCATTTTCCTCTTCAAAAATATCACCTAAAATTGTCAAACTGTCTAAAAATTATATATATATATTTTTTTTTGATAAATTTTTTCTTCAATTATCGTAAGAATGAAAATAGCTTACGGACCTACGATAGCAATTGTGCCATATTCGGTATCTGTTACGATGATGCTACGATCATGATCGGTATGTCCAGGTGTTAGTCTTATCTGCACAGAATTATCCAATACATGAGCATCCTATAAAATAATAAATTACAGTATCTCGCTGTAACGTAATACAGTATTATGGATTATATAACATCGTTAATATACTTACAGTTTTATTTTTTATATCAGATTATGCTAATCAACATTTTCCATTCTATCAATAATATTATTTTTCGTAATTTTTAAAAGAAGCTTCCTAAGCGAAATGATTTTTAAAATACTGTCCATTTTCTTGCAATATCTAATATTCCACGCTCATGTAGTTTTCTACTAATTATAATATGGGTTAAAGGTCAATCTATCTATCTATCTATCTATCTATATATATATGTTGCATACAAATTGTATATATATATATATGTTGCATACAAATTGAACCCTCAGAACAAAAGCGATAAGCAGGATCAGAGCCTTGGATTCATATATATATATGTATATAAAATTATCAGAATTGTTTAATCATATACATGATTAAAGAACTATTTTATTTTAAGTCATAAATTAAAAACAGTATTGTTTTTTTTTTCTAAAACTTACAGTATTATTAATCAAAAACCAAAAACTATAAAGAGAATAAATGTAACAGAAGAAGTAGATAATATGTTAAGAAGACAGTATTTGATATTATTTCATTGTCAAGCATTCTATTATCACTGATAAGATAACAATTATACAAAATATATTGAATAGGATAATAAAGTAGAACAATCAATTGTACCATACAAATTTCATAAATACCATTCTCGGCCATATCATCATTCATATAAATTTTGGCTTGTTGGAAAAGTGATAAATTACCACAGTGGTCACTATGTCCATGGGTTATTATCAGATCGGTTATATCATCACAATTTAATGAATATTTTAAAAGTGCTGCAAAAAAAATCATTTTATAAGTATTGAAACTTATCATCAAATGATTACTATACATTAATATATTCGACTAACGCTTTCAATAGTGTAAAATATACAAAATTACTTGTAATTAATAAAACCATTGGTAAAAATGTGATGATCATCGAAGTACTGATTATTTGAATGGAAATTAATGTGATTATCATATTTCTGATAAGCTTAAAAATCGCATCGATACATAGAATGTGAGTAACTTGTTTCCGCATATTACTTGTAATTATTATTAGTACGAATATATTCGAAATTCTTTCATTTCTAATTTCTAATCTTTCATTTCTGATATTTTTCGATCCGGTAAAACTCCACAAATTGTTCAATTCAAGTATAAATTTCAAGAAATTTAAGAAAAACGAAAAAAATATGTCAATAAACCTTGAATAATATTTGTACCATTCCATGGATCACCGCAATCTACCAAAATTTTCTTCCTTTCAGTTATAATCAATGTTACAGTACCAGATGCTTCTGAACAACCGTCTTTTTTGCTTTTCTACAGTAACCATCCAACAATACATATACTTTTGGATATTTGCTCATCATACCATATTCCATCCAATAAAATTCTTTGTATAGACTTCACAAAAATAAACTTTAATAAAAGTAAACTTCACCAAGATCAGTGAAAAACAATATATAACTAAAAAATCACCGTAGAAATCTTGCAAATAGAAATTTAACGCATTGTCATATTAGGCTCTGGAATAAAATGCGTTAAAATTTGACTCATGAGTTCTGGATTTTGAAAAATATGGATGAGTCGAGCTGAAAATTGCAAGTCGTGCATTGATGACCTGTGGTGTTGCTAGAGTGTTTAGACAGGTTTGGTAGCCTTCGATCACTACGTTGTTCCGGATTGGAAGTTTTTGTGGTGGAATAGATATTAATGATCTTTGATCATTTTTAAATATTTATCTTATAGAAACGGTAGATGTTTGGACCGCAAATTCGTTTCTTGCAACTTGTCCATTCTTTGAAACGGATCGAATATTGGAGAAGTTGCAGTGACATCTCAGACAGTCAAGCAGTACCTTCCACATCATCAGCAATTTCTTCCAATGAAGAGCAGCAATACTCAGGAAAGTTAATGAGTGAAGATGAAATCAAACAGGTTTGACAATTTTTAAAACTTTGAAATTCATACGAGTGAAATTATTTATTCGGTAGTCTGGGATTTTTATCCATTTTATAAGGGCTTTTATTTATATATAATTGATTTTACACAGTATTTGAAAATTACTATTCGTTATATTTATCTCCAAAATAACATTCGTATTTTTGACACATATATCCAATCTTCATATCATTCTGCATACTTTCTCTAAAAAAATGATTTTCATATCATTTAATATATTTTTATGTTTACATTATCTAGAAATGATTTCTTAGTGCTCATGGTTTTTTTCATACTTCTGAGCATTTTTCCAGTCTTTCAGGAATATATTCCAGAAAATAAGTTGGAAAAAATAGTGTAGAACTCGTTTATAGAAATATTCTGTTTATGTTGAATAAGTATTCATTATTTAACTCAATTTTCTATCTTTGAAAAGAATGTAAGGTTTAATGATAACAGACAGTGTTATAATAATGCATGCAAACAGAAATAAATACAATCCAGTTTGCGAAATTTTATTTATGAAAAGTTGGAATAAAATAGGAATGAGGACAATCTTCAAAATCCAATAAAATACATGAGAGAGTAATGACATTATATGGTAATATTTACTGTGTTTGTATTATTAAATAAAAAATATTGGTCTTGAAAATTATTTTTTCCTCTTTTATTCGCCATTGTTTGAATACAGTTTTAGATCTATCAGAATTGTATTAGAATGTTAGTTGCCATGGAATTTTCAAACTGTTTTGAAGTACTCATTATGAAGTAATTCTCTGTTTGCTCATGAATTGATTGATTATTTGTATAAAGTAAGAAGTTCTTTCATCAACAACTTGGAGAAATTTTCTCTTTCTGAAAGTTAGAAGGAAGAGATTAATTGAAAAAGAATATTTAAAAAAATGTTCGTGATTCTGAGATATTATCTCTTTTGAGAATAAGGAAAATTGAGTTTCAAATTTATTTTTCCATTTTAAGAATATGAAATTTGATTATCCTTACTATGTATGTTTTTATTTGAGGATCACAAACGCTTCGCAGAATTATTTCGACGTTCAAAATTTGTACAGCTTGGTGATTTCGAGGGACGAATAGTTATAGGAGAAATTGTGCGCCGAATTATGAATGATTTGTATATTGATATGGGACTAAAATTTAATGCTGTCTGTAAAGCACCGATGATGAAGAATGAGTTAGTTATTTGATCAGTATTTGTGATTCCTGATTTTTTTCAGTTCATCTCTTTGCATCAATATTTTTTACACGATGAAATCAGGTCTCATTGATTATTAGGAATTTAAATTGATTTTTCTTTCATTCTATAATATTGTACGTTTTTTTCATCATATTTCAATGACCTTCACGTTCTAAGCAAACCTTTACACATTACCACGTGTTTTTATGAAGGAGTATGATAGTTGCGATTTCGTAATAGTTTAATTGAATGATTCGATAGGATCAATTCCAATACGATTGTTTACCACTTCTTCTTTTAGTATTTCTTCCATTATTTATTGTATAAAATATCATTCGACATTATTTCCTCCTCAGATAGCGAAAAATTGTGTTTCAGAAGTTATATAATAGGAGCAAAAGTTCTTCTTCGTTTGCATGATCCTGAACTTTCTGAGCTATTTTTGGGTTCCACAAAAGAGTTAACGTTATTGGAAGCCGATGCAACTCTTCTCGGTTTGTATCATCCAAATTCAGACAAATCGATGAAAACCGCTTTCCTTAAAAACATAGAAGACGAAGGTATCATCATTTGCAATTTTTGGTTCCAGTTCACTGGTTAAGATTATTATATCAGGTCGATTCTCTTTAGATTACTGAGAGATTTTCCTTATATATATTTTCCTAGTGATTTAACTTTTATTTCAAACATCTGAACAGTAGATTTTGAGTTAGTTCCCAATTCAGTGAGCTAAAAGATAGCATGTCATTTATATACATTTAATAATAAACTCTAAAATCTGTAACGGCAATTAATTTTAGTGAAAAGAATTGGAGCTTCGGCATCAGAAATTGCTGCAGAGCAGAAGATGAGCTGAATACAATGTATTGAAATGTCAGGGAATGGAAATTTGAAGTTTGACAGAATTGGAAGAACAAACTAGGATTTGAAATTGGAGATTGAATTCTCAAACTTGCTAAGCTAAAATTATGAGAATTGAAACTGTGAATTGAAAAAAATTGAAATTCCCGATTTTTTATGCAGTATTCATCAGAATGCATAAATTAAAGAATTTCTCAAATGTTTTAATTTAAAAAAAAATGTTATGTTTGAGATTGGATATTTTTATCTTTTTTAATGTTGGTATGGCCTCTATTTTTTTGTGGTTCCTTTCCTTTGATGTCTCGAAATCTTATTATATAAATGCGTACATAAAAATTGCCAACAATCATTTTGTTTGGTTTGTCGATATCATTATGCAAGATAGCATGCTTGCTGCAACAATGGCAGTCATTTCTTCAACAGTTTAGCAAATAAGCATACATTTCATTTACATCAGTTATCTAACAATTATACTTTATATTTTTAGAATTGAATTAGTTTATCATCTTGCTTGAAAGCTATGTATAGTAATTTAAGCCGATAAAAATAAGAAACCATTAATTCTTAATGGATTATATTAGTTTCATTAAATACATATATGAACATAATTTCAGGTCTAATAGAATAGAGATGGATGATGACTCATAATCATTGTTTACTGTAATTATTTCTAAGCTCAATGTTTTTTTATTTGATTTAAGTTATGACATTTTAATACATTCGTCAAATCTTTATCGAAATCAACAGTAGTAAATGAAACTATATTGGCCAAATCTTTATTAGAATTGTACTTTTTCCGAATAATAAATGAACGAAGTGTTTTTTTTTTAAATTGATCTTAATAATTAATTTATCAAGACTTATCAATGCAAAATGTCGTATCTAATTCCACCATTAATTTCTATGTAATAGCTATTATGGGATGTAATTTTCTCTCCGAATTCTTAATAATTTTCAATATTTTTGATAATTTAGTAGATTTTTGCAACTATTTTTACAAAGAAAATATGAAAGTTTGGAAGTAAGAATGAGAAAAGTCTAAATACTTAATCAGTTTGATCTCTCATTTTTTTTGTTTATCATCTTCAACTCAATATTTAGTTGGTACTATTATATTGGATGATATGGTAGTTTCTATCATTTGTTAATTTCTTTATTTTAGAATGAATTCATTGTTTTCATCATTTCGTTATTTCAATCTTTATTAAATCAAGTTTTAGTTTAAATAAATATTGTATTTCAGGTAATATATAGCTTATACCGGATAATATTTATAATTCATCGATTTACTCTATTTTCTTTCTTTTTTTTATTAAATTTTATTTTTAGCACTTACTTGAATTTTCTAATAATGGATATGACCATTAATAGACAAGATTTTATACTTTGCAAAAAATTTTTAAATAAAAAATGTCTATTTGAAATCTTTTTATAATTTAGTATCGAAAAATTAAATTATTTTGCAATTATATTTTCTAAGAAAACAGAAATGCAAGTAGCTGTCATGAATATTAATTATTGCTAAAAAAAGTTAATAAAAATAAATCGTAAAAAATGTGAACAAATGTAATGAATCATGTAACTAATTTTACACTCCTTAAAATCATTTTTTATGCGTTTTTTTTCTCCTACACGTCTACTTTATCTTATCTTGATCCAACTAAATTCGCATTCTTTTACGTCTATAAAAAAGACGCGTAAAAAATGATCCTAAGAAATATAAAATTAGTTAATATGATTCATTACATCTACTTACATTTTTACGATTTATTTTGTTAATTTCCTTAGCGATAATTAATATTCGCGATAGTAACATAAGTTCAAGTGATTATCCTGGCATGATAAATAGTGATTACTCTGGCTTCCGATAGTAATATGAATTTGTCATATTATTAAATATTATTACAGTCTGGGATATTAGAATAGTTTTTAGTATTTATAGAAGAAAATCGATGATAACTCATTTGAACCAAGAAGTATTTCTGTTATTGTTGATGAGTTTATTATACGTCATCAATCGATAAATAAATTGCTCTTAGGTTGCAATATATCAATGAGTTCAATTAGAATTATTGATGTAATTGAGTGTAATAAAAGAATGATGATGTTCAGTAGGTTGGAAAAAAACCAACTCGATCAACAATAGAAGTAAATAACGGATGGATAGATAGATGACTATTTCAATTTATTCAGTGATAAATTATAGACGAGATTTTTTTATTTTTATTAAAAAAAAATGTTTCTTGCCTAATTTTCATTTTAGGGAGAGAAAAAAATGAAAAAATCGGAATTATTGATTGGTTCACCTGAAGATTTTGGCCCATTAAGTACTGATATGCATCGTTTAAATCTTTCGCGTTTTCGATCCGATTCTATTATACCATCAGCTGGTCGAGAAGGTACTTCAATTGCACCACAAATTTACAAAGGTCGTAGTATGGCTGTTTTTACCAGTGGTGGTGATGCTTCTGGTAAATTTTGTTTAATATTATATGGTATTGATAAGTATAAAGTATTATTATTGATTTAGTTATTATTTAACAGTAATAACTTCGTGCGATATTTGAATTTCAACATTGTAAAAAAGTGTAATATTTGGAAATTAAACAATTTTGGTGATAGTAAAAGAATTTAATATTTTTTTGATTGATTATCGTTATAATTAAGAAAATATTTCAACTTTTAAGGGATGAATAGCGCTGTACGATCAGTAGTACGAATGGGTATTTATCTTGGATGTCGAGTTTTTCTCATTTATGAAGGATATCAGGGAATGGTAGATGGTGGTGATAACATCAAGGAAGCAGATTGGCAATCGGTATCGGATATCATACAGTGTGGAGGCAAGTTGTTAATCACAAAGAATGTTGACTATTATATATTATTTGGATATTGTTTTTAAAAATTTTGCTAATCGTTTGAATAATTTTTTTTTGCTATGTCGTGTAATTTTCAAAGGAACATATTATGAGATTTAGGTACTGTTATTGGGTCAGCACGTTGTAAAGATTTTCGAGAACGATGGGGACGTTTGCGAGCTGCTGAAAACCTTATCAAACATCGCATTACCAATCTTGTATGTATTGGAGGTAAATTTATCATTTATATATTTCGAATTTTCTTTGTAAATCCTGTGTGGTTTTTTCTGCACAGTAATTTTCATCTCAGTAAAAAATTTTGAGATCAGAAGTTATTAGTGCGAATTTATGTTGTTTATGTAATTCGAGTTTCTCGAATACTTATTTCTAACAAAACAGGCTCAACTCGATTCTTGTTCTTTCTCATTTTTGTTCATAATTTTATGCATACTGTAACTTCCTCGTTTGGAAAAGATTAGTCTTTGGTAATCTTATTATTGCAGTAAGATGAGAAACCTTCCTGATGCCATTCATCATTCGTATTTAAAATATTAAAATCAAATTATTCAGTTCCATACAATAAGAATTCAAATTTTTTGATGTATCTGAATATTTTAAGATTGTTTTTACAATTAAAGCAAATAGTCGCATTTCATTTTTCTTTGAACAGGAGATGGTTCATTAACGGGAGCTAATCTTTTCCGAAAAGAATGGCATGATTTGGTAAAAGAACTTTTATCAAATGGAAAAATAACAGAAGAGGAAGCGGCCGAGTGCGCTAACATCCAGGTAGATTTTGAATGTTAAAGTTAAGAATTAAATTTTTTCTTTGTGTAATTTTAAGACTATGAAGTACAACCGACTGTTTCCTTTGTATTATGGTTAGCTTCAGGTTTCTAAGATTTAAATATCAAAATTCACTATTATGTAGGTTTTATTTCGTTTTATAAAATGAACATTGCATATAATTTATATATCAACTATGTATTTGAAATAATTTTAGGATTACATAAGTCATTATAACTAGAGTTTCTTTATCTAGAATATTGCAGATTGTTGGACCTCGTTGGTTCTATTGATAATGATTTCTGTGGCACAGATATGACTATTGGTACTGATACAGCACTGCAACGAATCTGTGAGGCAATTGACTGCGTAATGTCAACGGCTCAAAGTCATCAACGTACATTTGTTATTGAGGTTCTTTTTATTTTTCTTATTAAAATTCCAGTTATCGTAATGTACCGAAATTAACTAAATTTATAAACCCATGAAAAAAATGCAGCAAAAATTAAATGTATTATTGTGATTAACAGTTAGGTTCTCTAGATCGTTTGCATCAAATCTAACAGGAAAAGCGATAATGGTGTTAGAAATTGACTTTAATTAATTTAGGTGATGGGTCGTCATTGTGGTTACTTGGCATTGGTTGCTGCATTGGCTTCTGAAGCAGATTTCTGTTTCATACCGGAATGGCCAGTACCAACGGACTGGCCAACGGTATTATGCCACAAATTGCAAATGATGCGTGAAGCAGGGTCACGCTTAAATATTGTGATTGTTGCAGAAGGAGCACTGGATAGAGAAGGAAAATCTATTAATGCTGAATCGGTTTATTTTACCTGATTTTTCCTGTTTTAAGTAATCTTTTGCAGAATAATTGATATCATGAAATGCTATCCTCTAGGTTCGCACAGTCGTAAAGGAAACTTTGCATTACGATACTCGTGTAACTGTATTGGGCCACGTGCAACGTGGAGGTAGTCCATCAGCGTTTGACCGATTACTTGGATGTCGCATGGGTGCAGAAGCGGTACTTGCTTTGATGGAAATGACACCAGAATCAGAGCCTTGTGTTGTTTCAATTGATGGTAATGTGATTGTACGCGTTCCACTTATGCAATGTGTTCAACGTACACAAGCGGTAATTTTACTATTTTTTAAAAATCATTTTATCCTCTCTATTATTTATTAATTTTACCTAGAAATCTGAACATGTGTAATCGATTTATATCTGCAATCAGAAATGCATTACAATGAATAAATCAATAATCCAATTAGTCATGAGGTATTATCAAATTAAGTATGCATTGAGAGATGAAAATTCTAGGTAAAAGATGCTATGGATAAACGTGACTGGGAAACTGCTGTGAAACTAAGAGGTCGAAGTTTTCAACGAAATCTTCAAACTTATCGTTTGCTTACAAAAGTGGAGCCAAAAAGAAACTCACTGATCCAAATGGCCCAGTTCACAACTTAGCTGTAATTAATGTTGGTGCACCTGCTGGTGGTTAGTATTTCGTAGTTATTTTGTTTATAACCAATAAAATTTTGAGCTTTTATACTAAATATGCGACAATTCTTGCGAAAAACTTTTAAATCAGTTATGAGCGTGTGCGTATTTTTTGTGCAATTTACTCAGAGAATGGTTTTTTTTTTTTGACTTGTTTCAGGAATGAACGCAGTAGTGCGTTCGTATGTCCGCATGGGACTTTATCATGGATATAAGGTTTACGGTATAAAGAATTCGTTCGAAGGACTTTGCCGGGGAGAAGTGCAGGTAAACAAATAGATAATTTCATTTCAGCTTTAGAAAAAGTTTGAAGGTTGATGGAAGAGAAAAGAAGAAAATTAGATTTTTGTGATTAGTTTATTTATTTATTTAATTTTTCACTGTTTATTCGCCATGAAAAATTACTCAAGGAAATGGCTTGGGGTGACGTTACTAACTGGGTAATGTATGGTGGTTCATTTCTTGGAACACAAAAGCAATTACCGGATAAAATTATGGATCAAGTTGCTGCTGGATTTGAAAAGTACAATTTTCATGGCTTATTGCTTGTGGGTGGATTTGAGGTAAGCTTGTGTATAATTTTTTCGTAATAAATATGATTAATTTTGCGATTTTCTGTCTAGGTCAAATATGACCTAATAATTAATTAATGAAACTTTTCTTGTTTAATATTTCCAAGATTCTCTTATCACTTCATTTGATATAAGTCATATTAAGAACGTGATTGCATGTTGTACATGGCTTTTAAATAACGCAAATACTAACATTTTTTTTACCATTCTGAATTTATATCCACAATTAAGCGTTCACTAAGATTCACTTAGTAATGCTAGTTTTCAAACTACCATAAAAAGTTAATTTATTTGTTATTCTTGATTATTATCTTTATCTGAAATTTTCGGCCGAAGTATGTTGTTGTCTTTTCTGGAGCATAATTACTTTTTATCCCTGTCTATTGCTGAAGGTACGATCTAATGTACTTTTATTACATTATTCAGAAGTATCGAAAATTAATAGGAGGTTATTTTCAGGCTTTCCATTCTTGCTTACTTCTTTCACGCGCCCGGGATAAATATCCATCACTACGGATACCGATGTGTGTTATTCCATGCACAATTAGTAATAATATTCCGGGAACGTCGCTTTCACTTGGGTCGGATACAGCTGTAAATGAAATTTGTCAAATGATCGACAAAATTAAACTATCAGCTACTGGCACTAAAAAGCGAGTTTTCATTATCGAAACGATGGGGGATTTTGTGGTTATTTGGCAACTATATCGGCATTGGCATCTGGAGCTGATAATGCTTATATCTTCGAAGAACACTTCAATGTCTCTGATATTATGGACGATGTAAAGGTAAGATTAATGCAAATTTTTATCTCGATAGGTATACGTAGATGATTTGAACATTTATCGGAAGGTATCTTCCGATAATCATGTAATTTTGTTATTAATTAATTTAGTGAAATACTCTATCATTGAAGGTTATTAGTCGTAAAATGCGTACCGGTGTGCAGCGTTATTTAATTGTACGTAATGAATGTGCTAACAAAAATTATACTACACAATTTGTGAATCAGTTGTTCGCTGAAGAGGGAAAAGGAGCGTTCTCGACAAGGTTATCCTTTCTAATCTTTGTATTCTTCTGTCTTTTTGTAAACCTTATAGATTTTTCTGAAATATGTATATTTGTACCAACATATTTTTACCCTGAGTTTATTTTTCTTTTATGAAATGAGTTGGTTGAAAGTCAGTTGTAATAATTTCCAGAACCAATGTGTTAGGACATGCACAACAAGGTGGTAACCCAACACCATTCGATCGTAATATGGGCACAAAACTTGCTGCGCGTGCATTGGAATTCATTGTTTTGCAAATACAGAAGTATGCCGATCCAAAAACTGGTACTATGAATGCGGTTTTCCCGGACAGCGCTTCATTGTTAGGATTGATGGTAATTAGTTTGTCATTTAATTCATAAATTTAGGTAATAATAGGTAAAAATGAACATTTGATAAATTAAATGAAATTTCATCCTGTAAGATTCGCCTAATATTTTTGGTCATAATAAATTATACTTGGAAAACATCATTTGATTTTGAGGGCCGTCGAACGGTGTTTACTTCCGTAGAGGAGTTGTCGCTGGAAACGGATTTCGAGCATCGTGTACCAAAGCATCAATGGTGGATGAAAATGAGACCGCTGCTAAGAATTTTAACTAAGCATGATTCTAAGTATGAGGTAGAAGCCATGATCGTACCAGAAGTCGAAGGTGAAATTTCTTGAACTTTGTTGGTAATGATTTTCTGTTTAGCTGTAGAAACTACTTTCTTATGATTTATATTTATATTAATCAATAGGTTTGTTAGATGGTGAATAAGGAACATAATCATTTATGGAATGAAATCATCACCGAGATTTTAATTTTCTACGTTTCCAAAATTTGATACAAAAACCATCTAATTAGCTTATAATGTAATTTTAATAAATTTTCTATTTTGGCTTGAATAATTTGCTACTTTTCCTTCTTCCAATGTTGTTTAATATCATTTGCATTATTTTTAGTATGGATAGTTGTTTTGAAATCTTTTTTCTCGTCTAATTTATAATTACTAGAATTTCACTAGTCTCTCATGCTTAAATTTCATTCCCACTAGTACTTCACTTTGTTTTAGCATTTGTTTATGAATCGTCTCTTTCTTATTGATGTAATATTTTTCATAAAGTTTGATAGTCATTTTATTTATCAATCACAGAAATATTCCTTTTATTACGTAATCAATTCATTTTAACTTTTTTTTTTTTTTGAATGGCATCATCTTTTTCGAATGCCTTTGCTTTAAGCAAAAAAGAAATTTGGAAGTATATGTGGGACATACCAAAAAGAAGGCTTCTAAATATTTATAAATCATACAATATGATGTATGTTGAAATGCGAAATGATTGACCTAATATTTCATAATATAATACTTACCAAACACGTCTCGAAGTTTTGTAAAGAGAAAAGAAGATAAATTTCTAAATTCATCAATCTTTATCTAATGGTTTTTCGAGACCATTTTTGCTATTAATAAAACTTTGTCTACTCGTAGGTATAAATTTGATAGAGAATTATAACGCTAACATTGCATTGGATGAAGCAGCTTAATTTCGATCGTCTTTTTTCAAATTTTTTCGTAGAAAAGTGAATGTATAAAATAGAATTAAATGGATTTTTGAATTCTTGCATTTTGCTATCTTATCTCACTTAAAACATATGTAAACTATTTCATCAGAATCTAACGTATATTTTAAATCAAATGACTATCTCTGAACTTTTACTATTTGTTTCAATGAGGTATGAGCATATGAAACAATTGATATTGCCGGTCCTAAAAGAAAGGAAAATAGTGATTCGTGATCGATTTATTGACTCGACGATTGGTATTGACTTGAGATTGATAGAAAATCTCCATGAGTTAGTGAAAATTAGATACCCAGATATTACGTTTATTCTAGATATTGATGTTCAAGTTGGATTAAGCAGGACAAAGGATAAAAATAAATATATTAGTAAATTTAATCATAGAATAAAGTATCGCCTTTAAAGCTGTAGATATACCAAATACCATTGAATACAATATTATTCCAGAAGCAGTAATTATTCCTGCTTGAAACCCTCCATCTGGAGTGTAGTCATCGTGAAATTGTATATATAAAGCAAACAGGATAATAAAGGGTACTGTTAGAAATGTTACTGTATTTAATACTGTATCTTTAATCATTTTATTCTTTTTCTTCTTTTAGTGTCAACATTATACAAAGTGCTGCAGTAAAATGTTACTCCAAATCGTGGAGATTATTTAAGTGGAATTGGAATGTTAAAGACTTTAACTCTTTTCGATATCATTCCAGTACATAACGATGAAATCCAAGATAAATCTTAGTTTCCCGGCTACTTTAATGAAAAGGAATTCTTCTATACATGTTAAGGTCACCGATTGGGAGAGCTTCATTAGTGGAATACATATTGTCAATATAAAAAATAGAGAAGCACAAATTGGCTAAAAGATAGGCTATAGTCAATAGGAATGCGCTCCGTTTTTCAATAATTCGATACAAATACCTTAAATTGAAAGGAATAGCCAAATAAGATTCTGATTCCGAAACTTTAACTACTTCTCTATTTCATTTTGTATGAATTCAAAACGCGTTTCACATCCCAGAAGCAATTATGTCTCACGACATTATCCATCATCATTACATTTTTAGATATTGCAGAATTCGAAAATTCATACATAAATGTGATTGGTTATTTGTACATTATTGAACCATTTCTCTCTGTTTCTCTCTCTCTCTCTCTCTCTTTCCTCCCGTCTCTCTCTCTCTTAAGGTAGTTAAAATATATTTCAAATTACCAATAAAGTGGATAGTTTAATTTTTTCTTTTTTACTTTTAAAATAACGAATTTGCATATCGGAATTGGCTGTAAAAATTCAACATTTTCATTGTGATCATTCCTCATAACGATTCGTAGCAAAAAAGATTGTTCGATTCTCTTATTTTTCATTGATATCCTCATAAGTGTAAAATAAGTTGGCCACTTACTCTCAAATAGGATACGATAATAGTTTAATATAAATATTTCAGAATGATGTTTAGCTGCTACATGGTTTAAATAATATTTCAAATAACATGAAATAGCTAAGGTAGTTAAAATATATTTCAAATTACCAATAAAGTTTGGCGATTTTTTTCACGATGTTGAGCTGTTCTATCCAAAGATTCATGAAAACTTCTTGCTAATTTTAAACCATAATTAAGAAAATTGATAATAAATAAAATTTCTCGAAATTCATATAAGAATTGCGAAATTTTCAATTTTTAAAACTCATACAGTACAATCTCTATTAAAACGTGCGTTACAGTATGATTCCCATTTGTGGCACAGCACGGATTTCATTCAAGCATGAACTACAGTTATAGTACCCATTCAAATATCGTTAAGTATAATTATTCTAAGCGCATATTATAATATGATCCGTTCCAAATATATAATATGATCCCATTAAAATATGGATGTAGAATAGTACTCACCCGGGCATACGGTACCACTTACACCAAAATGTGTGCTACGGTATGATCTTCATTCAAATATGTATTGTAGCAGAGTCATTGTTCAGACAAGCATTAAAGTATAAGTCCCATATGTAGTACAGAATCCATTCAAGCATGTATCACAGCATAATCCGAATTCAAATGCAGAGAATCTGGAAGTCATTGCTAGAGTCACCAATATTACATAGAAGCGGGACATTATTAGATTATGATGGTCAATTCAAAGTGAATGTCTTTTTGGTATCAATGTTTTGTAAATTCTCGACAACTTGTAAATTTCGGGATAGGGAAAATACTTTGTACATTACCTTATTCATAAGTTTCTGAAACTGTCACACAATGTAAAATTTTTGAAATTATCCAAATTATCCATATTATTATTATTATTTCCTCTTATAATCTCCTATGAAAAACGATAAGATTTAACGATTCGTATCCATGATAAGATTATCATGGATAGATATAGTATTATAAACTTCAACGCAGTATATCCATGATTCTATTATAATCCTTCAACTCACAAGAATAATTCACGAGGATAAGTCACGGGAATAGTTCACAAGGATAAGTCACGGGAATAGTTCACGAGGATAAGTCACGGGAATAGTTCACGAGGATAATTCACGGGAATAATTCACGAGAATAATTCGAGAAATTGGGTAATACAAGAAACAGCACTACTTATTCCATAGAAATAACGAAGTACATAACATATTACACATAGATGCCAGACACATAAGACACATGAAATACTAAGATATGAATACGTGAGCAGACATACAAACATATGCAGATATACATAGACGAGGGGTTTAAAATCGACCGGGCCGGCTTTGGTGCAGAATGTATTTAGTTAGTATGCGTGCAAGTTGCGTTTATTTTAGGCTTGTTTATTCGACAGGCGGTAGGTGTACTTCATCAGGTGTTCGTTTTCCTCTAATGCATTCAATATTTTAGCCTACAAACTATATACAATAATGCGGGGGAAGGAAGTTTATTCGAGAAATTTCGAGAATTATCAATAACTGAGGTCATTTAAAGTTGATTTTTTTCCATCATATCGGTCTTTATTTCACGATACTATAAATTATATCGTTTTTACGTATATTCCGTAGCTTTACGTAACACATCACGTGTTCAGCGGTAATTACGCGCCTTTTTTGGCTATATTTTTATCTTTCACGATTAATAATAAGCTGTATGATATGATTCTTTTTTTTTTTTTTTTTTTTATATCTTCAATCGGATAATTTAATATTAACGTCGAAATATTTGCTAGATGGCAAGATTTTTACATTTTATAAGTTTGGGGAAATTGCTAGATTGTATAAATATATTTGTGAAATTGATAGATTATCATTTAAAACCTGTTTTATTCCATTATAGGATTATACTTATTATAATTGCAAAATAAATAGCATATAATGGGGATGACATACATTTTACCGTAGTTTTAACTAAAAATATAATAAAACATTTAACATAAAAATGAATTAAAAAATAAGCACTGATAATGATTATAATAGATATTATCTCCATGATTCTTCTTCCATTTTGCATTGTGAATGATTCGTTTTACTGATGAAATTCTTTGTTTCTATTTGTTTCCAGAAAAAATTCTCAAAAAATCCGATCATCTCTGCAACAGTAATGACAATCAGATAAGAATATAAATTCGTAGATATTATCTTTTTTTTTTGAAAAACTTTTATTATTATTGAAGTTTTACCGTTACAAATAAGTCATTTCTCTCAGAGATCAATTTATGGCACTTTGATTGTTGTGTTAATTACCTGTAGTAGCAGATGATAATTATTCCTAGATGATAATTATTCCTGTTCTAAAATTATTATGACTGTATGATTTGACTGTCATGATAGTTAAATTATTTATCATAGTAGTTGATTTGATTATTATAATGGCTGAAATAAAACTTATATACCATCAAGTTAGATCATTTCTAATTTATATGATATTTTTTTGTTCAGTAATATATGTTATTCAGATCTTCTTACAAATGATATTTCTACGACATATAACGAAATATCTATTTTTGATGAATTTTCGCTCTAACACTTTTTTCTAATTGCATTATAAATTTACATATAAAATCTTTAGCACTATCCTTCGAACATTTTTACGTCACATACAACACAGAATGACACTGAATAAATTGTCGATCGATAAAGTGGATGTGAAGGATAAAAGGGTTCTAATTCGGGTCGATTTTAATGTACCGCTTAAAGATGGCAAAATTACGAACAATCAACGTATTACGGCTGCGGTGCCAACTATTAAGGTAAGTATTAACTTATCTTGCAATATCGGATTAAAACCAAAGCTTTTTTGCTCATATAGTAAGTGCTATATTTGCTTTTTCGATCTCCAATTGTAATATTTTTCTAATTGTAATTTTTATTACCATTTTTTTGCTTCTTGTTGATAGAGAGTTTACGATGTGGAATTTGATTTAATAGATGAAAAACTGGAAATTAAGTAAGGAGAAGAAAATGATTTATGTCCACAAAAATTATCATTCAGATTTTAAATTTCATTTATATTTTTATATGATTGCAGTATGCGCTAGATCATGGTGCAAAAGCAGTTATACTAATGTCACATTTGGGACGTCCAGATGGAATGAAAAAATGGAATTCACATTGGAGCCAGTTGTAGCGGAACTAAAAATGTTCTCGGAAAGTAGGTAATAATGTATTTGTTTAAAAATATATGATCAGTAATTATTCAGAAATAAAGTACCAATCGCAGTACTTATTTGTTACTTATTATTGTTATTTTAGATCGTTCTAAAAAGAGTCAATCTTTTTAAATAGAATGAAAAGAAATAATTTTCTTAATTTCTGCAGAGACGTCACCTTTGTGCATGACTGTGTTGGACCGGAAGCCGAAAAAGCTACAGCTAATCCTGCTCCTGGCAGTGTTATTTTGCTTGAAAATCTTCGATTTTATTTGGAAGAAGAAGGGAAGGGTGTAAATGAGAAGGGTGAAAAGGTATTTATTTGAAATGAAGTTATCTAAGAAAACCAATACTGTTCCGCTTTTTAAAATTAATCATCTAGATTGACTGAGGTCATTCAGTGCATCAAATCTCTCATATATGAATTGTATGTCTAGTATAGCTTTCGTCTAATTACTCGAGAAAACATGCAATTCACAAATCATTTCACCTAATCCAGCAGTTGAATCAGTTAATGATGAAAAGTACAATTATTAAGTATTCAAAAAACGCAATATTTGTGATACTGGGGTAGATTATTCAATTCAACAGCAGTATTCAGTTCGATTTTCCAAATTTTGAGAATTAGTTGTAAGGATGCTTTAAAATCGATGTTGTTATTTTATTATTGTCATTTAATAGCAACTTAAATGTGATTTTTTCATCATATTAATCTAATAGATCGTTTTCTAGTTATTTCCAGCTTCTAATTATTTTATTTTAGGTAAAGGCATCACAAAGTGATATCGACAAGTTTCGTGCATCCTTGACAAAACATGGTGATGTTTATGTGAATGATGCATTTGGTACTGCTCATCGTGCGCACAGGTAAATACTTCTTTGCTTTATTGCATATATACGAAGTAATATTATGTAGAAATTCAGGAGGATGCAGCCTTTCTTATTGGTGATATAATTCCTTAACTATCTATTAGCTATTAGAAAAAATACACAGTTATTAATGTTTAGTCATTTATTTTGAGCTATTTATTCGTTTCGTTTTCTATTAAACATTATATTAGAACTTTTGAATCAAATTACGTTTTACTGCAATTATCTGGTTCATTTTTAAGCTATTCTGGCACAAATATTTTTGTTGAAAAAAATTTAATGAAAGAAATTGAGTATAGTTATTAAATCTAACAGTCATTTTTTCTGAATAGTCATATTTCCCACAAAATCATTTCCACTGTTTTCAGCTCTATGGTTGGTGTGAAATTAGACAAACGTGCTACTGGTTTTCTGATGAAGAAGGAATTGGACTATTTTGCAAAAGCTCTAGATAATCCTGTCCCACCATTTCTCGCAATTTTGGGTGGTGCTAAAGTGGCAGACAAGATTCAGCTTATCCGCAATCTTTTAGATAAGGTAATGTCAAATTATTTTTCTTAATATAAGTTATTTGTATAGACGATTTTTAAATGAAGCAATATTTAGTCAAGTTCACTTTTTTTCGATTTCGCATTTTTTATAATCGAGTAGGTAATTACAATGATTCAATATCTTTTTCATATTAAGGATCGCAAAAGTAAACTCTCACCATTTTTGTTGTCAAGTTGAATTTTCAATAAGTTTTTATTAAAGCGTTACTGGCTTCTCTGTTGTCAAATAATCATTTGTTATATGTTAAAAACATTAAAAAATTAAAATCTCTTTATGTTGATAGAAAAGTAAAATTCTCAGTAAAGATACGGCTGCTTTAAAGACGAAAATGTGTTGTATAGCTTTGATTTAAATTATTTAATCATCTATATCTTGTTTTAATAGGTTAATGAAATGATCATTGGTGGTGGAATGGCCTACACATTTTTGAAGGTTATCAATAACATCAATATTGGGAAATCACTTTTTGATACCGAGGTAAATTTTATTTAAGTTACTCGATAGAAAATGAAATTATGCTTTTATGATAAACTTTTTCCTATCATGCTTTCTATGCAAAATTTTTAATCATAATCAATATAAATCGATTTATCGCTGTAGAAGATATAAGTACTGTTATATTAGTATAATTGATATGCATGACTTTGTCTCAATAGTCAGTCCTATTTCTTTGGAATTACTAATAGGATATTATTAACATAAAGATGCGCGATTTTATCAATAATGTCAAAAATATTTCTTCATACGCGATATTTGAGCGATCTTATATGTTAGCTAATGGCTAATATGAAAAATTTTATTGCAGGGTGCCAAAATAGTGAATGAATTGATGGATAAGGCCAAGGAGAAGGGTGTGAAAATACATTTGCCAGTTGATTTCATTATTGCTGATGATTTTAAAGAGGTATCTGCTTTCTGTTTCATCCGAAATGACAAAAGCCTTAAAAAGCTAGTCTTTTTCAAAAATTTTTCACATAATGTCATGTCTTGGAACAATTAGATTCGTTTTAGGATGCCCAGTTCAAAACAGCAGACCTCAGCTCAGGTATTCCAGATGGATGGATGGGTCTTGACATTGGGCCAGAAACAGCTAAACAATTTGCCGAAGTTGTAGGACGTGCAAAAACTATTGTTTGGAATGGACCAGCAGGGGTTTTCGAATGGGAGAATTTTTCGAAAGGAACAAAAGCTGTAATGGATGCTGTTGTTGACGCTACTTCTAAGGGAGCCGTTACTATCATCGGTTATTATTTTTCATTCTTATTTGATAATGTTCTTAATTTATGTTCATATTTCATCCAGAAAACTGCGTTTTAACTTTCTCGGGTTAAAGAATACAGGTCATAGTTTTACTATTAAAGGTGGTGGTGATACAGCAACATGTTGCAAGAAGTGGAAGACAGGTGACAAAGTAAGTCATGTTAGTACTGGTGGTGGTGCAAGTCTGGAATTGCTCGAAGGTAATTATATTTTTTCTTTATTGATTAATGAAGGATATTAGATCAAATGGTAGGGATGTATTGTCCATTGGATATTTTGGGATTTTTATGACCAGATATTATTAAATTGCTTTTTTTGTATAACATAAGTCTTTTATTTTTTAAAATATCACATTTTTTCTTTTTCAATGTAGATTGCATCTAATGTCTTCATCATTAAATAATTAATTCATCGTATTGGGAAATGACAATTCTTTTTCATTAGTAATTTTGTATATCATAAATGACATATGCAGTATTAAGAAATGCTTATATTTCAGGAAAGTACTTCCTGGTGTCGATGCGCTTTCTCCGGCATAAGGGATAAGTTAGATAAGAAAATGATATTTATTAATCGAAATGCATAAATTAGCAATGTATGCTGTATTCTGATAAATACTGTTAGTAATGAAATATATTTATATCAATGTGCAAAACAGTTTATGAAGAGTTAATATTTCATTCCGTTTGAGTAGTATGTTAACAAGAATCATTTTGCTTTATTTATTCTATTATTATTTCTAGTAAAGCATTTTTTTGTGCAGTAATCGCTGTAACATAAACATATCATAGCAATCTTCACTTTCCTCATTTTTCTTCTATTTTCCGATGCGGATGTGTATCTATCTGTTATATGTATGTATGTATGTGTGTGTGGGTGTGTGGATGTTGGTGTAGTGTGTATGTTTAAATCTTAACTGAAACTTTTTGACAAAAAGTTGAGTTATCCGAAGTGCTTGCTGATTAAGTTGATCAGGAGGACCCAGTGCGATATAAATAATAACAAAGAGTGATGTGTTTTTCTATTCAAAAATTATTGAATTGAAAAGATTCAAATCGAATTTTTTTTTAGCAAATCTTAACAAATAATTCTAAATGGAAATATTTCTAAAATTTCAAAGTCCACTGTAAAAAAATCAACTGTTAAAACGATACTGAAAGTGTTTGATTTGGCTAAATTTTTTGATGCGAATATTATTTTAAAACGTAAATTTTCAGATATAATTTTCCTAGTATTTAGTAATTTATTAATTAGTACGGAATAACATACAATAGGAATTGAAAAGACTATAGTTTTACCGTGAATCAAATTAAAACTAGGAAATAGTGTTCAGCGCATTATCAAGATCAAGATTATCTAAAATGATGATGCAATTTCGAGTCCTTTTAAAAGGATTACTTACCTATGCATCAGGTTTCATAAAGAAACTGCCAAGATATTCTTGTTTCCAGTAATAGAATTATATCATGAGGCAAATATTAATTTAATTGTCGAGATTAAATCGCTGCATTAAAAAAGCCAATCAACTAATCAGTTATTAGCTACTGTGGTGTTCTATTAGTCTATTACGAATTTTCAAAATACCACACATTCTCTCTCGAGAATATTTCCTAACTTTGAAACAAATTTCGCAAAAATTATCACAAAAACCAAATGAATAATTCGCAAATCAAAAATAAATATCCTGCGAAACATGATTTCATATTTGAAATGTCCTATCCAGAATGATACATTCAATCATTTATTAAACTTTTTATTTATTTTAGTACATGAATGATACTAAAAATTAAAGAAATAAATACCATATTTACTTCATTATACAATGACAAATTTAATGAAATCAAAAAGAAGCAATCATCATGATACAAATTGTTGTTTTTTCTAATTACCGTAGCATATGTGGCTACTGTAACTTACCGTATAAGGCTCATTGTAATCGAATTATTTATCATTACCATAAATTATGTAGTTATAATGAAATTATCATTTATTACCAAAAAGATCTTATGATGACGAAATGTTAAACATGAGTTACACCAAAAATTCCTCGAATAAAGCCGTTTAAAAATTAATAAGTTATGGAATTGCTAAAAAAATTCTCGATGAATGATCAAAAGTATGAAAACATGAAATAAAATTTAATTTTTATATTCGTCCGGTGCTACAGTAACGGAAAGCCATATAAATTAAAAGGAGAAATTTTAAAGAATAAGAACATTTGATTTAAAGAGAGAGAGAAAAAGAGAGAGATAGAAGAAAAAGGAGCATTTAATGTCGTCATTGGCTTCTCAATATGAGCATATATTAGCCAGAAGGGATAAGTAATCTAACAATCTGTTGCTAGACCAATTAGCCGAGCTAAGTTAGAACGGAAATGCATAATATCAGAAATGATTAATTCCATTAAAATATGTTAGGTAGTGCTCATTTTACATTGAATCAATTAAATTGATTGAAATTATGTAATAATTTTAAAAGCATAGCTGTTTAATTACAAATAAAAATTCAAATTCCAAATTCAAATTTGAATTAACAAAAATTTTAACTTTTTTTTCTTAAAAATAAATCAAAATTAGCGCTAAATTTATAAATCAATGCTTAATCGAAATTAAAAATTGTTGAATTTGAAATTTTTTTAATAATATAATTATTAATTAATTTAAGTATCGATATTATATTACTGATTGTTATCGATATTATATTACTGATTGTGTAATTTAATTGATTATAGACATCAAATAATCTTCACCAAATGTAGATGTATACTGTATTTGAAAGAAAAAAATAAAAATAAAAATTGAAAATGAATTAAAATTAATATCGTTTGTCGAGATTAAAATTAATATTTTGATGTAAGGAAAAACATGGGGTATTTCATTCGCCGAATTATATGAATATAATTATTTCGAGAAACTTTTCGAAAATATGATGTAAATGAAATTTCAAATCAAAAAAAAGACAAACAGATTGATAGAATTATTTGACAAATATTTTTAATCACATCTAAGTCGTATCATTTAATTAATTATTTGCTAAATGTTTCTCTCTTATTATCTTAAGTTCAACTATCAATTACTTAAATTGCTATCATTTGAATTAAGGGATTTTTAGTAACGGATAAGTCGTATCATTTAATTAATTATTTATTAAAATTTCTTCTCTCATTATCTTTTTTAAAATGTTGTACTGAGAGTACTGATAACTGATTTAAATATAGTTCAATTATCAATTACTTAAATTATTATCATTTGAATCGAAGAATTGTTTTCATTGAAAATATGCATCATATTGTAATAAATGTACAATTGAAATATATTTTAAATTGAAATTTTAAATCGAAATACTATAATGAAATATAGAAATATTAAATCGAAATACTGAAAATATTTTAAATTAATTTATTAAAAATTTTTCCTTTCTTTGCTTTTCTTATATAATCAAAACTACTTTTCCTTTTCGATAATATCTGAAGGAAATATATTTCTTTTCAAGTTAGTTAAACATAAACATATTCGTATCGAATGGGATAAGAAGGAAAGAGAAATAGGAAGGAAAGATAGAAAAATAAAAAGGAAAATGAGTCTCGATAATTTATGTATAATTATTATAAGTACATATAGATATGTATCGATATGCATATCTCGATCTATTTATACCAGAATTTCATGAAATTATTTAAACTTAACATTTAGCAAAAAAAAATGATTGATTTAAATATTTGAAATAATTACGAAATACAGGTTGAGATAGATGATGATGATGATGATGATAATGATGATAATAGTAACGATGATGATATGAGCTTAATAATGCTATTTCTATTTCAATCGATGAGTATTGAAGTGATGACAATGATTATGATACGAATAGAGTATTACTAGTAACAAATAACGACATATGCACTTAGCAACCGCTTTTTAATTCCATCAAATATAACGACAATTGCTTCGCCATAGTTACGCTTATGTTTGTGACGTTTCAGAACTTTTTCAACCGATTCTTATCCGTTTCGTTTTGCAATTATCAATTCACAAGTATTTGATAAATAATCACAGCATGGGTAAGTTTATTTGATAATTAATCACAGCATGGGTAAGTTTGTTTGATAATTAATCACAGCATGGGTTAGTTTATTTGATAATTAATCATAGCATGGATAAGTTTATTTGATAATTAAGTATAGCATGGGTAAATTTATCTGATAATCAGTCGCAGGTAAATCTATTATTAGTCACAGCATGGGTAAGTTTATTTTGATAATTAAGTATAGCATGAGTAAGTTTATTTTTGAAATTACTTCCAAATAATATTTAAAATTTTGATCAAATAATTTTACTCGCATAAATTATAACGCTTAGTAATTTTCCCCATTTACTCCTTTATTAAATTAGTTTTTACCTAATAACCTAATTATTAGTTTTTACCAAATAACTTTTATGCAATACTAATATCAATTCAACCTTAGGTTGAAAAAAACTTTCATCTATTTTAGAAAATTTATTAAAAGATTAACTTATTAAGTAAATTAGCTAGTTACCTGTCTTCTTTGATGAAAAGCGGAAAAAGAGAAGACATATCAAACTTTTCATAAATTTCGTTTTCTTTTCTGACACATAATTATTTATATCATTAATCAATGATGTTGAACTGGAATATTTATAGTTATAATATAATATGTAAATAAAAAGTTTTATTTTAGCTAATTTACCAGGTGAAAATGATAAAATACATCCATGTAAAATTTGTGGACGAAATTTTGTTGAAAATAGTTTGGTAAGTATTAATTAATTAATTGTAATAATATAAATATTTTATCAAAAATATTATTAGAAAAATTATAATTTTGTTAGATAAATTTTTAAAAAGAAAAAAAAGCAATTTTATTTATAAATTTAAATAATTTATAATTTTAAAAATTGTAAAATTATTAAAATTTATTAATTAATAATTAGTTTAATAGTAAAATGAAAAATATTGGAAGTTTCAAATTATTTTATCAACAAACATTTCGTAATATTTTTTGTTTTTTTAAATTCAAAAATTAAATTTCAATAGTAATTGTTTTGAAGAAAATACGCATTATCATAAATAATAATAGTATGACTTTATAATGATAACAATGTAATTTTAATTTTATAATGATTGTTTAGTTTTATAATAATTTATTTAATAGCAGTATAATTTTATAATGATTGTTTAGTTTTATAATAATTTATTTAATAGCAGTATAATTTTATTATGATTATTTGGTTTTATAATGGTTTATTTAATAACAGCGCAATTTTATAATGATTTATTTAATAGCAGCATAATTTTATAATAATTATTTAATTTTATAATGAATTATTTAGTAGCAGCATAATTTTATTATGATTGTTTAGTTTTATAATAATTTATTTAATAGCAATATAATTTTACAATAATTAATTTTATAATGAATTATTTAATGGCAGTATAATTTAATAATAATTATTTAATTTTATAATGATTTTTTAATAGCAGTATAATCTTACAGTGATTTATCATTTAATTTTGAAATGATTTATTTAATAGCAGTATAATTTTACAACGATTATTTAATTTTATAATGAACTGTTTAAATTTAAATGAAATTGAAATAAAATATTATTCCTAAAATAGAAGATAAAGTTAAAATTAATATCAATATTATAATTAGCAATGAGAAAATGATAATTGTTAAAAAAACAGATAATACATGAAGCAGCATGTCAAAAAATGGCTAAAGCAAAACGAAAATATTTGATTCCGGAAAGCAACGAGCAACAGGATCAGATATCACCATTGATAATGTGATAAATGCTCGAAAAGAACGTGAAATGGTTAACTTTATTTATAAGTAAAATTAGTCAAAAATTACCAGCAAAAGCAATTAATTCTATTTGGAAAAAATGATAATTTAACATGATAAATTGAACAATCTGTGCATTTCAATCGTACATATTTTACTATATTGCATAGTATGATCTTATCATTACTGATAATGTTTATAGCCTAAAATAATCGATTGATTAATAGTTTTAATCAAGTAAATTAAAATATTTTTGAAGACGGCAAAAAAAAGAAAACTAGAAAAAGTAAATAATAATCGATATGATAGCTTTTTTATTATTATTATTATTTTTAACAAAGTTTAATTAGAATAGTATTGAAATACAATTGCAATCAAAACTTATCAAATGTTTTAGAATTGTTATCAATAGATTAGATAAAAAAGAAAAAAAAGTTTTATTAAATTAATGTTTCCTTTTTTTTGTTGATAATATTTAAAATGATTTTTTAAACTAACCTTTTTTTTCTTTTTAATTTGTTTAAATGATCAATTCGAAATATTAACATATTATATGTAAATAAAATTAATTATAGCTTGGTGGAATATTTCCAAGGCCTAAGACAAGTTGGCGTGAAAAACATGAAGCATTTGTTAATGCTGTATCAACATCAAAACAAGCTAATTATCCATCTCATCCTAATGATATAGCATTATCATCGTTATCAAAAATGATAATACCAAAAGGTTTAATTGTATTTTTTTGCCAATCAAAAAAATATATAAAAATTATAAATTAAAAATAAATTATCAAATAATAATTATCGAAAAAAACCTCCTCTCGATAAATTTAATTTGAAATAAATATAATTAAATAAAATCAAATAAATATTATATAATTAAATATGAAAAATAAATTCGCAAAAAAATAAGAATGGAAAGAGTATATTTTTGAAAATTTTAATCAAAAAAAAGAACAATAGGAAATAATTAAATAAAATTAAATATATCATTTTGACCAATTTGAATTTTAAATTTTATAACAAATAAATTAATAAAAATATTATTTCAATAATTCATAGAGCACAAATTAAAATAGGCACATATATGTATACATATTTTATACAATATTCTTTAAAATTTTTGGAAAAATCAAATCAAATAATTTGATATGATTATCTGTTATGAATTTTGCTATCATAGATGGTTGATAATTTTATCAATTGCTGATATATTATTGTTGTATTTATCATATTCAATGCAATTTTTTTTTAATATTTAAATGATAATTTCGAATTTTTATATTTAAAAATAACTAAGTGATATTTTACATTGTATAATGAAATATGAAGAAATATATTTGATAGAAATTATTTTTAGATTATGTGAAATGCAAATATTGCGGGCGTAGTTTTAATGAAACGGTCGCAGAACGACATATTCCATTTTGTAAAATGCAACATGAAAAGAAAGGACCGATAAAGGTAAACAAATAATTATTATTAAACTTTTTTCTTTTTTAAAATTAATTTAGCCAAAGTTTAAAAGTAATAATTTAATTTTTGCTATAAAAAATAGTTAAAATTTGTAATTCTATTAAAATAATAATATCAAATATAATATTAAAAATTATTACTTAAAATTAAATAAATTATTTATAAATAATAATTTAATAATATTTGGAAATTTCATAATATTTTAACAAAAATACTATAATCAGTCAATCAACCAATTAATTAATCAATTAATCAATCAATCAGTTGATCATTCATTTTTTTCTAAAATTACAATTTTAAAATATTAGATTTTTTTAATAAAATCAGAGAAAAAAGAAAGATATTCAAAAAGAAAGATAAACAATTAGAGATATTTTAAATTATTTATATTTAAAATTTTCTTTTGTTTTCATTAATTTTATATTATAATAAAATTTGTAATATAAAATTACTTATGAATAATAATGATAATAATAATATTAATATTAATATTAACAACAATAATAGTAATAATAATAATATAATAATAATAGCAATAGCAATAATAATAATAATAATAATAATAATAATAATAATAATAATAATAATAATAATAATAACTAATAATAATAATAATAATAATAATAATAATAATAATAATAATAGTGATAGAATGAATTTAAAATTATATCATTTTTGAAATAAATATTAAATCTTAATTTTTGCAAATTATCAAGTTACATATTATAGATTATGATTATTTCTAAAACTATAATATTCCATAATATCATTAATAATTATTTAATTACATTTTAAGTTATCACAATCAATCATTTCATACAACATATTAGTAAATTCCGTAATATACTATTTGTAATAAATATTCGATTAAAAGAAAAAAAATACTGTTTAAATAACTTTGATTGAAAACTTTGATTGAAAGATTAATAGGAATCTGAAAAATTTTAGATACAAAAGATAAGTTCACGATTATCAAATGCAGCAATAGCATCATCCATCAATGATTATCGTCGATTAACTAATACATCGATTAATCGTGATAGCAAAATGTTATCGACGAAAAATGATTATCATTCAGCCAAATCAGAACATCATTTAAACATTTCATCAAGACGATCTGAATCATTACGACGACCGTATATTGATAAGAATTGTGATAATGATCGACGAAGACGGATGAGTTCATCACGAACGTAAATTGTTTTATTTATTGATCGATTGATTTACTGATTGATTGATTTATTAATTTAAGAAAAGTATTTTCCAAATTTACAAATAATTTCATCATAAAATTATCATTCCTTTTTTTCTAACCGCAAATCATAAATGAAATATTTTAATTAAATTAATTAAAATATATTTATATAATTGATTATTTATATATTATATAAATATATTCGGTTATATATATCACATATGTCACTAGTAACACTATTTATATTATGCATGCATAATAATAATATACTGCACTTGCATGCATAATAATATACTGCATTTGCATGCATAATAATAACTTGTATCAATAACAGTACTATTTATATTATACATGCATAATATATTGCATTTGCATGCATAATAATATACCGCATTTGCATATATAATAATAGATTGCATTTGCATGCATGATAATAGATTACATTTGCATGCATGATAATAGATTGCATTTGCAAGCTGTAATTTTGTTTTGTTGCAAATTATTTTGTTTTAGAAGAAATAATTCGGCAAAAAATTTGTCTAATAAATCTATCGAACAAATGAGCAGTGCATCGGAACGAGAACGACTAAATCCATTGTAAGTAATTTTTGATCAATTCTCGAGAATATAATTAATTACATCTGAAAAAAAAACGATTATTTTTTTCAGGAGCTCATATCGAGCTAGTCGAGAAAAAATACCTGTATCATCTCAACAATCATCTTTCATCAAAAAAAGTAATAATACAAAAGAATTAATTGTACAAAAATTTGAACAAAAATTTAATTCAAAATATTTTTAACTATTAATTAATTAATTATATGTAAACAAAAATATTCATTTTTAATGTATAATTAAAAATAATACTTTTGTCTATTTCTTAAGGAAAAATATAATGGAATTTTTATAATTAAAAATAAAAGAAAAATTAAATTGAAAACTTTTGGAGAGGAAATTTTGAATTTGAATTTGATAATGATACTTATCATTATCATTATTCTATCTGATTGTTTATTTGTTGACATCGAGAAAAGTTATGAAATTCAGCAAAATGATTGGATTATTTTCTTATAACTGTCATTTAGCAACATTTATTTGTTATCATTGAAATGAGTCAGTGAATCTTTTATCTATTGGAATTCTTTTCTTTTCAAATTAACAATTAAATGTTTATATGCTTTTCATTGTACGTAAATATACACTAATCCTACGTCATCTTACGTAAACATGCGTTCATTTTATCGAAGCATTATCAGTAAATGATAAATCATAATAAAGAAATAATAAAAAAACGATAAATCATACTAATGAAGTAATAAAGGCAGTAAAATATGAATCATTCAAATTTTCGTAAAGAGCAGTAAAATTTCATAGGCCGTCGACCTATACAAATTAGCGCCATCAATGAAAAAAATTGTCGTATAATTTATAAATTTTGAGAGCAGTCTCTGAGGCTATTATTGAATCAGCCTAGCATAAAGTAGGGTAGTAGAAATGTGTGGACATAGACTAGGCTTATTTTCAGTCTTATTTAACTAGTATAAATGAAGCTTGGGTTGTGAAATTGCGTGCGAAATCATTATATTCACGCTAGGAAAACTATCCTGTTATTGGGAAGTTTTATTGATGAACTGCAAAAGATATGCAAAAATTGGTGACTATAATTAAAACCTAGAGGGAATGTTTTGTTTTTCATGTAACAACACATACAATACAATATTAAATTAGAAAATATGATAGAAATTTTTGATGTAAATATTACTGAAGCTTCCGCTTGCATAAAATATCATAATTCAAGTGCATTTCTGAAATGTTGGGGAAATGATAAAGTTATTCTATGTAAATAATTTTTGCTTGATATTTAATTCTAATTCATTCTTTTCAAAAAAATTTAAAAAATAAATAGAATTAGGGAGGAAAAAATGAAAATTATACTATATAGAATGATAAAGAATATTCAATTATTAATATTCCATAAGAAATATTGGATGATTTCTGGAAGAAAAATTTATGAATCTTTATTTTGAATATAATTGCAGAAGAAAAACATATATACATATATATCTCTAGAGTGTCTTCTATTTCAGTTTTCGGTTCAAATGACTTAATGTTAATATATAATTTCTTAATTTTTATGTTCTAAAGAAATTCTTTTATTTTTTATGTATTATCTTTTTATGCATTATTCTTTTCTTACGTGGACATTACATATTCTTAGGTGACTTATATGTTTCTTATCATTTCATATTTGAGATAATTTTCATTGTTCTTTTATAAATTATTAATCTTAAAATTATATCCAGCATAATTTTTTTTTCGCTATAAAAATTGAATGATAATTTTCGTTAAAGGGTGAAAAAATTTTTAAGATTTTTGACAGAACTTTTTTTTCTTTTAAAATTTATAAATTTCTTTTGTCTTTTTGCTAAAAATTTTTGTAATTAGGATGAAAATGTCAAAATATAAAAAATTATAGATGTTAAAAATGTAAGTGTTGTTAAATTGCAAGAAGATTATAAATTGTAATGAATTATAAGTATTTGAAATAAAATAAATTTTAAATGTGAAAATATGATAAAATCATAGATATCTATACAACAATCATTTATCAAATAGCTCAAAGGTTATTCATTTTTTTTGGCGGTTTCTTTTATCTTTCTCTCTTTTCCATCCATTTTTCATCTTTTTTAATTTTTAAGGAAAAATTTTCATCACAAACAACTGTTGTCTGCATTTTAACTAATTTTATGATAAGAGTCTAAATTTTTATTTTATTTTTCATTTTTTTCATTTTCCTTTCGTTATTTCCTCTTGTTAAATTTTTATCATCTATCGGATGCGTTATGGAAAAAGGATGATATAACAAGTTGTACAACATTCTCGAATAATTTGTTATTTCGAGAGAAGAATTAAATTTTTACTTTCGTTTTTTGTTTCTTCACATTTTTATTTGTTTTTTTCTTTTCTTTTCTTTTTCTTTTTTTTCTAGAAAAAAATTACACAAGATAATTATAATTTTTTTATTAGATCAGTTTGTCTTAAAAAAGCAAGGGAAAAAAAAGATATATAATTTCCTGATATTAATTTATTTTAGCAAAATGTAAAAAAGATATAGTATCATTTTCATTACTATTATCATTGCTATGCTACATTATAACTATTATCATCGATTCAAGTATGTTATCATCTTTCGTTCAATAAGTCGATAGTTCTTCATCATTTTCCTGATAACCATGTCAGGTTTCATATATTGGCTATCATTAACATATCTTTTATGGTATGCATCATTATTCGAAGCATGGTAATTGTTTTGTTTTCTTCTTTCTTTTGCTATTATTATTTTCAATTTAAATTTTTAAAAATACTTTTTAAGAAAAAATTTTTTTAAAAAATGAATTTTGAAATTTTGTTCAGTAGCGCTAAAATTTAATGAGGAACGTAAATCGTTTTACTTATATACTTAATGTTATATGTAATATAAATATTTAAGCTTAAAAGTATATTTTAAATAGATGTAAGAAATAATATTTCTCTAAATATCGAAAATGAGTATAATACTTAATAGGTTTATCAAAATTTATTAAAACTGAAATACTAAGTTTTGGAATTTAATGTTATATTTCGGTTGCAAAACTTTCAAGTCTTTAGAACCAACTTTTAAATCGGTCTCGAAACTTCTAACCCTACATGAAAAAAAAGAAGTCGAATATCTGGTTCCTATTTTTTCTACATATGCTTGGTGTGCAATTTGTTTCCATGGAATTTATTGTGAATACAATTAATTCATTTAAATCAGGTATATCATAAAATTTGAATATCCATCTTTCAGGTCACCATTCCGACCAAATATAATACTTATTATGACCGATGATCAAGATATTGAATTAGGCTCTATGCAGGTTTTTTTATTATTTTTTCAAACATGTCAATTTAGAATTGAGTTAACCCTTAACCTACATTTATGAGTAATCCTGAATCTCGTATCATTCTTTTTGGATCAATTTCTTTTGGATTGATAATCTTTGTAAATTGTTGGGTATTAACATTTAACAATATTTATTTTCTTAAACGAATAAAAATAAACAAAAACCGAATTGATGCATTTCCTTCTCTACAGTTTATGCCAAAAACCGTACATCTGCTAAAGGAACGTGGTGTAACATTCAACTCAGGTTTTGTCTCTACACCTATATGTTGCCCAAGTCGAAGTTCAATATTGACTGGAATGTATGCACATAATCATCATGTACCTACCAATAATCACAATTGCTCAGGAAATGATTGGAGGTATTATTTCGAATCATAATTTAAAATATTTCAAAGTATTCCTTTAAAAATTTAAAAAGCAATAGCTGAATGGATAAATTGCATTGATGACTATCAGCACGATATTAATTTGGGAATTTGTGTGCAAGATTTTGTGCAACATCTGATTAATTATTATTAAGCAATATTGTTATACTGAATGATCAAATAATTGAAGACTTAAAATCCGTGTAATAAAAAAGTAAGAGAACTTTTTAATTGTTGAGTTTTTGAATTTATAACGTGGAAGATGTAAACTACGATCGATATTTAGAGCATTATTACTTATTATTATTATTATTATTTGATTAATATAGGCATTAATAAATGAAGACCAAATAAATCAAAGAAAACAAATTTTTCAAGTAAAACTTTGATGTGAAACAAAATAAAATCAAATGTATTTTGAGGAATAATTATGAAAGAAATACGTTCGCTGTATACCTGAAAAATGAAGCAGACTATAAAACTGCGTATTTTGGTAAATATTTAAATGAATATACCGGTTCATATATTCCACCTGGCTGGGACCATTGGATGGGTTTACTTCGGAATAGTCGATTCTATAACTATACGATAAATGTAAACGGTAAAAAGGTCAGACATGGCTGGGATTATGAAAAGGTTTGCGTATGATGAATTTTTTTGAAGTTGTCAATTTTATTTAATACAAAATTTGATTATTTGTTGGATAGATACTACAGAACACTTTAACTGCTTTCGTCACAAGCCTTTTTAGAAGTCAATTCAGAATAGAATCTTTCCACCATTGGATTTTACATTCTGGACTTCTTTTTGTGACTTTAGTCACTGGTTAGGAGACTTGAATTGTTGCTCTATTTCAGGATTATTTCACTGATTTAATTGCTAACGATACGATAGCATTTATCCGGCAGTTACATGCTGAAGATCCCTTCAAGCCGTATATGATTGTGATGTCGTTTCCAGCGCCACATGGTCCAGAAGATCCAGCTCCACAGTATTCTGCATGGTTTCAGAATGTGGAAACACATAGGTATTTTGATTCAAGAATTTAGAAATGCTGTGTGTAGCAATGAAATAATTGCTAAAGTTCTTATTTAAGTATAGTTGAATTTAAGAACAGAAGCTTGGAATTATGCTCCAAATCCTGATAAACAGTGGCTTTTGCAACATACCGGACGTATGGAACCAGTCCATGTTATATTTACCGATGTTTTACATAGACGACGATTGCAAACATTGCAAAGTGTAGATAGCAATATTCAAAAAGTTAATTTTAGAAATTATTCTTAGAATTTCTATTTCTTAAACCATATATTAAAATTTTATTTTAAAGTCTCAGTGCGCTAACATAGTTTGTATACTAAAAATAATTGGATCAAAAAACTACTGGTGACAAAATTTTTAAAATTTTTATACCAAAAGTATTGAGATTATTGGTGGTTATACATTATAGAGTCTTTTTATAATGATACATTAGTGACTTGGAAACGATTTGATCTTTATGAAATTTTACATTTCCTATTATATCGTTAAAACATATTGGTTTTGTTCTATAAAATACAATGAGAGGCAACTTTAGCTGATAAATGAATTACGCGACCTGGGTGACTTATCAAATACCGTTTTTATTTATACAAGTGATCATGGATATCATTTGGGACAATTTGGCTTGGTGAAGGGTAAAAATATGCCCTATGAATTTGATATCCGTGTGCCATATTTTATTCGTGGACCAGGATTTCCAAAAATATATCGTAAATATATTTAATTCATTTTATTGCTTTTTCTGGCATAACAAGTTTTGACACTGCGAGTTATTGTTGTTGAAAGTAACGTATTTTATGGTTCCAATACCTTTCACTAAACAGTAATATATTCTTAAATATTTTTTATTGGATATTCATGAAATGGGTAGGTTATCCAATAATGGGATATCATATAAAAGTAAGATTCATTTCATATGAGCTATTGATAAAAAAATCTTCAATTCATTTAACATCCGTAAAACTTAAACGAAATTATTTAAGGATCCGTGAACCTGTAATGAATGTTGATATAGCTCCGACAATTTTGGATATAGCTGGAATAGCAGTACCACGTCATATGGATGGGCGTTCATTAGTACAACTTATACGACAGTATGGTAATGTCAATTTTCCATAATTTTGACTTGATTGATATCATAAAATTACATTATGTTATGATAAATGCTTCGAATCATTTTATTTTGCCTCCAGTAATAGCTATCGAACCTATTAATTGTCACTGTAATAAAATTACAAATTTCAACAACACCTAAGTTTTGAGTTCTGAAATTACAGTTATAATTTATGTCATATTTCTTGTTATCTTTTTCCAGTTACTCTCTTTATATCACTTTTTTTTAAGATAAGCAAAAAAAAAAACGAAAAGGAAGCAGAAAAATAAAGGATTTCAAATGGCGAGACACAGTTCTGATCGAAAGAGGGTAGTTTTTTCTTGCTTTTCCTTGAATATTCTCATCTATTAAATGTTATCGGTTTGAAATAAACGTATGTTTTTTCTATTCTTCTGATTTATGCAAGATCATGCAGTTTGAATTTTTTTCAGCTCTGAGATATCCAAATTATATCTCTTCGTGATGCTTAGTTAAAAGAAAAAGCAATATTTTTCATCTTCAATTATCTTATATAGAAAAATGACGAAATTAATTCGAATACGTGATCGATTTATGAAGCAGCGTAGTCGATTGAGCAAAGATCTTCGTTTACAAAAAGCTTGTACTCGATTGGAATTTAGGAGCCATGCAGAAAAGGGCAGGTACTAATTTAGAAAGAAAGTTTATTGAAAGTTTGCTAAATTTTCTAAGATAAATAATATGTAATTTCTTAAGACTCCTTGAAATTATAAACAAGTTTCTTGTACCTTTGATTGCTTGGTCTTAATTGCATTACTTGCATCTTTCATAGCATTTATACTATTTCATCCTTTCTTCATCCTAGTGAGGTCATTACTTTCTCTGCTGCAGACTTTTGGCACAGTTTTTGCGGATTCAAATAACTATTTTAGCAATGGAAATGTGTTTATGATGCTTCTGGTAAGTGGAAGATTTTCAAATGTCAGACAAATGTCGATATCATCAAGGAATGTGATTGCTCTCCGGAAACTATACTGAAACGTCGCTATCGACGATTCAGGAGAGAGCATGGTTAGTCCGATATTTTTTTAATTTAAACTTTCTTAAGCAAAATTTTTGATATTATTTGAGCTATTATTAATTTTGCAATTCCATAACCAAACTACTATGGCTTTCGGTGCCACCTGACATTATTTTCCTGTGGGTACTGTTTTTGTTTCAGCTTTGTAGTTTGCCACATGTGTAGTTGCGATTTTTGGAGATTTTTAATTAAAACAATTTTAGAAAAGATAAATATTCAACGAATAGCAACTATAGCTCAATTGGATGAAGAAGGTGAAATTGTTTATCTAGATGAAATTTTACAACGATATTGGGAGGACGAATTTTTGCGGTACATACAAGAGGTACTTATTAAAATTTGAAAGTAATCACTTAAGGTCAATTTTTCCTCACAATTCCAAGAGCAATCTCATAACCAATATTATGAAAAACCGTATTTACTAAATTAGATTTCTATCTTGTTATAGTTATTTAATTATTATACTTGTTGTGAATTTGAATTTATTAATTATTATACTTGTCCTGAATTTGAATTAATGAAGTTGTCCAAATTTTTGAGCATTTTCGTTTTAATGTTTCGTGTTGAATTGCATGGTGAAATTTTTTCAGCAATAAGTTTGCTTATATCAAAGCATTTAAATGTGAAACATTAACAACTTGAGTTGATTAACAATACATTAGCAAGGTATCATCAATTTTATCATGTTTTTCATTCATATTAATACAGAAAGAAGTAATGGAAAATGGTGAGTGGTATCAGGGTGTACTCGAGAATCGAAATGATGGTGATATACGCATAAAGCGATCGTTAAAAATGGAAAAAGCAAGAATTGGCTGTAGGATTTATCAGATTCCAAATGTGTAATATTCTTTGGCTAATACGGCCAAGTATACAAAAATAACAAAATTTCAGAAAGCAGTTTATAGCCATAACCATTATATCTGTTTTATAGCTTTGTGTGTACGATACAATATGAGTGTGATTTGCAAGCCAAAAGTATTTCGTGATTCCAAATTATGGACAATTCACAAAGCAAAAGTGGATGGTCGAATCGAAAATCTGAAAAGAAAATTACTGCTTTATAAGGTTACTTCTATTTTTATTATTATTTCTATAAACTCAAATCCGTTTTTTTCAACATCGTTTTCCCTCACCACTCAATTGTTATATAATCAGAACGGAAAGCTTGAAGCATAAATTGGTGGAAAGAGATATTTTCAAGTACATTTCAAGTAGCATTTTAAACCAAATAATTTTTTATCAAATTTTTTCCAGTTAATTATAATTTTTGTATTATCAAACACCTAATGCGCAAAGGCAAAATAGATGATGAAACCAAAATGAAAATTCGAAGCAGTTGTCGTTAAATTGATCTTTTTCTTAATATTGAGAATAATTTATCTTGGTTCAGATTTCCTTGCATATTTCTTATAAATTTTTTTTCAAGGATATGCGGAGAACTTTGAAACGAAGGCGGCCATCAGTATTGAATGATTTTTCATCTTCATATGATTTAAATCGATGTATTTGCAGAGAGACTCATGCTCGTCTACTAAGGTAACTTTAAGGAATTTAATTATTTTTAATTATTTGGACGTAATTTTCGAATAGAAATATTGGTGCAATATAAAAATGTTTGAAATAAAAGTTGAACAGATATTAAATATTTGAAGGGATGAAATCAACAGCACTGACATGTTGTGGAGAAAAATGGAAAAAGTGTTCACAGCAATTTGCATGTTAGGGTTAATTCAAAGTAATACTCTTCAAAATGAAATTGTTACGAGTGAAATTATTCTATTTGAAACTAAACAGGATTTAAGAGAAAGAGAGAATAGAATTTATTAGCTAGCAAACATTATTTACTGAATCTTGAATAAATTAAAAGGATTTTTCATATCTGTAATGACGAATTGTTAGGATACTTGGTAAAATGTGAACAACTAGAACAAAAATATGAATTGTTCCAGAAACTTCAATATGAATAATTATAGAAATTCGAATCATGATGAATTGCATGCGAATTGTACAGTACCACAAATGAATTGTTTCGTTCATGGTGCAGATCACTGGAGGACACCACCTTTTTGGCCGGAACGATATGGCCAATTTTGCTTTTGTCAAAATTCTAATAACAACACATATTGGTGCTTGCGGACAGTTAATACTACACATAATTTCTTGTATTGTGAATTTATCACCGAATTTATAAGCTATTATGATCTTAATGCTGATCCATACCAGGTTAATAATTTTTGGTGTACTTAAAAAGAGATTGAATATAAATATGAAATTGAACTTGAATTTTGAAAGAAAGACGTTTGGATGAGATATCATGCTTATTTCTTCTTCATTCAAAACGTTTCATTTACTTACCGAAAAACATTTTAATAATAAATTTTCTGTACAGATTAAAAATTAAAAAAAAACTACTTTTTCATATTTGGTTTGCATATTCCTTGTATTGGTTTGATAAATATTGGAATTTAATAATTTCGTAGATTGTTATCATTTGGCATTTATGAATATTATTCCAGCTGCATAATATTATATGGAGCATTCCGTTGGGAGTATTGGAACAGTTAAACAAGCAACTTGAATTTCTACGGACATGCCGAGGATATGCACAGTGCGAACATTATTCCTCCCCAACATGGTATCTTCCATTCATGAAAAGTGATAGCGTCAGTTAATACTTTATGTTAGGGGATTTCAAGAATTTTGAAAACTTTGGGGAAGGAAATCGTATACCATCCAGACTTTAATTTATCGAGGAGGTGAGAGATTATTTTTCAAAGATACTGATCATATTATAGAAAAGATCTGCAAACTGAATGTTCGACCTTTCAATTTTTTAGTTTCAAGCAAACGATATTACACAAAAGTTTATTGAATTTTACTATGCCTGTACATTATTTTTTTTTATCGAGATAGATTTTGAATAAATGATTTGATAAATCAGTGATATCTAGACAGAATACGTTGCATTGATAAGAAATTTTTGTAACTTTCAATTTTTCCATTCAGAAAATATTTTTCGATCTTGAATTAACTTCTTTGAAGCGCATCTTAAAGCTGAACACACTAATTAGAATCATACAATTTTTTTTTAGCTTTCACATTTAATTATATGTCTAATCCTTGCTATCGTCACATTTCAATGTTTTGCGCTCAGCCATACTTTTTTCTTTTTATTACTTTTTCTAACAAATAGATTTAATTATCGAACTTTCATTTCCGATTTGAATGAGATAACAAATTGGAAGGCACGTGAACACCAGATAGAACACTTCATCATTTACATCCTTCCTCTGATTGGTATTATATGTATGCATACATGTGAAAGTATTGAGTTTATAATATTAACATTAATAACTCCATTTCATTATTTATTCATTTTTTTTTGGTGAAAGAATAACAAATTGAAAAGATATCAATTAACTGGTAATAAACTACAAAATATCACATTAGGACACATGCAATAGAAGTAATCAATCATAAAAATGAAAAATTCTAAGATAGAAATTAGCGGCACTTAAAGCAATAATCAGACACCTTGAAAAAAATGGAAGATAATTTTCTTTTATTTTCTAATTACGAATTCACTCTTGGTTAATCCAAAAGACGGATATTAGTGAGTTTAACTGGAATCTATGATTGCTTAATCAAAAATGCAATATGTATTTAGATTATCCTATTTAATTTTTTTTTTTTCAGTCTTGCCTTTCATTATCTACTCTCTAAAATGGCATTCATAAAAGCGAATATGTTTAAGCTTTCTTTCATAGAAACGAATATTTGAAATCTTCAAGACTACAAAATCTTAATTACAACCATTTATTAAAACATACCTAAATTTGTTCTATATATTTTTTAAAAGTTTTGAGGTCTTAAGATATTGATCATTCTGATAAATAATAGTTTAAATCTTTTAAAAATATGACGACTACATATCAACATGATTTCAACCTATTTTACTTCTCAAGTGAGCTTTTAATCTTAAGATAGATAAGTCCTATTTATGAAAAAGAAGGAAATAAAAATTAGCATAAATATATCGAAAAAGAGAATATGTAATACAAGTAAATAATAAAAGTGATACGAAGTAGCAAACAAGAAAATCGCATAAGAAAAAAGAATAAAACATAAGTATTATTATATAATAATAATAAAGCGTGCGCATATTGTAGCAATATTGCTGAATCGTCACGTATATGAATCGTCATAAAAATATAATTTAATTAATTTTAAATTAAAAAAAAGGAGAAAAAAATAAAAGACAAAAAGCACAAAGCACACATTGAATAATATGTACGCAATATAGCATGATAATTTAAAAGTCATTTTTTAATATATAGAGCTAAATATTTTCAAATTCACAATTTTAGCAAAAAGAAAAAAATCATCAGGAAGAAAAAATAAATAAAGATTTCATTCTAACATAGTTTAATTTAAAGCAATAATTCATCAAAAAGTGCAAGATATTTTCGAAATGTAAAGCTATTTCACTGCTGCTTAATTAATTCACACAACAAATATATCAATATAGCTAAAATCTATTTGTTCTTAAGTAGAACATAATGAGATGATAGTACTAGTATTACATATCTTTCAGCATATGTCGGAAACTGTAGTTCTCAGCTTCTTTCCATCGTAAACTGTTTTAAACTGTTCAGGCACCGCAAATTCTATCTGAAATTTATTATAGCATTATAATAATTCATTGATCCAGATGATCTTTCTTTTCCTCGTAATAATGGCATTTCTTTTGAGCGTTGTAGCAGATATCAGTAAGAATAGGAAAATATTTTCAGAATGTCCTATCTGTTATATTGGAAAAGAAAGAAAATTTTTCCTTATTTTGAAATGAAAATATAATAAAGCATAAAATAAAATTCAACATCAAATAGCACCAGGCAATACTAATGATATTAGTTCAAAAAAAAAAATAGTAACATTTAAAATATTACGGAGTGTAAAGCATTCCCTATTCACCTCTTCATTCTTACCTGAATTGTTCAGCAAAATACGAAGTAAATAAAAATTATTTTTCATTTTATTAAACAAAAATAATGAAAATATTTTGAGATTGAGATTTTCGAAAACGAAAGAGTCGACGAATACATAGTACACTATTGATTTTACTTTCAGACTTTCATATAATATATCACTGACTCTTTTTCTTCTAAAATGAAAAGCTCAAAACTCACAAAATCACCGTCTTCAGCACTTGGTATGAGCACATTCATTTCAGATGATTTACTTGTTATTATTTCTGCATTCATTGCACTCTTACTTAGATATACCTGACAACCATCAGTTTTTTGGATGGATATTGTTGGCATAGCACCAAGCGTCTATAAATATAATAAAAAAAATTATATAACATTGATAATTCTATCCTGTAGCTAATCTAATATGTTAAGATGTTAAAAACAATATTTTTATGTTATATCAGTATGCCTTTACAACAATTTATATTATTTTGCAATGTAGAGTAGAAGCAATGTGAAAACAAAGTCCGAATAAGTTAAGCTACTGATTTCCATTAATTATAAATTATTGAGAAAATTTGATTCATTTTTTTGCATCAGCATTAGGAAAGCCTCGAAATTCTTACTTGTATTTGCACACTTTGACAATTAATCACTTCAAGTTGTGATAAAAGACTATCAAATACAATCGATGTCTTCTTGCAGCTATCCAATGTTACTGAATTTACTTTTCCTTTGATCTAAAAATTATTTTTGAAAAAATAAATCTAAAAAAATAATTCAAATTTTTTCCATAATTAAAATTTAAGGTTATTTTTTACTTGAATGTGAAGTTAAAATAGAATTATAAATTGATCAATAATTAAAAATAACAAAATCACATAATAAGCAGGCATTATTCATTTTAATTACATTTCTAGCAGGGAACATGGAAAATAATTTTTTAGAATATTCTTTTTCCTTACCCGCATAACTATATTTTATATTTCATTAAAATTCGATAAGACTTGAATAAATAAATAATCTATATCATACAATCGCAGCAAACCGACCTGAATGACACTATTATCGCATTTGAATACATACACCGTCTGTTTCATATCCTTGACTTCGATCATCACATTGTTATTATTTTTATAGTACTCCTCAAATATAATCAAACTTGAAAAAGAGAATGCCTTTTTCTTATTTTCTAAAATTTTTAATCTTGATAAACTTCTATTTCTTCTAATCCAAAAAAAAATTTATTTACCACATTCCATTGCTTGCCATTATTTAACCATGTTTTTGGCTGTTTATCTTCTTGTTTTTTTCCCATAGAGGTATTAACAGAAGCTGCCAGAGCGGTTTCCTGATTTCGTGTTCCATTAGGGACTTCTTTTTGCTAGAGACATACAAAAATTTGCAGACAGATGAAAAAATGATAGGAAATGCTAACATTTCTGTCCACAAGTTCTTTGAATTATATGGATTGTAATTATAAGCTGAGATAGTCATGATGGAGATGGAATGAATTTATATAAGTATAAAATCTTAAGCTTATAATCAAACACAAAAAAATAATAATATTTATCAAATAAATGGTACAAAGTCCAACTGACACTTTCCCAAATAATTAACTGTTTCTTAACATATTCGGAAAACTCCCAGCTAAAATGTTAATAATCAACCTATCTAATTAATTTACAACACTTATTAAATAGTGATTTCTTTAAACACAGAAAAAAGCGCTCCAATTGTTGATACAACATTAAAATTAAATTTTTCAAAATCGCGGAGCATAAAGCAAAACGTATTAAACTAAAAATACGACTTAAAGATTCAACCCATATTATATATTTAAAACTCTGGATTTATTGTTAAAATGAAAGTCAAAAAAAAACTACCGGAAAAAAAATTTGTACCTGTGACCGAAGTGTCGGATTTTTATGTGTTTGCATATCTGGTGTTACTTTTTTCAAACGTTTCGTAATTTCTTCACCAGTATTAATTTCTGCAAATAATGCTGCCCGATCACTTTTATCGGTTGCAACATTTGCTCCAGATGGTACTGCAGCAAAAGATCTGAAAATTAAATATTTCAGTCCATGAAAATCTCATAGTTGTCAGTGTCATTAAGTTTATGCTGAACAGTAGATAATACACCAACAATTTATATTAAATATATTAAACCAAGGATGTCATATCATGATCTATTCAGTACAATATATTTTTTTCATAACAGTATAAATGTAAGCCAAACACGATGAAGATCCCACTTCCCAAATAAAACTACACTTACATCAAATCATTTTAATATCTATTTTAATTTCAAAGATAGCATTCTAGCAATTATCCAACTAACCAGGTGGTAGAACAGGAGGAGGTGAGGTGGCGCACCTCCAGATGAAGTGCTACTGGAATTAGCATGTTTTACCAATGCTGGTGGCTTTGCACCCTTAAACAGAAAGAGATTTAAATTCCGGCATTTTACAAGTTCTTGAAGTAATAATAAATATTTTACTAATCACAACTATTATAGAGTTATATTTTATTAATCCAAACTTATCTATTTCTATTCAACTTTTTCTAATTTCAGTTCCGTGTTCAATGTTTTAAGTGACCTCTTATGAATCAAATTTTTATAAAATTTTTTTGCTAAATGAGATACAAAGAGGAAATCCTTTTATATCAACATTCATAATACAAAGAAATTCAAATCGAAAATTTAACATTTAAAAATAGCTTACTTTATAGAGAGTATTTCAAATCAGTATATCAGTCGTTCAGCAGTTATCTTACATGACTCATTTGCTATAAAAATTTGGTGTAATGTGAACAAAAAAAAAAGAATGAGCGAAAAAGTGCCTAAAAACTACTTTAAAGGAATTTGAAAATTTTGTAAAGAATACTTAAACCATCTTACTGGACAACTATTCCATACAAGACCCGTAGTATGTACTTGTCGTACATAATTTTGTAGAGCATTCAAAACCTCTGACCATGATTTCGCCCATTCAGCATGAATCTATAATGAATATCAAATGATTTCGGAAAATTCCATCACATTATGTCTACAGATATGGAATTTCCAAACGATGCATCTATTACTGCAAAAAAATAGAGAAAAGAAAAATCGAAAAGGATATTTTTGATTAACTATTTCATTTAAAGGAATGAAAATAAAAGTATCAAACATTAATTTTTCGAATCAAGCAAAATAAGATGTACTGCAATACATTTATTATCACTAGTCAATGATAAACAACCTTATCATCTTTATGTTCCTTCAGGACACGATTCACAAAAAACATCGATGCTTCAAACATATCCTTGATAAATGGTGCAGGCGTTGGTTTCTATAATTTAAAGGATTACTGTAATGAAGGGTTAATAAAACGTGCAATAAATAATTTTTTTCTCAAGCCAAATTTAATTAAATAGAAATATGAAATATGAGTATGAGAATAATCATTTTCAAAATACGCCATAAAACCAGAAAAATAGCCGAAATTTAAAAAACGTTTAAAAATCCTACCACAGTAATCCAACCAAGAGCTTGAATCCCTTCACTTGCGGCTGAAATATGATTGAAAAATGGTGTATTCCTTTTGGATTCCTTGAATGTTGACAAATCTTCCATCATCTTAACCAGAGGTTGAAGTTTTGCTTGAAGATCATTAGTTGATGGTTCTTTTTGACCAGCAGCAAACCAAATAAAATTACGCTGCTCTGTGAAAAGTGTCGACAATTTATTACCCTAAAAACATGAAGATTTCCAGAAATGAAGTAATTTCTCCCGTCCATCTGCATTTACTACTTTTATCTGAAAGAAAAAGCATAATATAAGAAATATGTCAATCAAAACTCTCATTATCATCGCCATTAACAAATCTGACAGAAAAAGAAAAGAAGAAAATTCTGGAGGATTTTGAAAAAACATACCACTGTTTGTAGATCACCACCAATATCGGCACTCAATTTTAGCAATCTTTGCAGAGGCTCATTAACAGCATCATCATATTGCACAACACATGGTGGAGCTTCGGCTAATGCTAAAATTCCATAAAATATTAATGAAAAGATGTGTGTAACAGATATAACTTTTTATCAATTGAAATAATAGTTGAAAGAAATGCAATTACCATAACAAAATGTCTCGATTTATTACCAGCACTTTTTTTCTTCAGATTTTCGAATAAAATAAATTTCATCTGTCGGAGTTAAGATATTAAATACTTCATTAACTGCTCAATTTCTCATTTTATATAATCGATATAAACTATCATTGCAAGCATTTTTTAATATGCATTCTTTCCTGGCATAAAATTTGAGCCAAGCTTTAAAGACAATTTAAACATTTATTGCTCAATTATTTTTGGAAACTTTGAAAAGCTTCCTTTTAATTGAGTAATACGATTACATTATGATTTATGCATTAAGAGACAAAAGAATTATGTTCAAACATAGTAATAAACATTTTAAAATTCAAATAAAAATTACTACTATATATATATATATATATATATATATATGGGTGAGACCTCAATATCCCTTATGTTTCCTCTAAATTTTGAATAATCATGCTTTTTTGGTGCTATTCACCTCTCAAATTAATTGTTTTAAATTAAAAAAAAAAGCAAAATTATTTCGATGTTTAAAAAGTTGCTTTCCGTATACTTGCAATTGCAGATGTCAAAGAACATAAAATAGAATATGTGTAAATGGGAACTTTCGGCATCTAAATCGCATGGTATCATTCTCCACCATATTTAACATTCATCAATCAAAGTTAAATTAATGGTGAGATTCTAGAAGAATTAAATTATCATAAATTAATACATGAAGAGAATTTGCATTAAAAAAAAACTTTGAATGGAAGAAAAAATTCGCCTTACTTAATTAAAAAAAAATTATTATGAAAAGATCATTCTTTCCTTCGCAAAATTTTATGATCAATGTGTCATTTTAAATGTGACTTACTTTTATCTTTTTGGCTTCATTTTTTGTTGAACCAGTATTACCTGTATCACACTGAAATGCAACTTTTTTGATGTTTTCATCCCTAAATCATTTAATGATCGGATGCCATTTCCATCTTTCATTAAAATTCCCGGTACACTTGTTGCATTCTGAATCTTTTCATTACTACTAACAGATGCTGTATCATCTATAGGAAATGGATGATTTAGACGTCGTGGTATGGCAAAATTGGCAAGAGAATCATAATCTTTTTCCAAAACAGCAATATCATGAGATACAATAGGTTTTTCCTGTGATGCATTTATTCCTTTCCGCATTTCGGAGTTTTCATTACCAGCTACTGTAATTGGTGGTTTATTGATTACAAATACTGCCGGTTTTGTTTGAATAATTTTTTATTTGCTTCAACAACTGAACATAACTTCTCCGCTCCCATTTTTCCAGAATTACCTGTTGATTCGATATTTTGTGAATTATCAGTTATGATCGGGCTGATAATTCTCGAAGTTTGTATATCTTCTTCCAATTTAGGATGAATCATTCCTTCATATGTTTTAGGCGTTCTAAATGATGATTTTACTGACTTTCCTAGAAGTGAATTATCTTGTTTAGATTGTGCTTCCATAGATGTTGAGGAAGTTAATGGTAGCGAGTCTGGCCGAACAGTATTGTTGGCTCGAAATATACTACGCACATGTTCGACATTAAATGGTTTTGTTGGTACCATCGGTGGTGATTTATCGGCATCAAAAATATTGTGAAATTGTTGATCATCTTTTTCGAAAAAATTTTTCATTTGTCGCAATGATGGTGATTGTTTCGGTGGTTCTTTAAGAGGAAGTGGTGAAAATGCGCTTTCCCTATTGTCATGCTAGCTAAAATATCAGCTTTTTTCGAAATTTCGGATCTTGCTCAAGTTCTGCACGAACTCCCTTGGCAACATTAAACATTGCTATATTCTCTGGTAGTTTGTTATCATTAATTTTTAACAAATTTGGATCCGATGTACGCCTTTGCAATGGTCCCGTTTTTGGTGGTGCTAAATGATGTAATGTTGCATAGTTTTGCGCCTTTCCAATTGTTGATAAGCAGCTGGCTTCTGTTGTTGTTGTTCATTTAAAGGAACCTGAGATGTGTTAAACTTAGCAAAGCTTTTAGTTTGTGTTTCGGGAAAACTTCCATGCTCATAGGTTGACTGCATATTGGCATGTCCACCACTTCTTAAAATGGGTACCGGTTGCGACTGAATTACTACCGGCACATGTTCAGTAAAAGGTATTGCTGAACCTGGACGGAAACGATTGCTTTGACTAGTGGTAATCGATCGATGATATTCTTTGTGATATGGACTAACATCTTGTAAAACCTGTTCTGGTTGTGGCTCTCGAGATTGTGTGTGACGTACCCAAGGTGGTGGCTGCTGATTAACATTTCGATGTTGAACCTGGAACGCATTGCTCTTCGATATCGGAATACGTACTTCCGGCTGGAAAATGTTCAAATTTTGATCAGAAGTTCTGCCTAAATCAGCTGAGTCATGTAAGGATGTTGCCTTGCATTTCTCATAATTTTCTGAAATCAATCCGGATGTTTCAGCTGAGCTGAAGGTATTTGATCGATTGTCTTCCATATTTTTGATAACCTCAATAAAACGTGACTCTTTAGAAATTCTCATTTGTTCGGAATTGGTACTGCTAATAGAAGTACGATCTGTTGTTGGTCCACATGGACCAAAACGTTTATTCTCATAAACGGATGCAAAATTGATTGGTGGTGCACTGGCACGTCCACTTTTCTGGCCTGGTATCTGCAGATTGGTCAAACTAGACGATGAATGCATATTATTACTCATCGAACGATATGATGTAGAATGCTGTCCAAATGGTCTTGGACTCTGGAAGAACATTTTCTCTATTTGTTTCCCCTTTTACAAGAAATCAGAATAGGAGGAGGAATCGAGTAGAAGTAAAAAGTTTCTTTCAGAAAAAAGTAACGTGAATATAATGAAGTCAATTACAATCCATAAAATTTAATCCAAGTTAGATGAATATGTCATTATCAAATGAGCAATCGTTCGAAGAACTTCATGTACTTTTTCAATATAATTGACGATTTAATGGCAGTTTGTCAAGCTCAGATTTCGGGAATATTCTTTCGGATCACATAACCAAACTAAAAAAGCAAAGAAATAAACGATAAATTGCTAGAAACTATTAAAATACTAATTGCCAGCAATCGTTATAAATCATTAAATTGCTAATTTCTAATAAACTGAGAATGAGAAAGAGGAAAAACAAAGGACAGTAAATGTCCTGCCATACTTTAGTTGAATCCCTAACTCTCTTGCAACTCAATGGAATAAAAATCAAGAATGCGGTGAAATATAGCCTCAAAAATTCTAAGCAATCTAAGTTACAAACCTTATAAGCCGAATAGTTGTGATAAATCTGAAAAATAAATAGTTCATGTAAATTTAATTTTATGACTTTCCTATGCAAACTATATTTACGGCTTTATTTGATACTAGTTGCATTTATTATCATAAAATATTAAATCATAAATTAACTTAGATAAATCTTAACAATTACATGAAATAAGTCTTAGCATTAGCAATTACATTATTTTTTAAGCCTTCAATTAGTATTTTGTAACCAACTAATCATGCGCTAACTTTCAACCTCATCTGCAAAATTTAATATCTAATATGGAATTGTTTCGAAAGCGAAACATTATCATATGATGAAATACTAAAATTATCGTCAAAGAAAATTTTCATAGAAGCAAAGCTGGATTTTTTGAAAGCGATCTGTTCCACTAAACAACTGTTCCATAAGAATCAAAAAGCCTGCAACACTGAACGAACTGTTCTCTTCGCCTTCTCTTCTCTTCAAACTCAAAAACCAACTGATATTTCTTCAACTAGGCTGTAACTATGGAAGAGAGAAAACAAATGTTATTAAATCTTATAGAAGCTCAAAATAGATGAAATTGACCGAAAGTTGAGAGAAAAAAAAAAAAAACAAAACAAAATAAACCTTATCAACAGATGAAATAATTTTTTGAAAAGTTAAAAATTAGAAAAGAACATCGTGAAAACTTTAACTATTGGCAAATATAAAACTTTCTTGTAATTTCCAGCAATATTTGAGAAAAAAATTAAAAAGATTTTAATAATAAAAAGTATGAAGAACTTTTAAATTAAAAAAAAATCGCACTTATAAGGAGGCTGCGTTCAAAATATATTCAAATAAGATTTTACAATTCTGATATTTTCCTTTATCATTTTTTTTTATCAATTTTTCTGAATATTTCATTAGATTTCTCAAAAACACGAAAACCATATTTTGATGAATAAAAAAAAGAGTACTGAAACGTTTGTATTAAATGATCAGAGAAACTTGAACAAAATGATGGTTATGTTTATAGTTGTTGACCGAAAGCATTGCTATATAGCAATTTCAATAGCAGTTGTGGTTAGTGCTATTATAGTTCCAGGTCTATGCTGTTGATAGATTAAAAGAAGATGAAAAAAAAAACGAGGTAAAAATTATGAATAGAAAATCTTAGCATGAGAATAAGTTTGTTCTTGCCTTCTATAACAATATTTTTGATCATCTTCATCGACACTCAATTATTCATTTTATACAATATATATATATATATATATATATACTCATCATTACCAAACCAAAACTAATATCATTATCATCATTCGGATTATTCCATTTCGATCATTCATCTCTAGCTAATCCAAAATGAAATTAATAAAAATATATGCACTACACAAACACACACACCCACATACACACATACATACATATACACACATTGTAACACACAAAGCACCAAACATCATAATATCAAAATACAATGCACGTTTCTCAAGTTCTACTTCCTATTACAAATGATATAATGAGATACTGATATAATCAAGATCAACTAAACTCATAATAAATCAATTCCAAAATAGGTAGAAGTCAGTAAAGAGCTTAATGATTCAATTCATGATAAATTCAAATAACTTCACTTACTGAGAAATTAAAAAGTCTAAACAATTTCATTAAATAATCATCCTCGACCAAATGAAATTTCTTATTAAAAGATTTGTTTTTTTTTTTGAAACTCCTAGCACTTTTTCAAACTAATAATTTAGGAAAAGAATTTAATAATCATTATTGAAAAAAAAAAAGAAAGAAAGTGGAAACAATAGAGTCGATATTAGCAAATGTGTAATAACTTGAAAAAGCAAAAAAAAAAGAAATTGAAAGTGTTCAAATAATAAATTTATCATTCTTTTATTATTTGTTCTCATCATTTTCCTACTCTTTCATTTCTCTCTACTTTTATTCAATACTATTGTTATTTAAATATTAATCCCATCAAACTATCGCTTTCTCTTTCACAGATGTTTTGATAGGATTAATATAATTAAATAATTCGATTTAATTTTGGATAAGCTTTCAATTCAAACTTATCTTTTTTAAACTGATTGAAATTCAAGCATATTAAACGGAATCAGAATACTAAATCAGATATAGTGATGATATTATAATTATCCATCAAATTCTTTAAACAATTTACGATGTTATTAACTATATTTATGACCATAATCTACAGTCGTAAATCATCCCTTAAAATTTTTGTTATATATATGTTACTGGTAAATTCATTCTTCACCCATTAATACTTGCTCGTCAACACCAATGAGGATTAATCAGAGCATATAATTTTAGACTGATAAACCGATATATATAGACGATCATATCTATGCATTATACAAGAGTACAAATGTAGAACTTTTCTACTAATGAGTAAGAAGAATTTAAAAAAAAACTGTATCTATAACATGCCTTACTGGATATCTCTGTTCATTCCAATCATTCATGCCGAATAATCAGAATGAAGTAGCATATTTTCTATATCTTTGGCGATAATACATTTTCTGGAAAGTTAGATTAGAGCAAAAGGCATAATTATTATTTTAGACAAAATATATGACATTTATCTTCATAATATTTCTTTTTCAAACATAAATATTTTTTATACTATTCCTTCTGTTTGATCGATTGTATACACTTAATTCTGTTCTAATGATTATTTCAATAATTAAAAAGAGAAGTCCGCATCAAAAACATAAGCTAATTTTAATCAAACAGATAGATATAAAAAGCAATAACATAAATAAATTCGAAGCTTACAGGTAATAGCCGGTGGTGGTGTACCATTTTTGGTAGGTTTTGGTGCCAATAGTGGTTTCTGAGCACCTAACGCTTCTAAACGTAATGTTGCTGTTTCAAGTCGTTGCACTAACTTTTCCAAATTACACGCTGCATTCATATTCATTATTATTTGCTGTTCTTTATTATGCACATATAATTCACTTGCCTGCAATGAAATACAAATTTATATAACATTTGCAACGTGTAAAATGTTAACGTAAATAGAAGAGTTTAAGTTAAATTTATTTCTAAAAAAAAGCTGGAAAAAATTGCATAAAAAAATTATCCACAAGAAACTCGAAAAGTTATATAACAAATTATAAAATTACGATGAAAAACTATTGCTAATAAACATAAGAAAATTCACAAACTTATATGAATAAAATGTAAACTTATATTCAAAAAAAAAATTTTCTAATGCAAAAATTTAAAAATTTAAAAAACGAAAAAAATTCGAGTAAACAAATATTAATTTAGGCAAATATTTTAAAAAAAATTATAATAATATAAATAATTGTATAATAAGTTTATCAAATCATATAAAAATATTCATCATTTGTTCATCATAATAAGTTTATCATGTACAAATATTCATCATTTATTCAAATTTTAAATATAGAACAAATAAATGTCCAGAAATACAACAAATTTAATTTAAATAAGGAAAATCTTGGCAGATGAAAATGTAAATTTAAATCTCAACCTCTCACCTTAATTTAAATCAAAATTTCAAATAATTAAATGAAGGACACATCCAAAAAACGCAGCCCATGAATCATCTCTTTGTGAAAATTTATATTTCATCGATAATTAATCATTATTTCGAGAGAAAAAAATTGAATTCCATTACAAACATTCATCGTAAAATACAGGAAGTCTATTTATTAGTTTCTCATTGAATACACAATATTGTATAGTATGAAAAAGCGAAAAATTTAAAAATCTTTGATCGATGCAAATTGAAAAAAGGAAGAAAAGATGGAACAAAGAAATTCAAATAAAATAATAAATAAATAAATAAATAAATATTAATTTAAATAAATATAAATTAATTTTGTGATAATATTTAGCATTAACTCTTTCAAATCGTTCACGTAAATATGTAATATAAAAATTATTAGCATCAACTCGAAGTTATATCATTCATCGTATTTTACGAATTAATTATTACGAAAATATTTCTATCATTATTATCAGCCAAAAAAAAGTCCTAATCTAGCCTTATCTAACAATGTATCAATATGTCATTCGGATATGATAAAAATTTAATATATTCATTTTCATTTCATTAAAAAAATAATAATTAACAATGCTTGAATAAAATTGGATATTTAGTAATAGTAATACTAATTAAATACCTATAATTTTCCTTATAATATAATCCTAATATTTAATTAATTGAATGTAATCAATAATTCATTATTAAACTTAAATATCCAAAATAAGTTTATAAAAGTATTGATCAGATCAGATAATCCTAATATTTAATTGATCGAATATAATCAATAATTCATTATTAAACTTAAATATCCAAAATAAGTTTATAAAAGTATTGATCAGATCAGATGTTTGTTAAAATTTAATAAATCAATTTTAATTACTAAATGTTATTATATTGCTAGAAATATGAACGATATATAAATTGAAGAGAAATTAACAAACAAACTAAATGAGTCATCATAAATGCTATTGAAAAGTAATGGGATGTTAGATGAGATAACAAATTTCACTAGGGACGATTATTTATTTACATATTGCTTTCGCTATTATTCCTAACTTCATTTTTATCCTCAAATGATACATTCATTGATTGATTGATGTGATTTAGAAAGAACAAAGATCATTTGTTAATTTATCAATATTCATTATCTTTTTATGTAATATTTATCTACGTGGGTGTTGTTTATGTAGCTATATGTACGTGGATATATGTGGATAGATATGTGTGCATGGTTGTATATTTGTTGCGTGGCTACTTGTATGAATATATGTACGTGGGTGTCTATATAGATATATGTACGTGGGTGTCTATATAGATATGTGTGCGTGGGTATCTATATAGATATATGTGCGTGAGTGTTTAAAAGTAGATATATGTACGTGGGTGTCTATATAGATATTGTTCATATTGGTATTTGTGTGAATATATACGCGTTAGTGTATGTGTGTGTGTGTGTGTGTGTGTTTGAAGTTGTATCATTGTATGTGTGTGTATCTGAATGTGTATACGTATATGTATATATGTGTGTGTATGTGTGTGCGAATGTCTGTTCATCCATTTGCTATTATCCATTTCAAATGGGCTTGAATCGGAATTATTCAATGATTCCGATGGGAACTTTTCAAATAGCTTCGATTGAAGTTTAAACTATAAAAGATCTAATATGTTGCTAATCGAAAGGGATCTTTTTAGTTTCATTTTACTATTATAATCAATAATCAAACAATATGAGTATTCAATTTCGATTATTCAAATCGGAATTAAATATCAAATACGAAACTCAGAAAAGAAAAATCTATTGAAAAAATAGGTGGTAAAGTATTGTTTTGCAAATAAAAAAAGATGATATTTACATCAAAATACAATAATCGATATTTCCCATTAACTTAAACATCAAATTTATATATATTTATAATAATTCCATAACTTAAATATCAAATATGAATATATGAATGATAATTCCATAACTTAAATATCAAATATATATATATATATATATATAAATGATAGTTCCATGACCTAAATATCAAATTCATATATATATAATAATTCCATAACTTAAATATCAAATATGAATATATGAATGATAATTCCATAACTTAAATATCAAATATATATATATATATATATATATAAATGATAGTTCCATGACCTAAATATCAAATTCATATATATATAATAATTCCATAACTTAAATATCAAATATGAATATATGAATGATAATTCCATAACTTAAATATCAAATATATATATATATATATATAAATGATAGTTCCATGACCTAAATATCAAATTCATATATATATAATAATTCCATAACTTAAATATCAAATTCATATGTATAAATGATAATTTCATAGCTTAAATATCAAGTATATATATATAAATGATAGTTCCATGACCTAAATATCAAATTCATATATATATATTATAATTCCATAACTTAAATACCAAATATATATATGTATATATAAATGGTAATACCATAAATTAAAAATTCAAGTATATATGTATATGATAATTCCATAAATTAAATTGATATGATAAATATGATAAATGTAATAAAATGAATATATTTATTTATCAAAGATTTTATCTAATCATGAAATAATTTTGAAATAATAAAAAAAGGTATGGAAATAATAAATTATTTGAAATTAGTAAAATGTAAAATGAGAGATTATTTGAGAATTAAAAAAAGAAAGAAAATTTGTTTAATTAAATTTTCATATTTTCTATAAATTCAAAATATATTATTTTATCAAAAATTTTATAAAATTATTTTCAATTATAAAAAAAAATGTATTTATTGCATAAGTCTCGAGGAGGATTTATAAAACACATATATATTTTTGATAAACTTTTCTTTTTCATTTTGCTCAATTCTTTTTCATTTTTATTTTAATTACTAAATTTTGAATGATTTTTGCTAATAACATAATAATAATAGTAATAATAATAATAGTATTAATAATAATAATGATAGTAATAATAATAATACTAATAATAATAATAGTAATAATAATAATAATAATAATAATAATAATAATAATAGTAATAATAATAATAATAATAATAATAATAATAATAATAATAATAATAATAATAATAATAATAGTAATAATAATAATACAAATAATACTAATAATGATAGTCATGATAATAATAATAACGATAATAACAATATTGACAATAATAGTTATAATCATAATAATCATAATCATAAGTATATTATTTAATGCTAAAATAGAATTGAAAGAAGAAAAAAGAACAAAAATTATCGAATAATTTAAAAAAAAGAAAAATGAAAATTTTCGGATGAGTGATAAATAAATAGTTTCCTCGAACTAATCATCATCATCATCATCGTAATATTATTAATCAACGGATGGATAAATGTGATGATTAAATTCATCGAGAATTTTATATTCAAGAGTTATTAAAAAAAAATTATGATTATATTATCTCTCAAAGTAATATTATAGATCAAGATGGAAGTATCATTTTTAACAAAATGGATGAAATGCAATGCTCGCATAATTCTCGAATTTTAGCTCCCTTACTTAATAATATATCGGATATATATATATTCGAGAAATAAACATTCTTCTGATATTAGCAAAAGTTTGATAATAAAAAAAATGAAGTAATTTTGAAATTTATTTTAAAAAAATTTATTGAATATTGTAAGAAAAAAATAATGAAACGAAGAAAGAAAAGAAAAATAAAATAAATTTTGTTTATTTTTTTTATTCTAAAAAGTTTTTAAGATTGAAAAGTGAAAGCCGTTTAGTTTAGCAGAAAAGATGAGAAATGAAGATTTAGTTTTTAGCAATTCGAATTTCTCGATCGAAGTTTGTATAAACATCGAGAAGAGAAAGGAAATGAAGAAGTATAAAACACCTGACAAATGATGTACGCATAAAACTATTGAAATTATTTTTCTTTCTTTCCCTTTCTCTCTCTCTCTCTCTCCCTCCCCTCTCTTTCCTTTTTTTTTTTTAATTTTTTTCATTTGGCAAATGATCAATTGAAATGTTTACTTCAAAAAATTTCATTGATTAAAATGATAAAAGATTATTTAAAAAAAAAAAAGAAAAATTGATAAGATTTAAAATATAATTATGGAATTTAATTTCGCAATATATTATATTCTCGAGAAAAATAGAAAAAAGTAAATAAAAATGATACAATTTTAATTAGAAAAAGAAAATAAACATAAATTTTTTTTGTTCATCAAAATATTTGAAATAAATTTCAAATATTTCTTTTTATCGTTTTTTTTTTTTATTATTAAATTTCCTTTTAAAATGGATGCTTTTTTTTGAAAGAAAAAAGATCGAGAAATGATTAAATTTCTTATCGTTCAAATTGATCAATTCTTTTTTTCTCTCTCTTTCTTTTGCTATATTATTCATTCATTTCTTTTTTACAAAAACGATTTTGAAAAATTCGTGAAATAATTTTTAGGCAAATTAATCATTTACATACTATATAACTTCCGTATTAATTTCAAAAAAAAAAATTAATTTAAATTTACGGTGTATTTTCGATAATGAAACAATTTCCACTTTTATGTAAACGATTATTTTAATTATAATTTTTTTCTGACTAAATTTTTTTACATAAATTTTTTTATCAATTTCAAATAAAATATTTTTATTCCACTAGAAGTCTTGAAGAAATTTATAAGATACGTATATTACATATATCTTCAACAAACTTTTCGTATTTAGATCTTGAAATCTCGAAGGATTTTTACTGATAGCATCATGATATCTTAGATACATCATTTAGTGCTATAAAAATTCGTTTCAACTAAATTGTATGATAAGATAAGAATTGTAATAAATATGCTTATCACGCCGAATAAATCTAATAGTTCCGAAAAAATTTTTGGAAAAATCATGTTGCATTCAATAAGAATATGACAACAGCCATTCTTAATTTATTAAATGATTAATTAGTTTAAGCAACTAATGATATGATATCAGTGATTATCAGTTAATTTATAAAATTAAGATAAATTTGTGTGATTAAACTTAATTGCTTATATATATATATTTTGTTTTGATTTTCTATGGGTATATAAATATATATATGTGTGTTTATGGTATGATCAATTGGTGATTTTAAAGTCATTTATCATTCAATAATTGATATATGATCAACTAAATGTAATCAATCAAATGTTTATAATAAACTTGAAAATACTCCATCTAAATTAAGGACTTTGATAAATAATTTCAATGATAAATAATTTCAAAATCTTTTTATAAAAAAAAATAAAAATGATCGATTGATAATTTTAATTTAATTTACTATTATTTAGAGAATAATTTGTCAAGTTTAAAAATAACAACTTTGCTTTTTTTTTCAAAATAACGAAAAAAAAGAAGAATTGAAAAACTAACAGTGTGATAAGGAGTAGATGTTGAAGTGATAAAGCAATCAAATATTGATCCAGTTAATTCATAATGATAATCGATAGATTCGCTATATACGGTACTAGGATCAAGTTCCCAACTACGTAAATGATAAGGTGATGATATTGGTGTTATTGCTGCATCACAAAATGTATTTCCGGAATTTGTTCTGGATCGATACGGTTTATATTGTTCGTTGCAAAATAATGCCGTTGATGATTCAAAATTTTTTTCATAATACTTTTTTCTTCGTCCATTGGATAATCATTTTTGGATTGATAATTTTGTTGAAAGCATCGACAAAAACAATCCCACATAAATGACATTTTTTCATTTGATATTCATCTGTTTATTGATAAATTGATCACAAATGGAAAAATATGTTTAAATTAATAAGAATACTAAAACCAAAATAATTTAATTTATAACTTAAAATAATTATTAAAATAAAAATTTTCTTATGAATTAAATTAGCTTTTTCTTTTCTTTTTCCAACTTATCAACAAAATTCGAAAGTTCTATGATAATTTTAACAATTATTATCATTTAGGATGAAATGTATTCAAATAATTTCTATTTTAGTCAAGTGATAAATTATCATAATAATAACATATTAAACATTATTATCAATAATAATAATAAAATTAGCGATAAATATAATGAATTCATAGACAGATATATTATTATCATTCGTATTAGAATAAACATTTATTTCATTTTTTCTTTGATATCCTTTCTTTTTTTTCTTCTTCTTTTTCTTGAAAGTTTAAATAATAAATAAAATATGGCACATTAATATTAATGTTTAGATATTTGATAATTTAATTTTAAATAAAATATTATAATAGAATTATTGATTTTTACATTAATATAATTTGTTTGTCTTTCTTTATTCCCACAAAAAAAATTAGCAAATTAATTTTTAATGAAATTTTCAAAAAATAAAAACCAATAAACTTTCACATTCATACATAAATATATATAAATAAATGTATAGGAATACAGATATGTATTTAGAAATATATGTAAATATACATATACATGTATATATAAATACATATGTACATATATATATATATATATATATACAAATATATACATATAGATACACATTTAAATATATACATATGTATAAATACTTGCATACAAATAAATATATATATATATATATATGTATAAATACTTGCATACAAATAAATATATATATATATATATATATAAATTAAATACATACATGTATACAAATGCGTGTATACAAATACATGTATATAAAATATATATATATATATATATAAATACTTGTGTATAAGTACATATATACAGCAAGTATATAAACATATTTATATATATATAGATACTTGCATATAAATACATATATATATATATATATATAAATATATACATTTACGTTAATAAATACTTTTATATACATAAATATATGTATATAAATATATAATATATATGCATATAAATACGCATATATAAATACATGTATATAAATATATATATATATTTGTATATAAGTACATATATATATATATTTGTATATAAGTACATATATATATATATATATATAACATGTATATAAATGTATTTCTATATATATGGATACTTGCATATAAATACACATATATATAAATGCACACACACATATATATATGTAAATACTTGTATATATATAAATATATATAATATATATGTATATAAATAAGTATATATAAATACATGTATATAAATATATATAATATATATGTATATGAATACGTATATATAAATACATGTATATAAATATATATAATATATATGTATATAAGTAAGTATATATAAATACATGTATATAAATATATTATATGTATATATGTAATATATTTTATACATATGAGTAAGTATAGATATAAAATATATAATAATATAAAAAGATGTACATAAAAAGATGACAATTTAGTTTTCAAGTATTTTGGATCAATGAAATTTTATTTTTCTATCGGCTGGTCCTCGAAACCTTTTAAGCCTTTTAACATATTGGCATTTTTATGCTACTAAAAGCGCGTTGGCGTCAATAAATAATAAGAAGACAGAAAAGCATTCATTTTAAACAATTTCTTTATTTTATGTTATATATTCAAATTTGGACTAATTATATGATTCATTTCGCATATGTTAATCATTTCGTATATATTAATCATTTCATATATATTAATCATTTCGTGTATGTTAATCATTTCATATATGTTAATCATTTCATATATGTTTAACAATTTCATATATATTAATCATTTCATATATATTAATCATTTCGTGTATGTTAATCATTTCATATATGTTAATCATTTCATATATGTTTAACAATTTCATATATATTAATCATTTCATATATATTAATCATTTCATACATACTGTTAATCCGATCGTAAAAAAGGTTAATAATTAAGCAATGAAATGCTTAGTTAAAATAAATAATTGTAAATAAAGCAACAAATAGCAATAAATTACTGATTAAAATTTGAATAAAATAAGAATTTTAAAACAAAATTTTTAATTATTGCATTTCGAATTTGAGTAATTTTATTAATTTCCTTTAAAAATTTCTGTATATATTATTTAAAAAACCGTGAAATAATGTTGCATTTTTAAAATTTATAAATTTTTAAATAAATTGTATCAAAAAGTAATTTAAATTAATAGTTTGCAAATAAATTACTTTCATTGAAATAAAAAATATATAAATTCCAAATGTTAGCTTATATTTATATATGAAAACAAAATTTGATAATATTTGAAACTGATAATTCTTAATCAGTGTGTTCATCATTTCACTATATGACAATTTCTCATGACTTTTTTTTGTTTTGAAAATTTCTCTCTTTTTCTCTCTTCCTTTCTCTCTCTCTCTCTCTCTCTCTCTCTCTCTCCCAACTAATTTTTGGAAAAAAATGGTGATGAATAAGAGAGTGAAAAATTAATGAGAAAAATTGAAAATTTATGAAATATTATGGTATTTTCAGACTATTCGACTTTTCATCTCATTCAACAATTATCTCGAGACTGGTTTTTATTTTTCATTTTATACACTTCGAGATTTCATTCTTTTTTTCGCTCCTAAAAATTTCAATATTTTGCCGCAATTTTAAAATTAATAGTTTCAACGGAAATGCAATTTAAAATCGATTATAATATTGGAAATTGAGACATTTCAAAATTTTAAATTAATAAATAATTATTCGATAAAAATATGAATAGAATGAAAATTTTTTCTTTAAAATTATTATCTGTTCTAATACAAAATGAAAGATTTTTCAAAAAAAAAGCAAAAATAAAAATATATTGAAAATCATTTTAAAGCATATATAATTAATTCAATATTATGCATCGAAAAATTTTCCAACCTTTCAAAATACTTTTTATTATCACTTCATTATTTTGCTTCTATTTTTGCATTCTCTAACTTTAATTATAAAAATATTCATTTTCATTTAAATATTTTAAATTAAATACGCCTATTTTCGTGACATTTTAAACGTCTATTTTTATCATATCTCGAATAAAAACTCCGTCTATTTCTGGAATTTTGAAAAAAAAACGTTTCTATTTCTATTTTCATAATGTTTAAAATTAAATACGCCTATTTTTGCGTGTTGCTTAGACTCTATTTCCGTAATGTTGAAAAAAGACAGACGGCTATTTTTATGCTTGTAATGTTTAAAATGAAATACGCTTATTTCCGCGTGTTTTTAGACGTCTGTTTACGTAATGTTTAAAATTAAATACGTCTATTTCCATAAAGTCAATTTTCGTAAAGTTGAGAATAAAAAAAATTATTTTTATTACAAGATTTCAAAGATAATAACTATCTTAGAATATTTACTTTAATTTACATTATTCCATTGATATCAGATAATAAACAATCATTTATTTATTTAATGTATATAAGCTTTTTAAAAAATTATTTATCAAATAAATATTTTCCTTTTTATTTATCATTTTAAATCAACAAAAATAATACTTCATATCGTAATTCATTGAAGTAATAATGAAATAGACGTTTAAACAATATATTCTCGAGAAAATTCTCGAGAAAAAATCAACTCTCATGCAATAATAGCTTTTTTTACATTCTATCGCTATTGATAAAATTATCATAACAAAAAAAAAAAAAAACGAAATGATTAATAAATTCGAAATGAAATTCTTAAATGAATCGAAAATATATTATTTAAAATAAATAATTGAAGAAATAATAAAATGTTACATTTTAATGAAAAAAAAAGAATTAGAGGAGAAAGATATATAAAAAAAGTGTATTGAAATTTCAGTTAGTATTTTAATGAACAAATCTTTTCATAGATTTTTTGTTCATTAAATCATAAATATATTTTAAAATATTTTATTTAGAATTTTTAAATAAAAATTTTTTCCTTTCTCTTCTTTTTTAAAACCTTTTTCTTTTCGCTCTATTTATTTTCGTCAATTTTAAACTTTATAATTTATATTTAAAAAAATTAATTATCATTAATATATATGCTAAACTTTTGCTATCAAGAATTGATAAGAAAAATCCATTTACAATTAATTAGTTAATTATCATTAATATATATGCTAAACTTTTACTATCAAGAATTGATAAGAAAAATCTACTTATAATTAATTAATCAATCATCACTAATATATATGCTAAACTTTTGCTATCAGAAATTGATAAGAAAAATTTATTCACAATTAATTAGTTAATATAAATTGAATATAAGAGAATTTATATTGATTATGATGTATAACTGATTAACACCTATATCTATTTAGTATCAATTAATATTTGTGCCTAATACCTATGATTAATTCATACTGATCAATAATTGTGCTTAATTGAATGCTTATTAATAGACATATAAACATAATATTAATTAATATTTGTACTTGAATGCATATTAATAAATTCTTATATCTAATTGATATCAATTATTCTTTGGTCATATTTGCATTAAAAATTTAATAAAAATATTAAATATCAATTCTAAACAAATTCCTATTTATCAAAAATTTATTTATACAATAAAAGATGAAATTTTTTATTTTTATTTAAAAATTTTTAGGTAATTCCGCTTGGTTTTAAAGTTTTTTCGATAAAAAAAGTTTTTTTCCAAAATAATAATTCAAAATATAAAATTAAATATTTAATTAGAATGATATGATATTATATGCTAAATATAATATGATGAATATGATTGATTGATTTCATTTATCAGTTGAAATATTCAACGCTAAGAAAGTTTTTTCGCATTTTTTTTCCGATAAACAGATAATTTAACTGATAATAAACTTTTATCTATTATCATTGTAATTAAACATTATTTTATATATCGTTTGAAATACTGCATGAACTTATTTGCAAAACTTTCATAAATTAAAAATATAGCCATATATTCTCTGGTATAAATAAAAAATATAATTATTTATTTGAAATGTCCTGAAAAAATAAAAGCAAAAGTTTTTAATTTTTATTATTCATTGCATAAAAAAAATAAATAGAAATTGATATTTATTTAATACTATAATTATCGCTATATTATTATTATTATTATCATTTATTACTATTATTGTTATTATCATTTATTACTATTATTATTATCGTTATTAGTACTAATATTATTATTATTATTATATCAGAGAAAAAATAAATAGAAATTGATATTTATTTAATGCTATAATTATCGCATTATTATTATTATTATTATTATCGTTTATTACTATTATTATTATTATCATTGATTTTGATTTTCAATTTCTTTTAGTAATCGAGAGGTAAAAATGGTGGTTTTAGAATACTGAATATTACTCGTTAATTAGCTATTTCAGTATGACTCATTTAGAGAATGTTATCATTATTATTATTATTGCTGTTATTATTGTTATTGTTTTTGATATTACTATTATTATTATCATTATCATAATTATTATTACTGTTGTTATTACTATTATTATTGTTAATTACTAATATCGTTGTTATCACAATCATTATCATTATTATCGTTATTACTGATATTATTACTTCATCATCATCACTATCATTATTATTATTATTGTGAAGCAAAAATTTTTATTAAATTTATACGTTCTTTTTGATGTATATTAAAAGTACAATTTGTATTTAATTATAGTAAGTATCTCATTAATTATGTAAATAGATAACAGGCTTATCTCAAATATCCGACAATGATAGGCCAATAATTGATAATGTATGATTTTTTTTTTTTGAAATATATTTCAGAATAACATCATCCTTATTTATATTTATCGTCTTGCTTTATAATGCTTTTTTTAGAATAATGATAAATGATAGTCTTCAGTATTTTGAAATAATAAAATATGCAAATCTTTTACCTTTCTTCTTTTGAATCATAAAGTTTTTCTATTAACGGCATTTAACTAGACGTGGATTAATAATACCAATCATGTTAACGTATAATTATTTAACATATCTGAAACGTAAATATATAATTACAAAGATTAATACCTACCACGTTCACGTATAGTTATTTTGACCTATCTGAAACGTAAATATATAATTACAAAGATTAATATCTATCATGTTCACGTATAGTTATTTTGACCTATCTGAAATGTAAATATATAATTACAAAGATTAATACCTACCACGTTCACGTATAGTTATTTTGACCTATCTGAAACGTAAATATATAATTACAAAGATTAATACCTATCATGTTCACATTATTAACGTAATAATTTTAATCTATCTAAAACATAAGTATATCATATCAAATATTTTGAATGCAATTAATAATTAAAATTATAATATAATTTTAATTATTTTATTTTATTATTAATTTCCAATTTATTAATTTTTTAAATTATAAATTAATAAAATAAAAATTTTATTAATTTAATAAATGAAAGAGAAAAAATTGGAAAAAGAAAAGAAAAAAAAACTTCTACAAAAATATTTCGTTGTAAAATATTGAAATAAATGGTTGAATAATGTAAAGTACAGCTGTTCATCAAATATAACAAATCTTTTTGCCATATATCCTACCGTATTTAATGGGCCATTTAAAAAAAAAAAAATTGCTTGGCTACTTTTTAGTTACTTGTCCTTTTTTTTTTGTTCTTACAAATAATTTGGAAAAAAGAAGGATAAAAATTTTAAATGAAATAAAAAGAAATGAATAAGTATAACAAAAAATAAGTAAATAAACAAAAGATAAAATTTTAAACAAATAAATAGAATAAAAAGAAATAAATAAATAAACAAACAAAGATGAACAAAACAAAACAAAACATTTTAATATTTAAAAAAAAAAATTTCTATCAATTTGAAGATGATCACATAAACAAATATTGAAAAAAAAAGTACAAATAATGAAATAATCGTTGCTTTCATTGATAAATAGATGAAGGAATAGTGAATAACTAAATAATAATAATTATTATTATCAATTGTTAAGAAAATAATATTCGTCATCTGATTTCTTCATTTAACAAGCATTCAATCAATCATATCATTCGTTATCACTAGAAATATCATGATCGATTTCTTCATTTAACAAGCATTCAATCAATCATATCATTCATTATCACTAGAGGAATAATTTATTTAAAATTTATTTATCAGCGAATTATTATTTTTGAGTTTTACATAATCTTCTAATAGTAGTAATATTCGAGAATAAATACTATTAAAATAAAATGATCAAATTTAGTAATGAATAATTCAATTATTGCATTCAAATTTAGAAAGGAAAACTTTTCTTCATATGATAAAGAGAAATGATATGATAATAAATATGAATAATATAATAATTTAATATTAGTAATAATTCAAGTTATTGATTTCGATGCATTTTGATTTAAATTAAAAAAAAATTGGAAATTGACAGAAAGACAATTGCATTGAATGATAGATATAAGTGGGATATTTGATTATTTTCAATCAATCAGACATGAATATTGCCATATTTATTTTTGCAGTGATAATAAAAAAAATTATTCGATATGAATGATTATTTATCATTCTTTTCCCGTATAATATCAGGAATTGGCCGATATCAGTCATTATCTCAATCGTACAATCGTGAATTTTGCTTTCATCATTTTCAATTAATCGAACAAAAGTATTGACATACTTATCTTTTTAATGATGATAAAAAATTGTTCGATATAAACGATTATTTATCATTCTTTTTCCAGCAATATCCACGAATTCACTGATATCAGTCAGTCATTATCTCTATCGTATAATCGTGAATTTCGCTTTCATCATTTTCAATTAATCAAACAAAAGTATTGACATACTTATCTTTTAATGATAATAAAAAAATTGTTCGATATAAATCATTATTTATCATTTCTTTTTCCATACAGTATCACTAATTCCCCGATATCAATCATTATCTTTATCGTATAACAACTCTGAATTTTACTTTCATTATTTATTATAACCCAAGCAATGATCATACTATTATTTCGTATTATTTCAAACTTATCTATTTTTGAATTAAATCAAATTTAACTTTAATTTTAGTAAATTACTAATATATACAAAATAGTTTCAAAGGTTATTGAAATTAGATCTTATCAGTGTGGTGATAAAAAAAGAAATCGTAACCTATTTATGAAAAATTAAATATTTACGTAGAAAAAGAATGAAATGATAATTACAGATGTGATAGTGATAATACACTGCAATTAATGATAACAGAAATATGTCGCATAATTTTTTTATGCATTCATTTATATTTTTTTTTTGAAATTAATTTGAATTATTAGCATTCGATAAGTATTTGATAAACAATTAAAAATTTTGCTCAATTTGAAATTTACAAACTTTAAAATTGATAATTGAAATTGTTAAAAATGGAAAAAATATTTATTAGTCAAAATGATATCGATAAATTAGAAGAAATATAAACTAATCATTTTTAATTTTGCGATCAAATTTGCAACTATTTAATTAATCAAAAACAATGATTAGTTGATTCATTGTTAAATTTGATGAATCATTGGCATTTTTAACAATATCGATATTTAATTTATCAGTGGAAAGTAAATATATTCATTCATACATTAAAAACATGTTCAGTTTATACTAATTTATGTATTACATAATATTTATGAATCATACATTCTACGAACACTTATATGTTTATTTCTAATACTTTCTCTTTAATTATTAAATACTTTAAGGAAATTTTGTAATACGGTAGACGATTACCGTAAACAATTTTATTTTTACCGTAATATTCATTTGAAATATTTTTTGATATTTTGAAAAAAAGAACAAAGATAGTTAAATATTTATTTATTTATTTATTTTTTGAACTTTTTTTCCACCAAATTTTGACCTTATAAAAGGCTTCAATGATTTAATAAATAAATATAAATTAATTTAAAAATTAAATAATTAATTAATTTATTTTTTTAAATAATAAATAATTTAAAAATTTGATAAATCCTTTTTCTTAACTTATAATATTATTTTTCCCACCAATTTTACATAATATTTTCTATCACATTTTTGGTTTTTATTAATTTTAAATAAAATATTTTCATTCTTCCATTTCGAATATCTTTTTTAAATTAATACAATGGGCAATAATTATTGTACTTTGTACTTTTAAGAGATAAGGGAGGGAAAGAGGGAAGGAAGAAAGGGAGAGAGAAAAAAGGAGAGAAAAAGGAAGGAAGAAAATTTAGTGCAATTAACAAGCTCTCATTTTTCAGTATTTTACACTTTTACAAATTTTCATCTAAAAAATTATTCTCTCTCTCTCTTTATCTTTCTCTCTCCTTCTCTCTTAAAAGTACAAATTTTGATTAGTTGAAAAAGAGATAGAATTGTTTCAAAAATTTGAAATGAAAAAAAAGAAGACGGATAGTCGATGACTGCTAATAATTATCAAATACTTAAGAACAGTTAAATGTTTCGAAGGATTTTCCACCCTTCCTCTCTTTCTCTCTCTCCCTCTCTCTCTCCCTCTCTCTCTCTCTCCCTCTCTCTCCCTCTCTCTTTTCTTTTTTCCAGAAAGAGCAAAAAAAAAACCGAAAAGTTTTAAAAATTTCCCTCATCTTTTTGCTTGCCACAATGCGTTAAAATTTTTCGTATCTCTCCCTCCCTCTCTCCTCTCTCTCTCTCTCCTCTCTCTCTTCCTCTCTCTCTCTTTCCTTTTTTTTTGGAAATCAAAGAAAAAAAAGTTAGAAGGAAAGTACTTTGAATTTCTGCAAAATGTACATACAATTGATACATTCAAATATTTTCATTTGGGAAAAAATTTTTTCTCTAAAAAAATTTCAGTTACTCTTAGAGTAATAATTAAATTAATAACATGAAATCGATTAATTGAATTAATTGCATGAAATCAATTAATTGAATTAATTACATGGAATAGTTTAATTGAACTAATTGCGTGGAATAGTTTAATGTCACATGGAATAGTTTAATTAAATTAATTGCATGGAATGGTTTAATTTCACACGGAATAATTTAATTGAATTAATTACATGAAATCAATTAAAAATAAGTAATTAAGTTTAATTAATTATTTGATAGATATAAGCAAAGTAAGGTTAATAAGTGATATCAATCAATCTTTTTCTTATATAAAATTAAATTTAATTACTAATTTTTATCCAATATCAGTATAATCTTTCATTTCCTCTAATTTCTAATAGTCAATTATATTTATCAAATAATTAATTAAATTTCAGCGATTAAAAAAATTTTTAAACATTTTCTATACTAAGGTTATCATATTATTACTATGATTATTACCATTATTACATTATGATTATTATTATGATGATGATGACTATTATTATTATTATCATTATTATTATTAGTATTATGATGTTATTTTTGATTGCTTTAAAACTTTCTAAACATGCTGTTTATTATATTCCGGCTAAAGTTTAACGATTATCATTAAATCATATTTGAAATTAACTCAAGTTATGGGGAAATATCAAACTTTTTTAAGTTAGAAAATAAAGTTATCTAAAGTTTTTATCACTTTTGTTTATTCCTTTTATCATTCCTCTTTTATGTTATCAATGCGTCATTGATCTTAAACAATCATTTTTTATTTTTTTTTGAAGTTTTAAACTTTTATTTTACATATGTTTTTATGGTTTTTATTTCTTCATCTAAATTTTACTGAAACAAACATTCATTTTAATCAAATTTTAGTGAGATATTTTTAGTTAATATAATCTTTTGTATTATTATCATTTTACAGCGATTAGTTATTTCATAATCATTGTTTTATTTTACAACGATTATGAAATTTTTATTTGAAGATAAAAAAAAATAACTCAAAAATATATTCCATACTATATATATAAACAATTTTTTCATTTAGCTATTTATTATAAAAGAAATGGAATAATTAATTTTAATTAAATTAATTAATCAAATTAGTATTTATTTTATTATCTTTTGCAAGCAAATAAATTTGTTTTTTTATTAAATTTATGTCAATTTTTTTTGCATATATTATCTAAATAATATAATATTAAAATTTATAAAAAGAATTTTTTTAATTTCATTTTTTGAGCTTTTATTATTAAATAATATTTATATTTGAAATAGAAAATATTATTCGAATAAAATCTTTTTTTTTTAAATTCTATTATTAAGCAATACTTATATTTAAAATAGAAAATATCGATTCTATGAAATATCTGTTTTTTAATTCTATTATTAAACAATATTTATACTTAAAACAGGAAATATCATTCGAATAAAATATCCTTTTTTTTAGTTTTTATTATTATACAATATTTATACTTAAAATAGAAAATATTAATTGAATAAAATATTGAATGAATAAAATATCTTTTTAATTGTTGAATGATATTTATATTTAAACTGGTAAATATCGATTCTATGAAATATGTTTTTTAAGTTTTTATTATTAAATAATAGTTATATTTAAAGTAGAAAATATTGATTCAATGAATATCAATTGAATGAAGTATCGACTGAATGATGTATCGATGAAATATCGATTGAATGATGCATCGATTGAATGAAATATCGATTGAATGATGCATCGATTGAATGATGCATCGATTGAATGATGCATCGATTGAATGAAATATCGATTGAATTTTTAATTATTAAATAATATTTATATTTAAAATAAAAAATTTCGATCGATTGAATGAAATATCTTTTAAGTTTATTCTTTAAACTTTCTTCTTTTCATTAATTTATCATTGCATTATGTATTCATTTAAAGTTTCGAATTATTTTATAACTTTAAAATTACTTCAAATTATTCTTATTGAAACAATAAATATAAATAGCGAAATGTTTTCATGGCATTTATCAATTTGACATTGAATGTAAAAATGGCTACAGCTGTTTCCCTTTAACAAATTAGTGCGTCGTTATCAACATTTTAAAAATTTTCAGCAAAATTTCAAAATACATTTAAAATGAACAAGATAAAAAGAATGAAAAAGATAGAGAAAGAGAGAGAGAGAGAGAGAGAAAAAAAGAAAGAGTGAAAAAGAAAGAAAATGAGGCAAAAACTCTCTCCACAAAATGAAGTAAGTTAGTTGAAAAGAAGAGATGGTTATTCTCGAGACTAAATGAATTTAACAAAAGCTTATAACGTTCATTAAAGTTAACCAACGAAAGTTGATGAATTTTAAATTGTTTTATATCAACGAATATTATTATATTATTTATATACGTTTTTACGTGTACTATATGTGCTAAACGTAGACGTGTAAAATTTTACGTTAATCAAAATATAATTTACTAAATATATCATTCATTAATTGATATTCTATTCAATTAATATATATTTCTTTTCTTTTTTACTCTTACATTAATATTAGCATCATTTTTTATCAAATTTATTTTCATTTTTGTTAAATGATAAAATCATTTCTGATATTCATTTCTGATATGTTTTAAATTATTATTTTCATTGCATTATATGATATATTATTAATGTGAAATAATCATTTTAATTAATTCTAAAATAAATTAAATAAATATTTTTAGCAAATAATAGAAGATTATTTAAGAAATTTCTTGAATTTCGGAAGGACTAATTTAATAAATTTTTGAATAATATTTGTATTAATTTTTCATATCACATAACTTAATTACTTAATTTATTAATTATTAAATACTTAATTCTTTTTCTTACACCTTTATTTAGGAGTATTTCGATTAATCATTCATATTGTTTTCGATTTATTGATTAAAAATTTTATAACTAAAAAAACGTTCAATTTAAATTATTACTATTAACAGGATCAGGACATTTGTGATTTTATCATTAGTCTTCATGCCAGAAGTAAAACCAAAACTTCGTCGAGTTGTTACATTTACCAGAAATAATCATCGCTGGTCAACGACATTTGATGAAAGTGATTTAAGGTTAATTTTTGTTTTACTTTTGTTTATACTCAGGTTAGCTTATCAGTTTATCAATTTATCAATATTTTATCACTAGATTATCTAATTTTTAATTCATAGATGATATATGCATAATTATTTTATTTATTTTCTACAATTTAGAATAAATTTTTATTATTTAGTAGACTTTATATTTTAATCAATAAATTAAACTTAATATATTTAAGTTTTATTTATCTTAGTCAACTTTTTATGCCATTCAAGTTTTATTTTAATTCATCAATAAATATAATACTATTATCAGAAGTTTTCAACTTTTTGAAAGTTTAATTTTCTTAGCTAATTTTAAAAATATGCAGTTGCTAGAACTTGATAAAATGAATAAATTAAAATTAAAAAATTGAGGAATATAAATTAAGCGAAATATTTATCATTTTTAGGAATATATATTTATTCATCGGAATTAATTTTATATTCGAAATAAATATTTATTATTTTATTGATATTTCTTATGATATTACCATCTTATCTTATATTAATCTTTATCAATTCATTTAATAAATTTTTATTATAACTTTGTGATTACAAATAAATGGTTTTTTTATTATCATTAATTTATCACTACAAAATATTATCAGCAATTTTAGTAAGGAATATCTGATATTATATCACTTCTTTTTATTTGTTTCTTTTATTCAATGTTTGTTATAATTTTAGGAAAAATTTTTAAACATTAGTTAAGCAAATTTTGCTTAATCAAGTCTAGCTGACTAAATGTTTATTTGAAAATAAGATATAAATCCAATAAATACTTCGTTGTGATCCTCTCGAGAATTTGATACTCTCGAGAAAATGTTGTAGTAATAGTAATAGTGATAGTAATGATAAAATAACAAGCATTAGCAAATTGCTAAATTTGTGATAAAAATATTCACTGCATTTGAAATAAGAGTAGGAAATATTCGTAGTTATCAAAACAATAATATTATCATTTTTATCTGCTGATATTTCTTAGTTCATCAAATAAATCACAATTTAATTAATATAAATTTAATCAAATAACAGAATTTGAATTTGTAACAAATCAAACATCAAATATTTGATAATATATATTAATTAAATATCATATATTTTAGGAAAGACGATGAATCGAGAAAGAAAGATAATGAAAAAGTTGAAATTGATAGTAAAGATAATTCTGATAATGGATCACAAAATATTCCATTGAAACGAAGTCAAACGATCAGATGATTGATTCAATTCTAATTAATTATAATATTATTCGTTTGTAGATTTTAAAAACTTTCCAAATTCATTTTTTTTATTAGTTTTAAAAATAATATAAAAATATATCTGCCATATAATGATTGATCAAATATTGATATTTGATCAAATGTAAAATAGTACAAAATATCATATTTATATCATTTCAAATTTTATTATTATATACGATATGATAAGTTTGAATGTATAATTAAAACTTTTATCAAATATCGCAAATAATTGATAAAATAAAATTTATCAGAGATTAAAATCAAAAAGTTAAATTTGATAAAATTTATTCGTTTTCTGCTTATTCCTATTTTTATTACTTAAATTTATAGCATATGTGATAAGTTTAGCTGATAATTAAAAATTTAATAACCAGTAAATAATTTATATAATTTTAGTATAGGATAGAATTGATAAAAGGTATAGAAATGGTCTTTCGTTGAAATCAGATTGAGGAAACAAAATATGTTTTAAAATTAAAAATTTAGTATTATCAATGAAACTTATCATTTGTAAAAATTATTAATGAATCGTATCAAGAAAAAATTGAATTTTGCTAATAATCATTGATAAGATTATAAATTCATTTATCAGGTCACATTATTTTTAGTCAGCAATTATTGATACGGATTATCAGTTCATTTATTTAGCATGTTATACACACTATCGGTTGCAAAAATTCTTGAAGTTATTGTTATAATAATAAATATAATCAACAATTATCAATAATTATTTATCGACTTAAGCTAACTTAAATAGTTATAATATTGATTTGTTAGGTGATAATTCATCATCAATTGATTGATTGATAAATTTTTAATAGAATGTAATAATATATGGCATATATTTTTGTATATATTTATCAGCGAGAATTGTTTGTTTACTTTTTCGCTATTTTTTTTGAAATATTTGTTAGAATTATGTAATAAAAAGTATGGAAAATAATAAATCTTTTAAAATTGTTTGTAAATAAAAATTTTAAATTATCGAATTTACAATGTAAATAAATAAAAATAAATTTATTTAAGAAATTTATAAACAAACTTTTTATTTATTCAAAAATATTAAATATACAATAAATTGTTATTATTAAATTAATTTCTATTTAAATAATCCTTGCGATCATATTAATATTTTATAATATTTGTGATTAGATTGATAAATAAGCTTATCAATTTTTGATAAATATATTTCTTTTTCAAACGAGAAAAAGCTTACATCTTACTTTCATCATTTTTATTTTAATGATAAAATTTATGCGGTATCATTTTTACAGCTATAATAATTTTCAATTACTCAAAAATCGAGCGATACCAATAATTTGTTATCAATAAGCTTGATATTACGGTGATCAATAACAAATTCTTGAAATACTAACGATTCTCGAATTTTTTAAATTTTAATTTTTCGTCTATTTTTGAGTAAAATTTTGAAATATTTTCGAGAGAATACGAATTTTTGGTTAACAAATTTGCAAAGAAATTCCCATATATTACATAATTTTCATACAATTAAACGATAATAAATTTATGATAATGTATCAATTTATCAATGATATATTCATTGCACATATTATAAATCATGTATGCCTAATCTTAATCATAAATTTAAATTTTTACAATTTTGTTAAAACCAATAAAATGGTATTTGCTGAAAATGATAGTATCTTGATAAATGATATATAAATTTATTCATTTTCCCTAACGAATATCTTTATCAGTAATTAGAAAGAATTGAAAAAATTTTAAAAATATAAAAGAATAGAAAAGAAAACTTCAACTTGAATATTTGATGAAAATTTCAAATCATGGAGTTATCAATTAAAATATTGAAATTTATATATTATTAATTTTTTATCACAATATTATCATTTTCAGCAAATTCATAATATCTGATAAATGATCTGATAAATCATAATTGCTCTTTCATTCATTTTGGATTCAAATTCAAATTTATTCTATTCAAATATCATCAATTCGATGAAATAATTTTAAAAATTATAATAAGCAAAAATAAATGTCAAATGAAATATTTCAATAATTTAATCATAAATTATCATTCGATGAAAGCGATTTTTCGTAGAAATCGATAAGTTGAAATTTCAACAATTTAAAAACTTTTTTAAATTAGCCATTTAAAAATGCAAAAGCTAATATAAATATCATAAATATTTTTATCATTTTTATCAGTAGTAGAAAAATGGTAAAAGAGAGAAATGAATGAGAGAAGAAAAAAGTGAAAAAGGAATTTCAAAAATTCTTTTTAATTTTAATTTAGATTTAATAAATTTGCAAGTAAAAATTTTCCTCCTCTCTCTCCCTTTCCTCCCTCTCTCTATCCCTCTTTCTCTCTCTTCCTCGTTTTTTTGTTTTTCTATTTACATTAATCAAAATATCCAAATTTCCCCGCTTCATTTATTATCGTGTGACACAGCGAATAAAATGATCAATTGGTTATCTACAAAGGCATTCAACAGGTGGTTTATTTACATTGCCAAAAGGTCAAATGTCATATTCTTTTACTTTAATTCTTCCGTTTATTATCTAATAATCTTCTGGTAATTTGACATCTGTCTTGCCCTTCTCTCATTTCGTTTTTTTTCCATCTTCTTTTGATGATATTATCAGTTCATCTAATCAGTCTGTTTTTTCTTTCCATTAACCGAAATTGGTGTTATCATAGAAAGAAGCGAAAGAAATAAATTGATATCATGTGATATCATTCTAAATAAATATAAACAAAAATTTGAAAACTTAAATTTTACTATTTTACATTAAATGTTAATTGGTAAGAGAAAATTTCAATTATATTATTTAAACAAAAAGAAAATAAAATAGTTTATTTATATTTACTTGTTTATTATATATACTTATTTATTTTCTATTTATATTCATTTATTTTTTATTTATATTTATTTATTTTTTATTTATATATATTTATTTATTATTTATATTTATTCATCAAATTTTAAATTTGTTAATAAGAACAAATTTAATAAGAAAATATTCGATTTCTCGAATTATTTTCGAGAAGAAAAAACCAAAGAAAAAGTTTTTATTTTTCCTTAAATTTAGTCATATTTCGTCAAAATCATATCAATCATTTTTCTTTATTATAATCACTTATTGATTAACTATGTAAAATTTTTAGATAATAAATTTTACCAGTTTTTTCTCGAAGTTACGAATGATAAGATTTCATCGAATTTTTTTCTCATTTCTTGCAAACCTTTTCCATCGGTTTTATACAAGAAGATATTTTTATTTACTCGTAAGATATCCTTAAAAAAAATGGATCTCATATGAATGAAAAAAATCCCGGTAGAAAGAATCCGGTTACTAAATCCGTTAAATGAAAAATTCCGGTGATCAAATTTGTTATGAAAAGAATCCGGCAACTAAACCTGTGGTAGAAAAAATTTCGCTGATTGAATTTGTTATGAAAAAATTCCGGTTATTAAATCCGTTATAGAAAAAAATGATTCTGGTAATTAAATTTGTGATGGGAAAAACCTGATAATTAAATTCGTTATAGGAAGAATTCCGTTGATTAGATCTGTTCTGGGAAGAATCCGTTATCGGTGTTTAAATCTGTTGTAAAAAGAGCTGATGATTAAATCCTTTATGTAATAACATAATCAACGGTTTTATGAGAGAAATTCCGGTAATTAAATATGTTATTCCGGCGATCAAATTTTTTATACAAGAAATTCCGGATGTAATTAACAATGTTATCATTAGAAAATGAACTGAAATACTTGAAAAATTGAAATGAATTAATCAATAAAAAAGCATTAAATTAAAATAAATCAAAAATAGAATAATTAATTTTACTATTTAAGCAAAATTTCCTGATCAAACACACATACGTATATACTATACTAACTATATTAATCGCTACAATCATCTACGAAATATATTATTCATATTCCAATAATCATTAAATCATTATTAATCTCGTAATTTATGAAATCAAAATGATCAAGTAATCAATGATTCATTTTGTTTTATATTTTATTAATGAAAATATATCATTGAAATTTATCATAAATTATCACCATTTTAAATCACAAGCATTCAATTATCATTTTATCATAAGTTATTATCAATTTAAATCATAAACATTCATTCATTTTGCCATAAATTATTATCAATTTAAATCACAAGCATTCAATTATCATTTTAATCATTCGTTCAATAAATAACAAATAGATTTTAAAAAAATAAAAAAAAATGTTGTAACATCGTTATTTCTATTTTTTATTCACATCACCTTTAATTATCGCTATTTTCATTATAATTAATATTTATTTAATTTCTCGACTGATTGTAATTAATTCTTATTTAATTTCTCGACTAATTATAATTTATTTAATTTTTCTCGACTCTCGTCCCTTCCGCATTTTCAATGATTTTCCACCTGATCTTATCATTGTAATTAAAAATTTCCTTAATTTTGACATATTCCAATTGCACTTTCTATAAATTGTACCTCTTCTTTTGCATCGCATCATAAATAATTAATTTCCGTTAATTACTCGTATTCTAGCTTTTAATTTTAGTACTATATAATATATTATGGATGTAAATAAGATTGGATAAATAATTAAATATTAAATTTAAATAATATTTGAAATGATTAATCTGAAAATTAAATCATATAAGCATAGCAAAGTTTTTTTAAGTTTAATAAATAATTTATTTTTTTCCGCTTTCATTTATAAGAAATAAAATGAAATTAATGCAAATGTGAAATATTGGAAATTAATTATCGAAATTTTTGATTCAATTATTTAATTTATTAATTTAATACAATAAATGATTAATCATTGAAATGAATAATTAATTGTAAATAATTGATTATGCAAAAAATACAAAACGATTATTGATGAATGTACTTACCAACTCTTTAGCTTATTTCATATAGATTAGGGGCCAAGGCCTAATCTATACGAAATAAATATATTAAAACTTGTTAAAAAATTAAAGCTAATTAATAATTCTTCTTAATTTGGACGTTTATTTTCAAATGATCGTTAGATTCAATTGAACAATTCAAGATTCCATTATTATGATCATTAGATGATTTTGTTAACATGCTGCTACTACTACTACTACTGTTCATTATAGTTAGTATGATAGCTTGAATTATTATGCTGATCTTGATTAAACGTTTTTACCGTATCTTCTTTATCTTTTTCCGTTGTCACTACTTCCAAATATTCATTCGAACATTTTGTACGAGCTGCCGTAATACATTGATTTAAATGACTTTGAAGCATTTCACAAACCTGAAATTTTTCTCTTTTCTTTTCTTTTCATAATATCTTATAATCATATAAAATTTCTTATCATAAAACTTTACATCTAAATAATCATAAAACCTATCATCTAAATAATCGATCTTATCATATATAAGTTAATGTTGTATTCCTTCATAATATCATATAATCATATAAAATTTGCTTATCATAAAATCTATCATATAAATAATCATTCTATATCATGCACATGTTGATGTTGGAATTATACATCAAATAATCATTGATAATTCATTTTATCAATTTCAAACAATTTATTAATTAAATTTCAAAAAGATTTTATTCAATTAATTTTAAAGTATTTGTTCTTTAAAATAATCATTTTAAATGTTATCTTTTTAATGGGATATTGTTAATTTTGATAATTTCAACTTTTATCATACTATTATTGATAAATTAAAAATGTAAAAAAGTTTCATTTTTATTACAGAAATTACAATTCATTAATTATACATAAACTATCATACATTCACACATTCAACACACATACAACGCATACACATGCACATACACACATACACACACACACACACACATACACACACATACACACATACCAAACACACATATATGTATATACATCTACAAACACATACACATACCTTTGTTAATTCAAAAATTTTATGTAAAAACTAAACTGTCACATATGCACACATACACATACATATACAGACACATACACACATACAACACATACATACACATATACAAACATACACACATACCTTTATTAATACAAAAGCTTTCCTTTGAAAGGTTTAAATTTCAAATTATCGGTGTTGCAGTAATGTTTACCCAAAATGGCACCAATTATACAATCAAATTATTTACTAATAAATTCTTTTGTTTACAATATGATATAGTTATTGTTTCGTTTTATTTATTGGGTTGATAAATTTATTTCATAAATGAATTTAACTATTTGTCATTAATTAGTTCGTCGAAAGAAAAAAACAACAATAACGATAGCGTTATTGTTGTTTACATTATCGTTTACTAATTTATTATATCAATAAATTATGAGTTTAATTATTTGTAATTAATAAGTTAGTTAAAGAAAACAACGATAATAACAATAGCGTTGTTTATTGTTTACATTATTGTTTACTAATTTATTATATCAATAAATTTTATTATTATTGATAATTTCATTTCATATCATTCAATTATGAAATATTCCACTAACTTTTCGATCCTTTCTTTTTCTCGACTTTTCGCAATAATTTAATAAAATTAATTTATAAGTAAATATTATTTTTCAAAAGAAAAGAATTCTTTATGAAATTAAAAAAATGCAACTAAAAGTATTTTTGAATATTTTTATCTTTTATTATATGATCTTTTCATATAAATCCAAATTTAAATCCATTTAAATCATATCATTTTTGTTAAAGAAATCAATTAATCAATCAATCAATCATGATCATTTCAAATTTGACTATTTACATTATGTTCAATTATGTCAAGCCGAAAAATATGCGAGCCAAGTTGAAAAATAAGCCAAGTTAATCATTATCTTTTATAGTATTTAAAAGTTGGCTAAGTTTTAAAATTTAATAATAATAAAAATTATCATATAAGTAGTGTAAAATCATCAATAATACTTATTTAATAAAATATGATAAGATGTGAAGAATTTAAAAATAATTGAAAAATATAGCAGATGTTGAAATGAACATGAGTGACTGAATGATTGATTGATTAATTGATTGATTGCACCATTTCCTTGCAACTAATTAATTGATATATCATTACTATCACTGATAATTCATTTATCAAATGAATTGAAAATTATAAAATGTTTCGACATTTTTCTTAATTTAAATTTATATCAAATTAAACTGTCTCTATTTGTACATTTCAAATTTGAAATGAATTTTTAATCAAATAAATGAGTAACGATTATTATCATTAATTACTACTATTGTCACATTATCATTGCTAATATTATTAGTTACTGTCATTATCAATTACTACTATTGTCATCATCATTGCTAATATTGTTAGTCACTATCATTATCAATTACTACTATTGTTGTTATCACTATTATTATCATTATCAATATTAACATCATCAATTACTGTTATTATTAATTACTAATATTGTTATTATTATTATTATCATTATCAATTACTATTATTATTAATTATTACTATTATTATTATTATCAATTACTATTATTATTAATTACTACTATTGTCATTATCGTTACCACTATACTAATATTATTAATTACTGTTATTATCGTTATTATCAGTCAAATAGAAATAATACGGCTATTAAATTTATTATTTACTATATCAAATGTTATGGTAGAAAAATATATTTAAAAAAGAAAAAATTACAAAACATTAATTATAATAATAATTAATTAATTAATTAATTTGAAATACTAATTTCAAAAATTTATTTTCTCTCATTTTCCCACACTAATTTTTATATTTCTTTTCTTTTTCTTATCAATTAAATTACTTATAGAAAAATAACATTTTTTCTAAAAGTATAAGACAAAATAATATATGTTTCAAATTCAAATAGTAATAATTTATCACTTGATGATAAGTTTTATCACTTATTTATCCTATCATATTAGGAATAAAAAAATTCAATTCGGTACTTTTTTAAATTAAAAAAATTGATATTTGATATGAATTTATAAAATTGAAGCGAGCAATTTATGAAGTAGTGATAAGTTTCGAAATTTTATCAATAAAAATTTCCATTACCATTGGCGAGAAAGAAAAATGAGTTTGATAAAATTTGCTATTATAATATACTTTTCAAAATGTTTAAAATAAATTTTCTGATAAAGGCTGTTAATGTGATAATCAAATTTAGGGAAAGTGTTTTAATGAAATGAATGAGAGAAATTTATTGAAAATTTCAAATAATATTTATTTTCAATAAATTCAAATAATATTTTTTCGGAAATTATTATTGTTAGTTTAACAAAAATTTGTCAAAACTTATCATTATTTTACAGAATATCAAGTAATCTGAATTATCGATAAACTATCGTTTAGGTGAGCCTTTTTCGTAAAAATAATATTTAAAATGTAAATGAAATTGAAAAATCATTTTATAATTTAAATTAAATTAATAAAAGGAATTAATAAAAATTGAAAAAAATTAGCTTATCAAATTAACTTAACATTTAATTAAAAATTATTCTAACTTTTATAACAATTTTATTTTGAATTTTTCAAATTTTGAACTTTTATAATTTTACAAAATTTAATTGTTAATTAAATTATTTTTGCTTTAAATAAGTATAATTCTAAGTTTGAGCAAAATTTAATTTATCTTAGAAGAATTTTAAAAGAATAGCAAAAAAAAAGTTGGAAAATTTTTTGTTGTCCATTTTTTTCGATTGTTTAAAAAAATTTTCTTTATTTTTTATTCTCTCTCTCTCTCTCTCTCTCTAAATTAATTATTATTTCTCCTAACAATTTCCATTCATTCATTCTGTTATTTCATTCTCGACAAAATTTTTATACATATTGTTCGGGAAAAAAGAAAGAAAAAAAAGAACGATAGTTTTTTTAAGTTTTTTTCCGCTTTTTATGAGGAAAAAAACTTTGAAAATAGTTTCTATGCTCATTATTTAAGCTCAACTTTAGTTGATTGACAATATTTGACGAAGGACAAAAAAAAGACGAAAAAAGAAAAGAAAAGATGGAAAATTTGTTGGGGAAAAAAATGAAAATGAAAATTTTTGTTATCACAAAAATAAGAATTGAATTATCATTTTAGATTAGATATTTAAAAGTTTATCAAAAGAAAAAGAGAAAGAAATATTGATTAAATCAATTTGAAAATTAAACTAATTTCAATGATAATGAAATGATCATTGAAATTAGTTTATTTTTGACCTTTTTTTCCCTCAATTTCTTTTATTTCAGTTTTTTTTTTTAAAAAATTTCCAAATAAATTGTAATCGTAATGGAACACAGATTTTACTAATAATTTAAATTAGATATTTAAAATATCTAATTTAAACAAAGGAAATATTGATTATCAGAAGAAAATGAAAAAAGGAAGACAAATTTATCAGAAATTAAATCCTTTCTTTTTCTTAAATTTTTCCTGATAATTGATTTATGTCAATAATGATGATGATAACGATCATTATAATGATGCTGATAACGATAATGATGATGATAATGATGATGATGACGATAATGACGATAATGATAATGAGTATAAGTGATTATGATAATGATAATGATGATGATAATGATTAATGATGATAATGATAAGATAATGATGATGATAATGATAATGATGATCATGATCATCATAGTGATGGTGATAACGATAATGGTGATGATAATAATGATGATGACGATAATGCCGATAATGATAATGATTATGGATGATGATAATAATGATGATGATAATAATTGATGATGATAACGATAATGATAATAACGATAATGATGATGATAATGACAATGATGATGATGATGATAATGATAATAATAATAATAATAACGATAATGATGAATAATGCATAATAAAATCTATTCATTTTCGTTACTTTCTTTTTTCACTAATAATTAAATGATTTTTCATAAATAAAAAAATCCCTCATTTTTATAAAATGAAAGATTCTTTTCATTTTCCCTTTGAAATGAAAGATTTAATTTGAATAAAAGTAAAATAATATTGTAAATGAATTTTTCATCGGAGAAAAGGCATAAAATCATTTTATATATTTACATATCATAGATCGATTCGATTCTATTTTATAAGGTGCGATTGTAAGGTGAAGAAAAGAAAAGGTCAAAGAACCAATAAATCATTCAATAAAAAGATACAAGGACGAAAAGAGCAGAAAGATGTAGTAGTAGTAAAAGTAATAATAATACTAGTAGTATAATAGTATTCGTGATACCATTTACAATATCGATCAATGAATTAAATGATATACATATATATATGTATTATCAAGTGATAATATTTATAGTATCGATCGACGAATTGAATGATATATATTATCGGTTTATACTATTTACAGTATCGATCGATAAATTGAATGATATATATATATATATTTATTTATTTATTATCATAAAATTGCCTATTCAATTTATCATCATTCATATATATATAGATCTATCAATATATCAATATATGATATAGGTTTTTGTTAAAAAAAATACTTCATTATAGAAGAGGGATTAATTATAATCTATAATTCAATCATCATATAATAAGCCAAAGCAATAATATATTATTAATTATAATAATATATTGATAACAAAGCACGAAAAAAAAAGGGAAAAAGAGAAAGATAGAAAGGAAAGAAAAAATTATTTTATGAAATTAAATAAATAATATCTTAAAATTAAATATATTTTTAAAAATTTTTGAAGATTTTTAATTTAAAAAAAATAAATTATAAAAATTTTTAAATTAAAAATTTTTTTAATAAATTTAATTCATCGGAATATATTGGAAATTGTTTTTATTTTGTCAGATAAAAGATTATTGTCTTTGTAAATTTTATATTTTTCGATTTCATATTTTAATATATATTATATGATAGTAAATGAATAAATAATATGTGTAAATTTTGTGATGAAAATTGAGAAAGTCATTTTTCTTTTCTTTCCGAAAATTTTTTTAAATTCCTTTCTAATTTTTTAAATTCCTTTTAATTTTTTAATTTCCGTTTTTCTTTTTTATACTCAATAAAATGAATTAAATTTTGTTTTCATTTTCTTTTCTTTCTTCAAATAAAATCAATCATTCCAGCTAGAATCATTTTTTGCTTTTTTATTTTTGCACTATTTGAATGAACCAAATTAGCAAATTTGCAACAGAAAGTAACGGATCGTAAATTTTTGAAAAAATCTGAAATTAAATTTTATAATTAATAAAATATATTCATTTATATTACAGTAAAAAAAAAAACCGATTGAAATTTCAGAAGAAACGATTTTACTCATTCGTTTATTGCTGCTTAATTAATTAGAATTTAATCAATTAAAATTAGGTATTTAGTTAATTGATTTCTATTATTTATCATTATTCATAAAGAAGATTTTATCCTTTTTTTTATATTAATTTTATTCCTCTTGAAATTAAATCTTTTTATCTATTTTTTAATTTTCTCTTTTTTGTTTCATTTAATTTCAATGAAATGAAATCGATTAAAATGATAATTTATCGATTGGAAAATTTTTTGATAAATTGATAAAATAAAATTTTATCTTATGATTACATCTATTTGATAATTATCATAAATTGTTCGCAAATATTTGATATAATAAAAGTTTACAATAAGTAATAAGCAATAATAAATGATCGATCAGATGTATAATATATATTTGTGGTTTCAATATTTAAAATGTATAAGCCAAATCATAGGCCAAGTCAAAAATGATAGATTAGCATTTAGCTATTGGGAAAAGTAACACTTGGACTTCTTTTATATATATGATCAAAACAATGATAACTAATATATATAAATCTCGTTATACTAATATAACGATTTTTCACTTCTTTATTATATTAATTATTTCAATATGTCTATGATAATTAATAATATAAAATTAGCCTAGAATGTAAGGAAAAATGAGCCTTAAACCATCCAAAAAAATTAGGCATAAAAATAGGCCAATAAAAAATAGGCCAATAAAAATTTGGACATAAAATTAAAAATTTTTAATTATACGTATGGATTTATTTAAAAAAGTTTCAAATATTTCCATCGAACATATATTTTTACCAATTTTTATATATCAAAAAATTTGAGAGAAAAAAAATTTTTAATTAATTAATTTTAATTGTAATTATAAGTAATTCAAAAATAGAAAATTTTAAAAATAAAAATTAATAACAAATAAGAAATTTTTTAAAATTTATTTTACTTTTGAATAAATTGAATAATTAAAATTCGAATTAAATATGAATGGAATTTTTGTCAATTAAATAAAATTAAAAAGCAATTAATAACTTATGTTGGCCTAAATGAGCTTAGTCTTTTTTTTGGATCATATGCATAAATTGGCCATTAAATTAATTTGATATTAATAGAAGATCCCTCATTTGATAGTATTCAATTGTGAAATATTTTCCCTGATGAATTGAAATTGTAATAATGGTTAGTAATTATATGTACCATTTTGAATTATTGTGTTAAAGAATTAAATCGTTTATTGATTAGTAGATTAATGTTAAAGAATTTAAATCATTTATTGATTAGTAGATTAATGTCTAAGAATTAAATCGTTTATTGATTAGTAGATTAATGTTAAAGAATTTAAATCATTTATTGATTAGTAGATTAATGTCTAAGAATTAAATCATTTATTGATTAGTAGATTAATATTAAAGAATTAAATCATTTATTGATTAAGAGGTTATGTTAGAGAACTAAATCATTTATTGATTGATAAATTAGTCAAAAATATTATTGACTTATTATCGCATTATTATTGACTACTCATTTATTTATTTGTAATTAATTTATATTTAATTTCAATTAATAAAGATTCAATTTAATTTAATTTCATTTCATTTCGTATTTTCATTTCCTTTTTAATTTTCTATTTAAAAATATAATATATTCTCATTTTTTTATAATGTCGAAAAGTTTAAAAATAATAAACCTTAAGAGAATCATTAAGCATTGCATCGTATACTGCAGCATCAAAAGACAATTATCCAATGAACGTGTAGCAAAATTACTAGTATCAATGATAGCATGTTTCGGGATTGAACGAGCTACCCGAGGTTGTGCATCAGCTAAAGTTTCTAATGCTTCCATAAGATATCCTGGATCTGAATTCATTGCATCAACTGAATAAGCCTTTTTTGCATCAATAATATTGGACTTCTATTTGTCATGCCTCGACTTTCACTTCGTGATCGACTATTTGATAAAATATCCGGATGTGATGATAACGAATTATCGATAGTTGAATTGTGCTGATGATACATTGGGGAATTTTGATAATATCTTTTCGATCCATAAATGTGAAATTTGTTCTTGGTTGTTGTGATTCATAATATTGCTGTTGTTGTTGTTGTTGTTGCTGCTTCTGCTGCTGCTGTTGTTGTTGTTGTTGTTGTTGTTGGTGATGGTGTTGATGATGATGGACTAATGATTGATAGGGTGGTTGAAATTCTTTAGCCCAACTTGTGCTTGCTGGTTCCAATGGTATCGTTAAAATTTCGGAATTTTCTAAATTGCTATAACCATTGATATGAGTTTTTCCATTTGATAAAAATCGTGTAGGAGTGGACGAAATAATTTTCTTATTATCATCCAATGATTCTGTAACATTTCTATTTATTCGTTTCTTCCGTGAGAATAATGATAGAAATGAGGAAGAATTTTAGCAATAGGAGGAATATCATCAGTTGACATAATTCTTGTTTCTTTCGAAGAAAAAATTTGTCGAAATATTTCGACAAATATCAAATTTCACGAAGTATTATTATTAATAATCTCCCGTATGATAATTATTGATATGATAACAATATATCGGCCAATATTTAATTGATATGATAACAATATATCGGCCAATATTTAAACCAGTATCAAATAAAAATTGAAAAATCTGAAATAAGAATACAAAAAATAAAGCTTTTATGAAATTCGTAAGAAAAACGAAAAGATCAAAAAAAAATCGATTGATATGCTAATTTTAATACATAAATTAATATTTTTATAAATCGATGTGAATAATTTTTTATTTTTTTTTGAGTAAATAAATATTTGGAATATTTATTTTTATTATATTAAAATTAAAATATATAATTTATTGAAATATCAAACTTTGTTTATTATTTATTTTTCTTTTTTTTGATTTAAAAAATAAATGAAAAAATGTTTGAGATGAAAATTTGAAGCGAAATAAATTCGCTTTTTATTAACAGCAATTTACAATATCGGATGATTTGCTGAAAAATTAATGGAAAGTTTTTTTTTTAGAAAAAACAATTCGCTAATATTTCGTAAAATTACAAAAGAAAAGCGATTCATCAGTATTTCGCAAAATTAAAAACAAAATGAATTTGCTAGTATTTCGCAAATTAATAAGAAGAAAGAATTACGTAATATATCGCAAATTAAAAACAAAAATAATTGACTAATATCGTGCAAATTAATAAGAAGAAAGAATTACCTACTAAATCGCAAATTAAAAACAAAAATAATTCGCTAACATTTCGTAAACAAAAACAAATGAATTCGCTTGTATTTTGCAAATTAACAAGAAGAAAGAATCAACGATAATATGAAAAATAATTTTACCAGGAAGAAAAAAAAACATATCACCAGATAGCCCATCATATCGTTAATCTACAAAACATAAATAATCCAAATGATTTATCGAAGGGTTCAATTATTCTATTGATTGAGCATTTCGAATTGATGACAATATCGAATATTATCGAGAATGCCAATGATTAATCCGAGATTTTAAATTCATCAGTTTAGTTACCTAGCTAGTTCAAAATATTATGCCAAACTCTCGAGATGGATTCAAGAATGCCAATTACTAAACTTTTCTATTTTATTTAAAAAATAAAGAAATAAGAATAAAAGAAAATTTCAAAGCATGAATTCCCAAATTAAACTATTAATTTTGGAATATTTGTTGGAAAAAAAGAAAGAAATTAAAATATGCGATAAAATAGCATTTAAAGTTCTTTTATTATTATTTAAAGTTTGAAAACTAAGTTTATTATAAGTTTTGCATTTCAGTATAACATTGATTGATTATCATAAAGTATTTGAGGAAAGTCGGATAATCCATCCAAGTTGTGTTATTACACATTTCATGAATGATAACAAAACGAATGGAAGAGAGGGAATTTATATTACAAATGAATTTGGCATATAATCAAAAAATGTCGAGATTAATCAGATATTCGATTGAATTCGAGAATTGCTAGCAAAATATTTATACCACTGTTGTAATAATACTTTTTCTTTCTTTTTTAAAAAAAAAGTACTAAATAATAAATATTCAAAGAATTAAAAATTTTAAATATTAGTAAATTAAATGCTCAAAATTTCAAATTAAATTATCATTTCTTTTTTAAAATTAAACATAAATAATTGATTAATTAAATTTAATAAAAATTTTTTATCATAATATTATTATCTATTTAATAAATATATTTTATTAAAACTAAATTTACCTGCTTTTTCCTCCACATTTAAATTGTTAACTATCAAATTTGCAAAATGACATTTACGAATTCATTCTGGACAAATTTTATTGATAGATTTAAAGAGGCGAAAGAGGAAGATAGATGAAGGAATTTATTCACAACCTCGATCGGCCACCACCATTATCACCGTTATTGCCATCATCATCATCATCATCATCATTATCATCATTATCGTCATCATCATTGCTATGATCACCACCATCAAATACTGCTATTACTAATTTCATATTAACATCACTGCTACTATCATTATTGTTATCATTATAATTAGCTATTGCCATTATCATATTATTAATCACTATCGCCATTACCATCATCATCCCTGTCATTACAGTAGCTATTATATCGGCATTATTGCTATCGTCATCATTAATATTGTCATCATCACTAATGTCGTCATTATCATCATCATCGTTATTATCATCACTATTACCATCACTAATATTATATTGGCGTTGTTGCCGTCATTATCACCATTGACGCCGGCACTCATCATTGCTAATTTATCGCAATTGAAGACTGAGGAAAATTGTAAGTGAAAAAGAGGAATGAGTGGTAAGAGCTAATTGCCACCACTGCCTTCCTATTTTGAAATTTTAAAATATATATATGCGTATCTGTCGAAAGTGATATTATATGTATCAATCGAGAGTGATATTATAAATGTGTATGTATTTATCGAGAGTGATATAGTATATGGTCATATGTATATGGGTGTGAATATAATTAATCATTAAGAAAGATGGATAAGACAGAGGAGGACGAATAATCATCAACCAAAATTAGCTTTACATATCAAATTACCTTTTACGAAATTCATCGAATCCTAATTTTTCCATTCTTTTGTTATCATTTCTAATCAAAAAAATAGGAACTTCAAAAAAAAGAGGAAGAGAGAATAAAATATTATATATAATATATGAATTTAATTAATTACTTATATTTGAAATAAATAATAATTAAAAATGATAAAGTTTCTATGAGAAAAATACTCATTTTTAATCAAAAATAAGAACCTCAAAAAAAGTGGAAGAGAGAATAAAATATTATTTGTGATATATTAATTTTAATTAAATACTTATATTTGAAATGAATAATAGTTAGAATTGATAAAGCTTGTATGAAAGAAAAGAGCAAAAAAATGAAGACATATCGAAAGTTATTTATTTGTTAAAACGAAAAAAAACTCTTTTTTCAGCTTCTCGAGAAGAATATTCGAGATGTCAATCTCGAACATACATATACATATCATATTGTTGTAAAATTAATTTTTCCTTTTTTTTCTTAACAAATTAAATGCAATGAATGGATATGGAATAGTTGAAGATAGAATAGATGGATAACATGAATTATTGAAAATGTCATAGGAAAAAAATATTCAAAACTTCTTAAAGATGTATAAGATGTTGAAAAACTTAAAAGAGAGAGAGAGAGAAAGAGAGAGGAGAGAGAAGAAAAGAAAAGAAAGGAAGAAATGGAATATTTGAAATTGATTACTTCATCTTTTCTTCGTTTTTTTTTTATTTACCATATTTTTATGTAAATATTTGTTTATTAATTTTTCAAATAATAATTTATTGTATTTTCAAAAGTAAACAAAAAAATTTTATTTCATTCATCAAAGATCACTTCATTCAATATAATAATAATAATAATAATATGCAAAAATAAACAAAAAATAAGTAAATAAATGAATAATTAAAAATTGCAGAAATTATAGTAATTATGAATGATTCCAAAAAAAAATTATCAATAATTATAGAAATTATGAAATAATTACGAATGATTAATTATAGCGAATGATTAATTATTCTGATTATCACCAATTCGAGTAATAAATATATAAATGAGGAAAGGGAAATAATAAATTTCCTTATGATATATGATAATTATCATATCAAATTTAAAATTAAACATTATTATTATCAAGCAATTAACATTTCATACATAAGAATGTTATAAAAGATGAAAAAAGATAAGCCTTGCATTTAATCCTTTTAACTCTGCTTATTTTATTGATAAAATTATCATTTTATCAATAAAATAATTATTTAAATTTATCAAAAAAAAACGATAAAAGTTTATTCTATGATAACAAAATTTATAACTATCAATTGGAATATTTGATAAATTTAATGTTAAGATGATATTTATTAATGGATGAATAAGTCATGAATTAAATTTAGTAGGGTAAAATTAAGAGATATTTTGTAAATTATTGCCGATAAATTAAGAAATTCATAAATCAAGAAGAATTTGTTCTTTGCTCTTTGTTATCATTTCATTTAATCACATTTTACTCTCTCTCTCTCTCTCTCTCTCTTTCTCTCTCTCTCTTATTCGATTATTATTTCATTGTTTCATTTTAATTTCTCTATCTTTTCTCTCGTTAATGAACTAAATTTAATATTTCATTTTATTTAATTAATCATTTTTTAAGAAAAATCTATAATTATAATAGACAAAGATTAAGCTTAAATGATAATTTCAAGCTTAAATGATAATTTCAAGCATAAATGATAATTTCAAGCTTAAATGATAATTTCAAGCTTAAATGGTAATTTAATCACTGTGCAATTAATTGTTTCAAGAATTTTATAAATATAATATAAAATTAAATTTAATATTCTTCTAGTTTGTACTTTTTTTTCAGAATAATAAACCGAATTCTTTCCTAATTGTTTAATAAAAAATATTAAAAATAAAATAAAATTTAATTCCATTTCTTATCATTTAATCATTTATTGTATTTCGAGAAATAATCACTAAATCATACACACATTTTAATCAGAAAAAGTGCTTAATTAACAGATAACAAATAACTAAAATGATAATATATTGATAAATAGTAATGATAAGATTTTTAAATAAAACTTATTGAAAGAAATAAAAATAAAAGTTTTTCAAAATTATAAATTTTTTTACTAAAAATCTATAAACTAATATAGAAAATAAATGAGAGAGAAAGAAAGAAAAAAGAAAAACGAAACAAACGATTGAATTAATTTTGAAACTATAAATGAAATTTCAAATGAGCGATAACAAAATGATAATGATAATGTAATAATAAATATTTCAGGATGAACTGGTTTTTTTATAAATGTTTCAGGATGAACTGGTTTTTTATAAATATTTCAGGATGTACCGGTTTTTTTCTTTTTGCTTTCGTCATAGCATAAAGTTATGTTTATTGTAAAAGAAAAAAATATCATATTCGATAAGGAATCTAAAATGGCAAGAAATGTTGAAATAATTATTGAAAAAAGGGGTCAAAGGGTAGGTATGGGGTAATGATTCATGTAACAACATATCATTGATTGCATCATTAATGCCTGTGAAAAAATGTTACATAAATGAATGATGATAAGTCATACGGCAAATCTCGAAAAATAAGTATAAATTTATATCAATAAATATGTTTGTATTGATAAAATTAGAGATAAGAAAAAAATTATCAATTATCATATTTAGTAATATATTGATTTACTATTAAAAGATTGAAAATTTTTAACTTATTTTTTGATTGATTTAAAATTGAAAAATATTATTATGAATGATAATAATTATTAGATTATTCGATTAATTTAGCAATTTGTTATTGATTTAAAATTATCAATCAATTCAAATAATTTTATATTAAATATTTAAATTAATTTAATTTAAATAATTTAATCAATTTTTGCTTTCTTATCATATCACTTTTTTAATAATAATTTATTATTCGTCATTTTTTCTCTTTTTATATACTAAAAATTGACAAAAATTATTTTATTTCAGAAAAAAAGAGCGAAAAACTTATTTACTCGAAATGGATATTTGATATCGAATTAATTGAGTATTTAATATCGAATTAATTGAGTATTTAATATCGAATTAAAAATTTTATATTTTATTAAAAAATTTTAAATTATAAAAATATTTATAAAAATCGAAAAAAAAATTAAAATTAAAAGTAAGGAAGGAGATAGGGAAAAGAATAGGTAGGGTATATCGATAAAATTGAACTTATTGAAGTAGTTGAAATCTCATAAAGGACATGAATGAGCAATGAGCATTTTTCCTCTCTCTCTCTCTCTCCCTCTTTCTCTCTCTTTCTCTTCGTCTCTCTCTTTATCTTTCGTCCTATCTCGCTTTATTTTTCTTTTCTTTTGAAGAGAAAATTCCCTCTCTCTCTCTCTCTCTCTCTCTTTCCCCTTTCTTTTATATTAAACAAATATTTTACAGTTCAATAAATAATTTCATAAATTAAATGAGCATTTTAAGCAATTGAAATGGACGAATACCTTTTATAAATATCTATGTATATTATACATGAATATTTATATTTTAATTTAATATAAAAGAATTTTAAAAGTAATTTCTATTAAAAAGACATTTAAATGAAATGAATGAATTAAAATTTATAAATTGAAAGTAAAAGAAAATAAATAAAAATCAGAAATTAAATTTTTTTCAGAATTAAAAATTCCATTAATTTATTATAAATTTTGAAATATTACGAAATTTTGATAAATAAAACAAATTAGAAATTTAAATATTTCAAAAAGTATCAAAATACCCTGAAAAATGAGAAAAAAAGAAGAAATAAATAGTGATAAGAATCAGAAAGATATGATAATTATAAGAATCAAGAAGATATGATAATTATTATAACTTATTGGATTATCAATTGAATAAATAGTGATAAGAATCAGGAAGATATGACAATTATAAGAATCAAGAATATATGATAATAATAAGAATCAAGAAGATATGATAATTATTATCAATTGAATAAATAGTAATCGAGTAAGAATGAAGAAGATGTGATAATCGCTGAGCCAAAAAAAGGAAAAATAACATAACTTATAATAGATAATAATGATTTCTGTTTGTATCTTTAAAATAATAATGAAAATTTCTCAGTCCTCTAAAAATATGAGAATTATGATAACCGATTGGATTATCAATTGAATAGATAGTGATAAGAATCAGGAAGATATGACAATTATTATCAATTGAATAAATTGCGATCAAATAAGAATCACGAAGATATAATAATCACGATTGTTAAGAAAAAAAGAAGACAAATTTGCAATTAATGAATGACGATTAAATCCCGACAACAACTCTGCATTCTTTTATAAATAACCATCAGCTAAATAAAGATTTTGTACAAACTTTTTTTATCACTAAATTAAATTAAAACATTAAATTAACAACTGTTAGAGGGATAGAAAGAAAAAGAAAAACGACAACTGTTTATTTTTGCTAAAATTGTTTACAAAAAAAATAATTTATTATTGTATTATTTACATTGTAATTAATATATTACTTAACAAACCAAACAAATTAATTTAAAATAAAAGCAAAAAAAAACGAAAAAAGAAGGAAAAAAAGGAAAATATCAATAAAAGTTTCTTTTTGAATAAATTGAAAAATTCAAATTTTTAAAAAACTTTTTATTCACAATTGAATAAATAAGAAAACAAATAAACAAATAGTGTAAAGAGCTCAAAAGAAAACAAATAAACAAATAATGTAAAGAGTTTAAAAGAAAACAAATAAACAAATAATGTAAAGAGTTTAAAAGAAAACAAATAAACAAATAATGTAAAGAGTTTAAAAGAAAACAAATAAACAAATAATGTAAAGAGTTTAAAAGAAAACAAATAAACAAATAATGTAAAGAGTTTAAAAGAAAACAAATAAACAAATAATGTAAAGAGTTTAAAAGAAAACAAATAAACAAATAATGTAAAGAGTTTAAAAGAAAATCCAATTAACAACCAACAATTTATTTGATTTTCTCGTTTTCATTACTTTCAATAAAACAAGCAAAATAAAATGTGTAATTAGTTGAAAACTTTCGAATAAACTGCCATATATTTTCCTTTCCATTTTTTCCCTAAAAATTTAAATTTCTTATTTAAATAAATTTTTTTGCAAAAAAAAATTTTTAATATAAAAATAATTTTTGTATTATTTAAAAAAATAAAAAATAAAATAATTTTTCGCTTCTTATCTTCGCCCTTTTTTTCCTTAAATAATAATAAATCAAATAGTAAAAATGGAAATTTCTTTTTCTTTTTTATTTTTCTTCTTAATGGAAATGATAATTTTAGAAAGAAAGAGAATATTGAAATTGAAATAATAAATAAATTTTAAAATATTATATATAATAATAATCGATGATTATACATATAGTATAATATAAATAGATGATAAATGATAATCCATTAAAATATATTTTCAAAAAAAACGAAAAATAAAATAAACTAAGAAAAAAGAAAGGAAAAGAAAGAAAAAACGAAAAAAAAGAAAAAGAAAAATCATTATTAAATTGAAAAAAAATTTAACAAAGTAGAAAATTAAATTAATTATTAAAAATAATATAAGGAAAAGAAGAGAGGAAGAGAAAAAAAGTAACTTTTAAACTTATCGATTTATCTTTTTCCTTTTCTTCCAGAATTTTACAAAGAAAAAAAAATGACTAATCTTTTATATGATAATAATATATCAATATTTTTTATCCATAAAATACGTTGAAATAATTTAATTCATGAAATTTAAAATAAGCTAATTATATGTACGTATGAAATTAATAATAATTAATCGATTCGAGAATGATAAAATAAGTATACATACATGCATACTGTATATAGTAATAGATATGTTAATAGATATGGATTTATCGAGAATGATAATGTATAAAAATAGATAATATATATACTATATATAGTAGTAATAGATATGGATTTATCGAGAATGATAATGTATAAGAATAGATAATATAGATACTATATATAGTAGTAATAGATATGGATTTATCGAGAATGATAATGTATAAAAATAGATAATATATATACTATATATAGTAGTAATAGATATGGATTTATCGAGAATGGTAATGTATAAAAATAGATAATACAGATACTATATATAGTAGTAATAGATATGGATTTATCGAGAATGATAATGTATAAAAATAGATATTGATTTAATAAAAATGAAATAAAATTTTTCTTATATTAAATATTCAAAATTTAATGGAGAGAGAAAAAAGACGATATAATTTAATCGTCGCCAAATATATTTATAATAATTTGAATAAGGCAGGATTGAATTTTCAAAAAAAAAAAATTTTCTTGAATAAATTCAATCAATTTACATTGTGATATTCAATGATATATATGAATTATTATGAAATATTCAAAAATTTTGAAAAATTAAATCAAATTATTTATTCAATGATAATAAATGATATATACATACATATCTATATCGATATAATATATACATCTACATGAATTATGATATATTCAAAATTTTATAAATTTACTAAATTAATACCAAAATTGAGAGAATTATGAAGCATCTTTGATGAAAATATTTAATTCCAATAAAAGAGGATTGAAAAGAAAAAGAAAAATTTTGAAAATTCAATAAATTACATCATATTGTTAAATGATATATATGAATTACAAAATATTCAGAATTTTGAAAATTTAGTAAATTAATGCCAAGTCGAGAATTATGAAGCATTTTTAATGAAAATATTTTTCCAATAGAATTACGAAATATTCAAAATCTCGAAAATTTAGTAAATTAATGCCAAGTCGAGAATTATGAAGCATTTTTAATGAAAAATATTTTTTCCAATAGAATTACGAAATATTCAAAATCTCGAAAATTTAGTAAATTAATGCCAAGTCGAGAATTATGAAGCATTTTTAATGAAAAATATTTTTTCCAATAGAATTACGAAATATTCAAAATCTCGAAAATTTAGTAAATTAATGCCAAGTCGAGAATTATGAAGCATTTTTAATGGAAATATTTTATTCAATAATTTATAATGTTCCCATACATTTCTCAATCATAGCATATGAATTTATTAAAATTTTTGCGAAAGAAAGTTTTGCTTTTTTTCTAAAAATTTGATAAATTATTCCGTAAAGTTGGAAGATATATATTTATATGTACATATTATTTCTGATAATTGATAAAGTTTTATTGATAAAAACTTTTTTCTAAAAAATTGAAACTTTTAATTCTAATCAATTAATATGTAATAATGTTACCTAAAATACATATATATCATTTGTTATGAAGAATGAAATTTGAAAATAATTTAGGATATTTATTTAGGGTAAAAATTACCACATGAATCATCCATTTATTTACCTGTAATAATAGCCGAGAATATATTTGTGACTCGATTATAGTTTAAATAAGAGATTAAATTATGTCAAAATTCCTTCCATGTTTATTTAAAATAAAAAATTTTTCCGATCTCACCTATATGATTACTCTTGCTTAAGCAGGTAACTCAGATCAGAATAAAAACAAAAAAACAAAGTTTACATTTACTAATGTTACTTAACCTGAAATTTATTCACCTGAAATTTAATTTCATAATTATTAACGATAGAAAAAAATTAAAATAAAAAAAGATAATATAAATTATTCTAATATTATTATTTATTTAATCATGAAATATTTTCTGTTCCTTGATCGTTAATAATAATTAATGAATGAAATTTCAGGTGAATAAATTTTAGGTTAAAAATATTAACAAATATAAACTTCATTGATTTCTTTTTTCTTTGTATAAATTATGATAAGGCATTTTGTAAATAATTTTAAAATAAATAAAATTAAAATTTAACAAAAAAATCATAGAATTATTAATTTTATATGAAAACAAATAATCATTATTTAGTAATTAATAATTGTTATAAAATATTTTAATTTAATAAATATATCTAAATAATTCTATGCATAATTTAAATGAGAGATTTTGAAATTAAAAATTAAAAAGTAAATTCGAAATTAAAAGGCAAATTTGAAATCAAAAAAAGCAATTTGAAATTAAAAAAGTAAATTCGAAATTAAAAATTAAAAAGTAAATTTGGAATTAAAAAGAAAAATAAATTTAAAATTAAAAATTAATACGAAAATTAAATTCAAAAATAAAAAATTTTTTTAAAAATAAAAATTATTTTTGTATTATTTTTGTTTATTTTATAAAACTTTTTTAAGTAAATTTTTAAAAAAAAATAAAAATAGTTTTAATCATTTCGCAATAACATTTTAATAAATAATAAAAAAATTTTCGTAAATCTTTCATTTCAATAATTTCAATAAATTAATGAATCGCTTACATCGATCATAAAAATTGATACAGTAAATTTGCATACATAATAAATCCATCGCTTAATAACATATTTATTGACTGTTACAAACCGATACGTATCACTGATACGATAACTATCAGTGATGATTGATATAAACATGACATATGCAAATTTAAATCTTTAGATTAACATATCATTGTTGTATAATCATAAAATGATTAAATTAATGTATAATTATCAATATTTACAATATGTGTTATGATAAATTTTTATTCAAAAAAAAATCTTAATTTATGAAAAATAATTATAATTTATATTAAAATTTTTAAGCTTTTTAAGTATTCCTATTCTGAATATTGAATACCTATACAAGCCAATTTCAATTATATCAAATGGAATAATTGAATGATATCATTTAAATTTAAGTGTTTGAAGTACTTCTATTTTAGATACTGGAATACCTGTACAAGCCAATCTCAATTACATAATATGGAATAATTGAATGATATCATTTAAATTTAAGTTTTTAAGTATTCCTATTTTATATATATATATTAAATACCCATGTAAGCCAATTTTAATTATATTAAATTGAATAATTGAATGATATCATTTAAAATTCAAATTTTATCTTTCTTTTTAATATGTCTTTTATTTTTAAATGAATTTTAAAATCGAAATGCTTGCAGCTAATATTATTTCGCCATAAAAACAATTTTAATAAATTTTTTTTATTTTATAAAAATGTGGAAATTTCACTTTTTAAAATGATAATTTAAAATAAACAAAAATATATCATAAAAATCAAGCAATTTAATCGATCGATTGATTTTGATCGATCGATTGTTCATTTATTGATACAAAGAAATGAAATGATTCATAATGGTGAATGATATAGAAATGAAAAAAAAATTTTAAAAAAGTATTTTAGACGAAGGAAATATGTTTTTTCTCTCTCTCTCTCTCTCTCTCTTTACTTATGACACTATTACATCAGAAATAGAAACAAAATAATTTTTTGGAACGGAAAAAAATTAAAAGGAATTAATTTGAAATAATTAAAAAAGAATAGGAATAGGAATGAAAGAAATCGGAAATGGAAAAGAATTGAAGAATTAATATTTGAAATTAATCATTATGATATGATATCATTCTAAGAAATAAAAACATTCCCATAATCTTTTCGTATTTTCATTAATAAATTAGAATAGGAAAAAACGAAATGAAAATTGTATTTAAATATTAATTAACAGCGAAATATCATAAACATTCCATTTCAATCAATTTATCAAATTATCAAATTCAAATTGAAAAATTCCCAAAATGATTGATTAATTGATTAAATGATATGAAAGAATTTCTCTTCCTATCTAAATATAATAATGCACCAAAATTTTATTTAATAAATAAACTTAGCATAATTAAGCTTAATTTTAAATTAGAGCAAATATCGGAGGAAAATTTTTTGATCAAATTTATCGGTCTTGCAGAAATCTTTATCATTTCAAATGAAAATGAAAGTAAAATGATCGATTATCCGAATTTTGACCTATATAAATTTCGCAACTATTTCTAGGTCAACATTTCCAGGTTAAATTTTTTAGGTTAAACGGGGGTCAAGAAGAAAATGAGATATGAAATAATATTTATAAATTATCAGTTGTTTTTTTGGTAATATTTGAGGAATTATTTAATTTCAATAAATTTATATAAATTTATTCATCTAATCTTTCATATTTATTCAATTTTATAATTTCTTCCTTTTTTTTTATAATCTTATCAAATATTATCAAACAAAAAACTTTCGAACTTATAAAATTGTTATCAAATCTGATATAATTTTATAAAAAAATGTTATCATTTATCATTTATCTTATCATAATCTTATCCGATCATATAAATTCCAATCTCGAATATTTTAGTTTTATATTAGAATCTTTTTTTTTTCTTATCATTATACATAGATTTTTCTTTTGAAAGAATTTTAGAAAATTATAGGAATATGTTTTTTTCTTTGGATGAGAAAAATTATTTTTTAGAAGAAAAATAGCTAATAAAACGCCAACTGTCGAATTGTTAACATTTTATCAGTTCGTATTGATCAAAATATTGATCAATACAAAACGAACAGATCACTTAATCATTTGATGCATTCGTTTTTTTTTATACATTAATTATAACAAAAGAATGAAAATTTTAGAAATTATATAATTATTAAATAAATTTATTTATATATTTTGTATTAAATTTATAAGTTCCTACAAGTAAAACAAAAAGGAAATTAAAATTTAAAAATTAATATTAATATTGAAATTTTAATCAAAAGATAAGAATAAAAAGAAAAATAGAAAACAAAAATGAAAAATAAGAAACTGAAATCAAAACATATTGATTTATTTAATTGGAAATGATTAAATGAAATAATCATTGATAAATATAAATTATTTAATTAACATACAAAACAAATCAAAACACATTGATTTATTTAATTGGAAATGATTTAATGAAACAATCATTGATAAATATAAATTATTTAATTAACATAATAAATAGATCAAAACACATTGATTTATTTGATTCCAAAATAATTTATTTGTCCAAAACATATTTTAAAAAAAAGTTGTGTAAAAAGAATTATTTAATAAAAGGTTGAATAAATGATAACAAACCTGAACAGTTTTTAAATTGATTATTTAATCATAGGTTTATTGATAATTATTATTATTAGATGAGCTGTTTAAAATTTTATTTCCTGAACTGATAAGACGGAGAGTAAGAAGAAGGAGATTGATATGAATTGATATGATAATTTAATAATCATTGACGAATAATTTTAAATTATTAAAATTAAAATATTTTTTGTATTTTTAAAAATGAATCATTTAAATATATCTGGAAATATGCCAAGTGAAAATAAAAATAATAAATGTGATGATGAATATTGGTGGAAGAAAAGAAAAGAAATGAAGAACAGTGAAATGATTATTGTTAAGGAAGAGATTCTGTCAATCAAAATTGATATATTATCCATACTTGATAAATTATTCCAACAAAAGGTATCACACGGGTCGTCATCTTTCCGCCTTTCTCTCTTCTTGTTGATGATAGTTTTACTCATCGATAAAGTGAACAGACGAAATGTGATCGCAAACAGATTATCGCAAATAGATTATCGCAAACATGTTATCGCAAACAGATTATCGCACAGTGATAATGATCGTAAGCAGATGTTTAAATTTATTATGAACTAATTATTAATCCTAATCAATAGATCATATAATTAGCGATCATCTTATTACCTTTTTTCTCCCTTTCATTTTTTTTTCTAAAAATTTCAAGCAACTATTAGAAGTATATAAATAAATATTAAATTATTGTTGGCAAAAAAATTCGAAATAATAAATGGTATTGATAAGAATGATAACGACAAGACAATGATAAATGATAAGGATGAAAAAAATTGGATGAGAAAAATTATTTTATATATCAAAATAATAATATCAAAAAAATGATAATATTTTCTTATAGCGATATTGTTAATCAATATGTATTAATTATATTTTAAACAATCATATCACTATTAGTAATCATAATAACAATAAATATTCATAATAATAATAAATATTAATAATAATAACAATAATAATAATAATAATAATAATAATAATAAGATAGTAATATTATTTTATATATTAAAATGATAATATTATGAAAATGATAATATTTTCTTGTAGCAATATTGTTAATCAATATGTATCAATTGTGTTTTAGACAATCATATCACTATTAGCAATCATGATAATAATAATAAAATAGAATAGCAAAAAATAAAAATAGCATGATAGTAAAAATAGTACGATAATCCAGGTTTGATTATAATCATTATCATATTGTATTTCAGATCGATAATTTTTTTGATAAAATATTTTCTTTTTTGCTACTTATCATTGCAAGTTAAAAACAAAAAGAGCAAGCGGTTCATCAAATGATTATTAGTATAAAAAGTTTTTAAATCGATTTGATAAGTTTTTAAATGATAATAAATGGATTTAATAAATTTTTAAATAAATTCAAATTTCAGATAAAAGAAAAAGAAATGAAGAAGACGAAGAAGAAGAAGAAGAAGAAGAAGAAGCGAAAATGGATGATAATATACATATACATCGATCATAGTTCCAGATGACAAATGAAGGGAAAACAAATGTTTTGTCCTTGCTATGTTCCATCTGTCACATTAATGAAAGTCGAAATACATCGAAATACAAATTTGAGATTCTGATTTTAGGAATGATAATAAAATGAAACAAAAATTTTCAACGATTTGAATTTTAGGAATTTATAATGAAAATGAAATGAAATCTTCAACGATAAAATCATTTCCTATTTATTTATTCCTGTTCAATCATTTCCTATTTATTTATTCCTGTTCAATCATTTCCTATTTATCGTTCAATCATTTCCTATTTATTTATTCCTGTTCAATCATTTCCTATTTATTTATTCCCGTTCAATCATTTCCTATTTATTTATTTCCTTTCAATCATTTCTTATTTATTCATTTATTTTAACAATTTTCCTATTTATTTATTTCCTTTCAATTATTTCCTATTTTTATTTCCTTTTAATCATTTCCTATTTATTTATTTCCTTTCAACCATTTCCTATTTATTTATTTCCTTTCAATCATTTCTTATTTATTCATTTATTTTAACAATTTTCCTATTTATTTATTTCCTTTCAATTATTTCCTATTTTTATTTCCTTTTAATCATTTCCTATTTATTTATTTCCTTTCAACCATTTCCTATTTATTTATTTCCTTTCAATCATTTCTTATTTATTCATTTATTTTAACAATTTTCCTATTTATTTATTTCCTTTCAATTATTTCCTATTTTTATTTCCTTTTAATCATTTCCTATTTATTTATTTCCTTTCAATCATTTCTTATTTATTTTAACAATTTTCCTATTTATTTATTTCCTATTTATTTATTCCTTTTAAAATCTTTTTTTATTTATTAATTTTAATCGTTTCCTATTTATTTATTTCCTTTCAATTATTTCCTATTTATTTATTTATTTTAACAATTTTTCTATTTATTTATTTCCTATTTATTTATTCCCTTTCAATTATTTTCTATTTATGTATTTATTTTTTCTTCCTTCGTTCTTTTTCTTCCATTTCGAAAACATGAAAATTTTGTTTTTACTTTTTTTTTGAATTCATGTCATTTCAAAAGAGCAAAATTTATTGAAAAATAATTATAAATTTGTTTCTAATTTATAAATAAATATAATCAAATTAAATTATATAAATTATAATTATAATTGATAGATATATCAATTATAATTCGTATATTTCGAATAATTTAATTATTTGAATAACTATTATTATTTTGTTGTTATTCAATCTTTTAAAGCTTAAAAATTTATAAATAGAAAACAAATTTATCAATAACTCGAGCTTTTCTTTTTTGTATGTTTAGTGATTCATATTTTGTATGGTTTATTTATTTAAAATTTGTAATCTTCGGATAATATTATTAATTTTATATCTTCGTTAAACTAAATAATCAGTAATTATCAAAATTTATTCCGAAAATTTGATTACATTTTAACTAAAGATATAGCTGAAATGGGAATTTTTTTCTGGTATGCTGAAGTCTTGGCTCAATTTTATCAATGATTAAACTATTGATAGATGATATGATATTGATATTCAATAATTATTTATTTATTCATAACAAAATATTTTTTTTCACAAACAATAATGAATATATATTTACTATCATTTTATTATCATTGTCTTAAATCAAATTATTATCATATTTCGGGGATAGATCGTTATCAGATTTATTTACATTTCAGAATATAGGAAGCGGTTTGCACTAAACGTTTCTTTACCGATATCCATGAACCAAAAATATTTTCCAATTTCTTTATTAATATATCAATTGGTTCATTATCGATTATCTCAGATATATCTGTTGTAGCTATCTTATCAGATATACTAATTCGTTTACTATATGTTACCATCAAATCCAATAATGCACCATTTGTCCATCCATAACCATCCTAAATAAAGAAATTAATTAATTAAAATTTAAATTCAAATTTAAATTTAAAATTTTAATTTAATTCCAAATTTTTTCCAAATATATTTATTTATACCTTATTTATTTATTTATTCTTTTTTCATTAAAAATTATCCATCAATTTTAAGAAATAATATTATTATTATTATTAATTAATTAAATTATCTTATCAAAAATACTTAATAAATTGAAATTTAAAAAAATTTCTTTTTCTTACTTCTGCAATGATAAAATGATAAAAATTAATTTCATATAAAAATATTAATTTTATAATTAAATAAATCTTATGGTATATTTATTTCTATCTTATAGTAATTAATATTTTTTTCGTGCAAAATTTGAACAAAAATTAAATACGAAATGAAAATAGTAATAGAATAATCAAATAGAAAAGCAATTAATGGTAATTAAATACAGAATAAAAATAATAATAGAATAATCAAATAGAAAAGTAATTAATAGTAATTAAATACAAAAATAGAAATAATAATAAAATAATCAAATAGAAAAGTAATTAGTAGTAATTGTTATTTTATATTATATTAAATTAACCATTTAAAAAAATTAGTAAAAATATTCGATATATAATTTTTGATATTAATTCATTTCCACATTTTCATTGTTTACCTATTTTAATTTTAATTTTTTTTACTTAAAACAGTATCTAAAATATTTCAATCTAATCATAATTTAATTGATAATTTTTGTGAAAGATGGAAAGAAAAATGATAAGTTTATAAAAATGATGAACAAAAATGATAAGTTTATAAAAATAAAATGCATAATTATGATTAACAACATACCTGATTATTAACGTAATCATCTTCAACTAATCGTACATAATCTTTAGCTACATCATATCGTTGCCATAATTTATGATTGATCTGATAAACTTTATAATTTCGATTAATCCATCGATTTGCTAATTCGAATGCTTTTTGTTGCATACTGAAATTTAATCATTTCAAATTGTTTATTATTAATTTAATCATTGGTAATTATCAGTTGATAAATGAATAAATCTATGATTATTTTATTATTATTATTCAATCGGACAAGAATATATCAATTTTATCAGACAAACTTATAAATAAATTTATCTTTCAAGTTTTATCACCTTATCAAATGTTATCTTTTCATTCGTGAATTTATAACGAAAAATATTCAAACAAAAACTAAGATACCAATTTTACAATGTTATTTCAAATTAAAATAATGATCGAAATATGGCTAAATGCCAAATGTATGAACTTTAACCTATTAAATATTAGGCTAATTTGTTATTCAAATATTCTCTTAAAATTGCTGAATAAGTTCATTTTTTTTCTTTCGTTTTTTATAGATTAAAATTTAAGTTTTATATATTAATATTATTTACATTGGATGATTTGATTTTCGTAAACCTTCGATAACCATATGATTGATTGGAGCAAAACCATTAGGATAATCCCATTGTTGATCTGAACTACGTATCAGGCTATAACAATAATCATAAATTATCATTAAATTATCATTTCTTGTTTTTTGTTAATTAAATTCCTCCAAGTAATAATAATTAATCCATAAAATATTCAACTTATTTTGTTAATTTTTATTTTTTTGAATTTAATCATAAATCATTTAATCGATATTTCTATAAGATATATGTTAAATTAATTTTTAATAAAAATTATATTAAATTATTGATTACTTATTAATTAAATTCTTACACAATTAATAATTATACGATTATTGATTTAAATATGATATATAAATAAATCAATAAATCATTTACCTTGCTGGTACACCACCAGGAAATTGTAATAATCCTTTACGTTGTAGTGTTCCTAATACTTCAACTAACATTGGATTATTTAAGCTACTATAACATTCGGTAAATAATGGTACAGCCATTGATGGATATGTATCATCAACACGTTCACCGGTATTTAAATTAAAATCAAACCATGAACCTTCACGATAATCAAAAAATACCGCTTCAAATGTATCAACAAATTTTGCTCGTTCTCGATTTATTTCCATTCGACGACTTGTATTACCTAAATTAAAATAACTTTTTTTTTTTTTAGAAAAAAATTTTTAATTAAAAATTAAAATTTTAAAAACATTAATATTTATTATACTATTTCAATTTATTCAATTATTTCAATTCAAATTTATATATATATTTGTATTTAAATAAGAAAAAGAAAAATTCAATTAAAAATTATTATTAAGCACTTTTATTTTATTGGAAAAAAAAGAAATTTTAATTATAAATTTATTTTAAATAATTTATTTTTAATTTATATATTATCGAAAATTTTACTATTTTACATTTGAATCATTATGAATGAGAACAACGATATAATTAATTACATCTTTATCGTAATTAAATGATTAAAATTATTTAAGTATTCCATTATCATTTGTAATTTAAATGATTAAAATTATTCGATATTTTGTTATCATCAGTAATGATTAAAATTACTGATATTTTATTATCATTCGTAATTAAATGATAAAAATTATTCAAGTATTCCATTATCATTTGCAATTTAAATGAATAAAATTATGTGATATTCTATTATCATTCGTAATTAATTAAATGATTAAAATTATTCGATAATCTTGTTAATGTAAAAATATAAAAGTTATATTATATTTGATGATAAAAAATAAACAAATAAACAAACAAACAAACAAACCGTAGCATATATCTCTTTTATTAGTTTAGGTAATATAAATAATATTAAGTAAATAAATAAATATTTTAATTTAATTAAAATATTTGATAAAATTTCAACTAATTTTTTTTCTTTTAATATTTTACCAATTTCGCCATGTAAATGTGCTAAAATTTCCATATTCCAACACATTAAAGCATTTAAATCAACAGGTACGATATTTGATGTTTCGATTGTATCCATCGTTTTACTATTACTAAGCCATCGACTACTAAAATCCCATCCGGATTCTGATGCACTATTAATATCACGCCATATTTGACGACGTTTTATCTCCGGAACACTTTCAGCCACAACAAAATCATTAAAATATTCTTCCGCACTAAACAAAAAAAAAAATTAATTTTAACAATGTATTAAAATTTTTATAAATCGTATTTTTGGTGCAAATATTCGCAACAAAATCGCAAACATAACATGCGAATACATATATAATGTGTTAACGATACTTTATCATCAATTGATTATATTCATCAACTCTTACGGCAAAATTATATGATTACAACCTGATAAGCTTAACTATTTTTGAGAAATTTTCACTACGATACTTCATCATCAATTAGTATTAAAAAAAATATTCATCAACTCTTACGGCAAAATTATATGATTAAAACCTGATAAGCTTAATTATTTTGAAAAAATTTTCCACTAACCGAGGTGTATTTACAGGTGAGTTATATTGAAATATAGTATAATTTTTATTATTTTTTGAAATTACTTTGTCCGATATTTTTTCCAAAATGCAAATTCCTTGAAAATAATTGTACATAAAAAAAAATTAATTTTAAATATTTATATGCATGCATATATTGGTGCAAGTTTATATGCATGCATATTCATGAAACATGCATGTGCATGCAGTAGTGAATTTATAAAATTTCATGTAATTATTTTTAATAATTAAATAAAAATTTTGCTATAAAAATCATAATCATATCATGTTTATTTGAAATATTTATCAATAATCATTAATTAAATATTAATTATTTTTATCGAGACTATTTTTTCTAATGTTTTATTTCATCCTAGCATCTTATCATTAATTAAACTTTTTTCCAATCGTTTTTTTCTTTTTAAGAAACTATTTCTTATCCTTAATTAATTGATAAATAAAAGTTTCACTGAAAAATTTCTTTAATATTGATCGGTTCATAATATCTACAAAATTTATGTTTTAAAATTTATCACTTAATTATTCGATAAATTTGATAATCATTTAAACATTTCATTAAATTTACTTATGTATAATTTATTATATCAGTAATTTACAATCATAAATAGCTTAATATTTGAGCATTATCATCAAAGTTTCAGAGCTTATTTAAACCAATTTTAATATCTTATCATTATCAACAATCATGTTGATTAAACAATTTTAATTTATTGATTAAAAATTAAAATATTCTTAAAAATTTACTGCTTCCATAGCATCCATAATACTAATCAGAAATTCATCATCTGCCGTTACAGTATGATATTCATAAACCATTGGAATAAAAATGGTGGTTGTATACGTTGTAACATATATGTACGACCACCATTTGGTACATATCCATATTTTTCAATCAAATATTTGAAATTTTGGAGTATATGTTTTACAGTATCATACATACCTTGAAAAAATGATATGGTACTGCAATACTGTAATACCGTAAAACTGCGACCAAATAAATATTACTTTTTTGATAATTTTAATTTGAAGTAAATAGTATAAAATATTATTCTGTTGTGATAAGTTCTCTATTATACAATAAAGTTTCATATCATAATCGTATCAAACTTTTCAAAAAAATAAACTAAATGAATTGTAAAAAGAAATAAGAAGAAAGATTAGAAAATTTGTTTTAAAAAGAAATTAAACTTTCCAAATAAAATCTATCAAAGTTTAATCAATCTTATCAGTCGATTGAAACATACTTGAAGCAAGCAAACCCTTTATAATCCAATATGTATCCCAATAATGAAATTCACGATATCGACCACCGGATATCATAAATTCATATGGTAAATATAATGCCGAATAACGTTTCGGATTATCCTTCACCTGAATCATATGTCATTTTCCAAGCTTATTAGTTCTCGAATATTTCTCGAATAAAAAGAAAACGAAATTAAACCTAATTAATTAATCAACATATATCTGCTGTTTTGTTATTTATTTTTAATCAATAAATTTTTAAAATATTCATTCAACCTATTAAGTTTTTATTAATATCCTGAATCATTTATGCTCGCTGATTATATTAAAAGTATTCAATAAACTTTATCAATATTCTCTTAAATTTCCTTATCAATTATCAACATTTTAATTTTATTATGATAAAATATTAGTTTAAATTATGATTAACTAAGTTTAACTTTATGATTAACTTTTTATAATAACTTTCCGAAATATCAAAAATTATCAGTCAAATTAAATTAAATTAGAAAAAATTAAAAAATTTTGAAAAATCGTATGATCGAATTTCTCGATGATAACCTCAGGTTTAACAATATGGCAGAGTTTTTCCATAATGCATGAATTTCCAATGCAAATTGACGTAATTCCGGATCTTCAATTGCTATCAAATATTCCGGTTCATCATTCCAATCTTCCATTGTACCTTCCGGACATCTATAATTCATTTCTAATAAATAAATATTTCGATTTTCTTTTTGGATTAAAAATTTTTGGAATAGAAAATATTGCAAAATAATAATAAAATAGTTTTCATTAATGCAAAAAAAAGAGAAAAAATATTTTCTAAATATATTTAATCAAAAATAATTAATTTTATGAAATTATCAAAAATTATTAATTAAATTAAATTAAAAAAAAATAAAAAGTTTTGGAAAACAAACTCTTCAATATCACTTCCTTCAACATCAAAATATTCATCAACAAATGCTCGTAATGCATCACGATCATCAATAGTGATCTGTGATGGAATAGGAAATTTTTGATTAAATGCATTAATTATTTCTTCCGGATCTTTCTTCATCGGTTTATCCACGAATATTTTTGATCTTTGAAAATACCACTTAATGATACAGCATGCAGTAATTCACCTTGACAATATATCATATAATTATGAGAATTTCTCTCATCACATGGATAAACCGGTAATGCAACCGTAGTACTTGTAATGATCTCTCTACTTGGTAGTAAATTTCGACGTTTCAAATCGTTCATATCATTAGTAGTTGTTGCTGTTTTTGGTGATATTATTTCTTTGACTTTCTTCTTGCCTTTCACCGCTTTTACCATCATTTTGCTGATAATTCGAGCATTGATACATTGCTTTGATAAGAAATAATCCAATGATAAATGATCAAAATTGTAGTCTAATATAAATAGAATTGTAAAAAGTAGCCATGATATCTTGTGCATCATTTTCAGGTTTTTTCTTTTTAAAGCCAAATCTATAATTATTAAATTAGGATAACATTTCAATACTATAAAATTTCGATCATATCGATATTAAAATAACATATCGATCTATTTGTTATTAGCATAAATGTTTTTTAAATCTGCTAGTAATATTTTATATAATAATAAATTTAATTAATAATCTAATTAATAATTTAATATTAATTAATTATTAATGAAATAATTATTGATAGATTTTTTAGCTTATTTGAATTATTTTCTTATATTCACCATTTTTTTCAAATTTTTTGTTAAATTTTGTTTCATATAAATGTTACTTTTAGTTTTTCTAAATTTATTGAAATAAATAATTTGCTATTAAAATGTAAATATTCAAAATAAAAGTAATTTTTAAGAAAAGAAATTAAATTATATAAAATAATTAAAGCAATTATTTTATTCTCAACTTTTGCTATTTATGAAAATATAAGGGAATTGATATTTTACAATAATATCAAATTTTATATAATTATTTTTTGTTCCTTCAAAGAAAAAAAAGCTTTTAATAATTAAAATTTTTCAATGATAATTTTTTATATCAAAAAAGCGAAAATCAACCGATCACAATGAATGATATATCAAAGATTGATCTCGAGTTTATTTAATATACAATACATTTATAATTTCATACACATATTCAAATTTTATCAAACCATTGAAAAAAAAAACTGAAATTGAAGAATTAAAAACATAAGTATTATTTATTAGTAGATTGATATCAATATCAATACATGATAAAAGAAAGCTAATTGTAATATAAAACCTTTTTTATATCTCTTAGATTAAAAAATATTCCTCGGCTATTTTTATCTCATAATTTTGCAAAAATTTTAATCCGAATTTCAAAAACTTTTTTCTCGTATTTTTTTGCCCCATAAATTGGGATATTATTTTTGCATTTGTAAATACAGTAAATTTTTTTATTTTTAGTGAAAAATTTTTTCATATCATTTTTTCAATCAATTTAGCAATGAATATTTATTTTGATTCAAGAAAACTATCACTTTAGCATTGTATGATATTAGTTTCTTCGAGGTTAAAAAATAATTAGATTACTGTATATATATACAGTAACTATACATAGCCCACTTTTATATAAATCTTATATATTAAAATTTTTACAAATCTAATAAAAATTTATATATCACAATTTTTGCAAAAAGTATTGACAAATTTTCATAAATGTAAATTTTTTCTTTCTCTGTTTATATAAGAAAGTATTTTCGATGAAAAATTAATTATTGTACAGTAACTTTAATTTTTATATGGTTGAATTGATTAATAGGTGTGTGTACATATATATTTGAAAATGATATTTATTAAAAACTTCCTTTTGTTGATGCATGATTAATAAATAAATAAGTATGGATAAGAAATTTTGTAAATATAATTGAATTACTGATAAATTAGCAAATACTGATAACAAAAATTAAAGATTTATTGAAAAATAACGAAAACAGAAAAGAAATTTTGATTTTAGTTGCAGAAATTGTGAAAATACATATTATAAATTTAAATTTTACTAAATTTTTATTTTTATTTGATAATTATTATGTCCGTTTTAATTATGAGAAGGGAAAGGAGAAAAAAAAGGGAAAAAGGCATTAAGTTTATGTTACAGTACTATTGAATTGTTACTTCAATTTTACTCATCGTAGTTACTATTTTTATATCAATCTTATTCATGGCGATAATGATTGATAAAATATAAAGATAATAGCTTTCTCTTTAATTCATATCATGAGATTATTATTTTATGAAAATTATGCGCCTTGGTAAGATAGCTAAGTGATCCTACTGTATTATAACTACCGTATTGCCTTCCTGTACTATAGATTTTTTCATCATGACTACTTGAGCTATAGTTGAAAGAAATCATAATAGTTGATGATAAATATTTTTGATAAGAGTAATATTACTTCTTTTCTAGTATATTGCGATTTGCTTCATAAATTAGTTGCTTGCATTTGTCATAACTTATCTCCAAAAATTATGCTAAATTTACGAAATGAAATAATCAGACTGATCATGAAGCAATCAATAAATATTAATTTACATCTAAAAATATAAATTTATTTTATTTTTAAATTAATCGTTCCATTTAAATAGAATATCAAAATTATAAATAATATCGTTGTAACTAAGAAACATGTATTTCAGAATGGGAAAGCAAAACTTATCTGTGATATACTTCTAGCATTATTATTACTCGCAATTATCATGGTGATAAGATATAAGTATTACGGAATAATTATGACAAAATTAGAAGCAATTAGAGAATATCATCCAAAAGAAGGATGGTTTAAAGAAATGATTGAATATGGAAAATACGGTGTAATGTTAACGAAGGATAAGCTGAATTCATTGGATGATAACAAATTACAAATGATACCATTCATGAAACAACATCTTGCTGCTGTTGATTTTATACGAGCTGTTTTGTTGGCATGTAAAGCATTGCAAAAACGTGGAATTATGGGAATTGGAAATATCAATATCTTTAATATTACTGTAGGTGACATCGTAACGAGTGATGGTAAATCAATGGATACTGTAATTAATGAAAACATTAATAAGGGTGAAAGTAGTGATGCAAAAATGATGATATCAACCGAATCAAATAATAGATATATCGCAATTCCGAATAATGAAGATGTGATAAGTAGTACGGTTGAAGTACCAGAATGGGCATGTGATGAGAGGCATTCTCCGAATTATATCATTTATTGTCAAGGCGATTTATTACATGCAGTAATGATGCTTAATATTTTCAAAGATTCTAAAACATTTGTTGATAAACCATTAAAACGAAATCCTGCTGAAGTTGCTGAAGATTTTAAGAAAAATTTCCACATGATATTACGGCAAATGATACGGAAGCAATACGACAATTTATTGATGAAAATTTTGAAGAAGAAGGTCATGAATTGGAAAAGTATGATGGTGGATTATTTTATTAATGGAACATTTTTATCAATTTCAATAAATTCCTAAAATTTATTTTATCAACATATATCTCAATCAAACTTATCGATAACGATTTCTTACAATTTACCTCATTATTTTGCTCTTTTTCTTAATTCATTATTCCAAATTATTATCATTCATTTGTTATTATATGCTAAAATATCATTTTGTTATATACTCAGTTTGTTATATCTCGAAATCTCTATTTATTATAACTTATAAATTTCAATCGTTTAATTATCAGATAAAATTATCAGTATTAATTTTTAATTTTATTCAGCTTTTAAGTGTCTATAACAACAAATGACTTTTATGAATTTTCAAAACTTTTTATAGTAGTCGTAATATCTGTACTTTGAACAATTGCCTACTTGAATGATATGTTCATCTTATCTTTCGATTTATGAATATCTTTTTTTTTTTTGTTAAAAATATCTTCCTTTAAATAATAAATGATTATCAATTAGAAATGATTAATCTCCTAATGATAATAAAATTACAACAAAGTCGAAATTACTTCTTTTAAAAATAGAAATTTAAATAAATAACGCTTAAAAAATAATCGATCATATGATAACAAAGTTACAACAAAATTGAAATTACTTCGTTTAAAAATATATTTTATGGATTATATATGTTAAAATTATCACGATTACCAATTATCATAATTATGAATATTGATCGAGAAATTATCAAATAACAAAAGATATTTGTAAATAATAGGTGTGAATTAGTGGATTGGGAAGAACGACCCGAAAAACTTTTATCAATAGCAGATCCACAATTACGTCAATTTGCATTAAATGTTAATTTAATTTGGAAAAATTTATGTCGAACAATTAAAAAGAAGTAAGAATGAATATGCAGAAGAAAAACGAAAATAAATTTGATAAAATTAAATTTTAATAAAATTTCAAATTTTTAATTTCCAATTTTTTTTCGATAAATTTTTACTAAAATACATCGAAAAATATTTCATTTATTTTTTAAAATATTCAAATGAATTTTTCAAACAATTTTTAAATGAATGAATGAAAATGATTGATACAAACAAATAATTAGCTAAAGCCAAAATTTTGATCTTTTATTACTGAAATAAATAATTTGTAATAAATAAATTTCTTATTTCAGGTTATGAATCATCCAGAACGTCATTCATTATTATATGTACCATATGAATTTGTTGTACCTGGTGGTCGTTTTCGAGAATTTTATTACTGGGATACTTATTGGGTTATTAAAGGTCTTCTTGCTTCAGGTTAGTTGTAGCATATAAAAATGATAAAAATAACAATCTGAAATCAAACAAATTGATCGAAATCATTAATCTGAAATTAAACAAATTGATTAATTTCATCAACCTTAAATTAAACAAATTGATTAAGATTATCAAGTTGAAATTAAACAAATTGATAAAGATTATCAATCTGGAATTAAATAAATTGATTAAGATTATCTTACTACAATATAGCTTATCATATATATATATATATCATTTAGGAATGCAAGAGACATCACGTCGAATGATTCTTAATTTTGAATATTTGGTAAGAACGATTGGTTTTATACCAAACGGTGGTCGAGTATATTATTTACGACGATCGCAACCACCATTTTTTATACCGATGGTTTATGAATATTATATGGCTACTGAAGATGATGATTTTCTACGTTCCACAATGAATACAATGGAAATGGTAAATTTAATTTTAATTAATTAATTTAAAATAATATTTCAAATCGTTTATTAAATTACTATAAATAAATGAAACAAATAATTTAAATTAATTTATTAATAATTAATTCATAAAAATGCAAAAATTAATTATTTTGATATTAAATATTTTTTATAAAAATTTCTCACATATTTTATATTATTATATTAATATGTGTATAAATAAATAAAATTTTTAAAGGAATTAAATTTTAGGAATTTAGTTTTTGGAAATTAAATCGAATGATTAATGTAACAATGAATAAAAGAAATCATTCAGTATTTCATTATCGCGCTGATAGTAATGTGCCACGGTAATTAAAAATTTTAATCTAATAATTAATTAATTTTATTAATTATGAATAAGATAAAATTTGATTAATAGTTTTTTTTTTGTTTTCATTAGACCGGAATCATATCGTGAAGATTATCAAACAGCGGAACGAGTTGATCGACAAAAAGACGTAAATTATGGCGTGATATAGCAAGTGCAGCAGAATCAGGTTGGGATTTTAGCAGTCGATGGTTTCAAAATCGTCGAAGTATGGATACTATTGTAACATCCGATATTATACCGGTTGATCTAAATGCTTTCATGTACTGGAATATGAAAATTTTAGCACATCTTCAAGGAGAGCTTGGTAAATTGATATATTTATTGCTTTCAAAATATACTATAAATTATAAATTATAGTACTTAAGAACTTAAAAAGAAAAAAACACTTACGAATTTACGTATTGCTAAATTAATTGCTATTTTATGTAAAATAAAAAAATTTTTATGTTTCCAAAAAAAGCTAAAAATTTGAAATTTAATTTTTTCCAAAAAAAGTTTTTCGGCAAATTTTAATATGTCAATAATCGTAAAATATTTCATTTATCAAATTATATGCAAATATTTATTATTTTTGAAAAATAAAAACTTTCGAAATTTTAAAAATATTTTAAACGAAATTTTTAGATCAAATAAATGCAATAAAATTATTTCACCTAAAAGTTTCGTATAAATAAAATATTTATTTTAATTACCTCTTTTTAAATAAAATAATTATACATTTCTCTAGCATATCGAAATAGCTTTCTTCAACAAATTATACTAATTTGGAAATCATTTTTAAAAATACGAAAACATTGGAAATTATTTTTAGAAATAAGGAAATAAAAAGAAAAAGAAAGATAAGATAATATTTGTATTTTAACAATTTATCTTTATTTCTGTGATATTATTAATTATGTTAAATGAAAATTTGAATTATATTGAAATTAATTTTAATTAAAAAAATTAAATTTATTCTAAAATAATTATTATATTATTTATTATTAGGTAATCTTACTCGACGTGATGAATTAAATCGAGAACGATCAAATTTTGTTGATACATTTGAAGCAGTATTTTTTGATACACGTGAAGGTGCATGGTTTGATTTAAATGTAAAAACCGGTGAACATTATGATGATGCATATCCATCATTAGCTGTACCACTTTTACTGAATGTTATCATGTATTAAATAGTGGTATGATGGTTGATGTTTTGGAAACATTACAACGAAAAGGATTATTACAATTTCCAGGTGGTATACCAGCAAGGTAAAAAAACAATTGTAATTTAAAATTAAACAATTGTATTACTAGTAGTACGCCTTAGGTATTAATGTACTAATGAAATTAAATTTAAATTAAATTAATTTTGAAATGATTAATAATTCCCACAATGGAGATTATTATAAAGGAAATCATTTCGATTATCGATTAACATTAATTTATAATTAATAATTATTTGAATAATTAATGTTATTCTATCTCAAAAGTTTTGCTCAAATCTAAAATGCAATGCTTTTCTCGAATAAAATCTCTAAAAATATTTTGATTATAAGCCTATGTTAAGTAATAAAAGATATTAATTAATTAACTTTTAATTCATTATAGTTTAATGAAAGGTACCAATCAACAATGGGATTATCCAAATGGTTGGGCACCGATCAATCATATGATCATCGAAGGATTACGTAAATCAAATAGTCCAACGTTTGTTTTTCATTTCATGATATAGAAAATTTGAAGAAAAAGAAACTAATCATAAGTGAATAGAATTATCATAATTCTTTATACCATAATATTAGTTTATATTTTAAAGGATTACTATAACTTTGCAGTACTAACAATTGAAAAATGATTGATACCGGATTGTTCTATAAATAATTACCGTAATCATCGAAAAGATATAATTTATTTTATAGAAATGAGCATTTAGATGGTAAATTTTGATAACTTAAAAACTGAAAGATATAGTTGAAGGAAAAGAAAAGGATATATGCATGTATAATAATAATATTTATCAAAAATTGATACTATCCAAACTAACTAAAGTTAAATTACGGTAGCATTATTTATATACTAAACAGTATTCTAGAATGCAACAACGTGCATTTGAAATTGCTAATAAATGGATTAATCGAAATTATGCACTATATCAGAAGGATCATAAAATGTGGAAAAATATGATGTTGCAAAAGAATATGTACGAGCAGCTAAAGGTGGTGAATATGAGAATCAGGTAAAATAATGATATTTTTTAATTTATTTAATCTGTTATCATTTTCTTTCTATTAATTAAATTAGCTAGTTTGCATTACTGTAATTCAATATTTTAGTATGGTTTTGGATGGACCAATGGTGTGGTACTTGATTTACTTGTAACATTTAGTAAACGAGCTGTTGTTAAGCCAACTGGTGGTGTAACAGATGTTCACGGAATTGGACGAACTGATATACCGGGTACCAATCGAACCATTCTTACTCGATATTTAGGAACAGGAGGATCGTTCGATTTACTATTATGGTTTATGAAGCGAATTTTACTCCGAGCATTGACCACATTTTTGAAATGCAAAAGTTTTAGTAGCAGTAGTGGCACCATTGCGGAAATTAAAAATTTATAAACAAAAATTTCCCTTAAATTATTCACAAATATTATTATATGTTATTTGAAACATTATGATTATTAAAATGTCGAGCAAAGAGTAAAAGTTTAAATGAGTAAAGGGATTTTTTTTTTTAATTTATTTTAGCAATAAATCAGTTAAGTTATTTTTATCAGTGAAAAATTAATAAACTAAACTAAAATTGTAAAAAATATATCATAAATATGAATGTGAAAAAATGATAAATATCTAGCATATCATAATAGAGATATTGAAATAATAAAGTTGATATGCTTCATTTTATCAAAATGATATGATAGAAAAATCCAAGAAATAGGTTGCCAAAACAAAAAAATACAGGACAAAATTCAAAACTTTATAAACTTTACAAAAATATAGCATCAAATCAATATATACAAATTATTCAATTTTTTAATATTCATATCAGATATTCAATAGTTTTATCCATTCTTACTCAATTTCATTTTAAATGTCTTTTATTTCCAACTGCATTGCAATAATTTTGGTTTGAAAAAACCAGAATTATTCAAAAAATAATTTCATCTCTTCGTACATCATCATTCTCATCATCATCATCATCACTTTTACAGAAATAAAACAAGAATTAAATCAGATTACTATGAACATATTTTACAAGATATTATGATTATTATACAATAAAAATTTTGCATTACCATAATATTTACAAGTATATCGAAAGACATTAATTAGGCCATGGCAAAAAAAAAATAAGACTGTAAAATTTGTAAAATGCTATTCTCATCAATTTTAATTTTATATTTCAGTTAAAATTCCAAATAAAGCTTTATCTAGGAAAATTTTCAAATTGAAAATTTCAAATAGCATAGATAATTATGTATAGTTGGTAAAGCGGAATTTAGAAAAATGTACATTAAAGAAGTGTATTTTGAAAACATTTCTAAATGTAAAAGAAATATACAAAAATTTGTCATCAAAAATTATTTTACAATAAGTCTAATCTAATGCAAATGCTAAAACTACAATTAATCAAAGTAAACAATATTTAATTATTAACCTGGTCTTAGTAATACTAATGTAACTAAGCCTAAAATATATGCGCAAACTAATTTAAGATTAACAGAAAGATGTAACCAATTTGGAATCATCGGTCGTACATCCAATCCATCAGTTGGAAGCATTAATGCACTTACACATACGGCAACTGCACCAATACATACCATTACTAAAGGTGTAGTTACGCCGAAACGTGGTCGTAAAAATCTTGAAGACTGCAAAAAAAGAAATAATAAGAGAGAAGAAAACAAAATTACAATTGTAATTATTTTTCACGTACTTATTAATCTACGCTTAATCCTTTCAAAATCACTTAATTATTTCACATGATGTTTTTTTTCCTATTTCATTTCTAGTAATGTACACTGATAAAAACTATATTGATAAAAAAGAAAGTGCAAATTATCTCATTTAATCTAGTCGTGAAATAGCTACTAATATGAATAAAAATTTCATCTAAGTCCTTAAATAAGTCCTTAAAAGAGAAAAAGAATTGAAATAAAATTTTCATCTAATTATCAAAATTTTTAGTACAAATAAGATAGTAAATGAATCAACAAATTTAGTCATATTATATGTAAATGGATAATACATTATAAATATTATTATGTTTCAATTCAAAAATAATCTGCAAAGAACAGTACTAAATTAAATAACAAATACCTGTGCCGAATTTGCACTATCAAGAACAGAAGGCAGACAAGCACTGGTTGTTGGTGATAACTGATGATATCGTGAACGATCAATTTTGGCTCAGCTTCCATAATACGAACAGGAATATCAACTAATCCAGAAATCTCCAAATAATAAAATTTATTTAGAATTTAAATTTTTAATAGTAAAATTTATAAGAACTCTATCGTATATATTAAAGATAAGAAATGATGTTTATAATGTTATTACATTCTAATAATTTCCCGAAATTTGATCTAATCAATATATTAAATACGACAAACGTTAAGTTACAGAATATTATTGGATTTATAAAGTTTCGAGAAACAATTTAGAAAAACGTAGTGCTGAATATTGACTATTCAATAATATCTCCCCAACTATAATTTGTTAGTTAAATAAAATAGCTTAACGGTTGACATCACTAATATATCTTTAAAAATTTACACATAACTGCATTCCAATCTTTCACTGCATTATAAATGAGATATGTTAATTAAATGGAGTTGATAATATTGAATATAAATTATATATTGAATATGAAATTATATATATATAAGAATATATAAAATAATAGATGTAAAATAATGATGAAATACTACATGTATTAACGATAATAAAATATTCATTTATCAAAAGGTAATGTATAAATTAGCAAAAATTATTATATTAAAATATATCGTAGTAAAATTCTTGCATGAATAAAAATGAAATTAAAATAAATATAATTTAAATGAATTAATGATATGATCGATTGTACCATAATGTAAATTATTACCTTTTGATTATGTACCGAGCAAATTTCGATACGAAATGTTTCCAAACCTGGACTTCTTTGGAATTGTACGGCGACATGTCGAATAATACTGAAAAAAAAAAAAAAACGTCATAAATCTTGTTCTTTCATTGATATTTTCTACATTATATGAAAAGTTAGCCTAAAAATTATATCATACTTTAGCTAATTATATTTACATATTTAAGATAAGGCAAAAATTTGTCATTTTCATTTTTTTATTTTTTTGAAATCTTTTATATAAAATATTATTAAAGGATATATTCATATAAAAGATAAAAAGAAAGAATAAGAAATAATGCATGTTTTGAATGTATAGAAAAAAATTTTAAATAATAATTATAATACTTACATATCAATAGAACTTGATGCTCTCAATATACCATATGGTTCGATCACTGAATAATCATGTGAATTTGTACATTTCACTAAAATAAATACATTCATTTTTATATCATTTAAATTATGCTAAGAAAAATTTTGATCGTTCTTTAAAACTTAAGTTGCAAAGATTCGTTCTAACCTTCTTTTATCATTATACAATAACTGTTAAAATAATTATCTTTTATAATGTTTATTAATTAACAACTGTCAATATTTTTGAATTATCAAAATAGTTGCAAAGATTTTTTCTAATCTTTCTTTATCATTATACAATAACTGATAATTAATTAACGCCTATCAGTATTTCGAATTATCAAAATAGTTGCTCATTACTATATTTCTCAAATTTTACAAAACTTCTAGTAATTTTATTTAATCTTCCTTCTTTTAACATAGCCTAAATTATTATCATATTAATGAGAATGGCTCATGAAATTGATAAAATTTCAATTAATATATATATATAAAACTTCCCTAAAGATTTACATAATTGTAAAGTTTATTTTAATTCAATCTTAATTTCATAATTTCTTTTTTAATACAAATGTTTTAATATATTTTGAATATTATTGAAAAATTATTTCCAAAGAATTAAAAACAAAAGCAATAAAAAAGAAAAAAGAACCTTTAAATTTAATCGGAAAATGATATGGATTATACAGTGTTAAAATTTGTTTATGCGTTTGTGGTTCGGATGTAACAATTTCCAATTGATTGGGAAAAACGAATGCAAAAATGCTACCCTTATCATCAACCATTTTCTCGTAAATTTTGATAATATATGAATAATGATGAATAGAATTTATCAAATATTAATTCAGCATGATACCCGTTCTTCTGATATTGAAATCATTTTCTTTTTTTCCTTAAGCAGTTAAATCAATCACCGGTTAAATCTTCTGCTGAAAATTATTATTTTATATATACATACACATACCTATATATATATATACAAATGTATACATACGTATGGAAAGAGAGAAGAGAGAGAGAGAGAGAAAGAAAGAAAGGGAGAGAGAGAAATATTTGCGCCAAAAAAAAAGAATAATTTTAGTAAGAAATCAATTAAAAAAAAATTACGTAAAAAGTGTCAAATAAGATAACATTACGTGAATGCATTACGTGAATATATCAAATACGATAACCGTCATGCGGATACGCTAAATACGAGTGAGTATAAATGAATATATCGATAATGTTTCCTTGCTACATATACGTCAATCAATTCTCCGTTTGCCCATTAAACAATCATTTATCATCAAGATCATTTTTTTTCGATCACATACTGAGATAATTAGAATAATATAATAACATAGCATTCTGGAAGTAGTACATATATATACTACATACATATATATCCTCATACTAACTTTTCTCTCTGATGTTTACGATAGGTATAGAATAATGAAAATGAATGATTGAAAAGTACTTTTAAATCATCTTATCTCATCTCTAATCGTTAATAATGATGATCATCCACCTCTTTATTCTTTCCCATATCTCTCTCTCAATTACTAAAATCTATTCCAATTGATCGATTTATAAACTTTTTTTTTGTTTTCTCCTTCTTTTCTCATCACTCATCTTTCTTCCTCTTCTTCTAAAATGTTGCACTGTTTCTCCATAATAAGTACAGTAGAATCAATACATTAAATTTACTACTGATTACAGGTAATTAATTATAATCAGATTATATCAAACATTTATAGAGATATGAAATGTTCGTTAGTTATTGACCCTACTATTTTGTTCGATTCCGGAATAGATGATTAGGATGATTTCATGTTACCAATTATAAATCATATACTGTTTAACTTGATCGATTTCTGTTTTCCTTTCTTTTTAATATTTCAATATTTCACTTATCCTATAGTAGTAAAAAGTTTTGAGTATTCATGTAAATGAATCAAATGATATGTGAAATTTACTCAGATCATTTCCTTTTTTATCATTTAAATAAACTAAATTATAGCTCTCGAAGGTATGCAATAATCGGATAAGATCATAAATTAAATTCTGTTAAGACCAAAAAAATCGATCATATGTTCATTTATTTGCTTAGAGAAGTAATTACAATTGAATATATACCACCACCTCTTCACCTATTGAAGGTTTTGCTAAATAATAAATCTAACTAATCATTCTAAAAGTGAAGAAAAAAATATTTAAAAAACTATTTCGAGAAATACGCATAATATAGATGATAAAGGCGTGAATAGTGATCATTGTTTTGATAAAAAAAATTTATTCCATTCATAAACAAAATTAATACCAGAAAACAAAAACAAGAAACAAACAAAATTGAAGATCGCCGACTGAACAATTATTTGCCTCCTCCTCCATTAAAAAAAAATAAAAATAAAAATAAAAACAAAATAATAATATTAGTACAATTAATCTGATCAAATACTAAATTGATAACAAATGATTAATTGATACTTCATCAATAATTTCAAAATTTCTCCTCACGCTTGAAAAAAAAAAGAAAAAAGAAAACAAACGCAATGTTGTATAACAAACATGAATAATATATAATGATCTGGAGCACGCTTTTTTCTATTTTTGCTCGAGAAATTATATCATACGTAACACAATTGATAACAAATGATAGTACAAATATGCATCCATCATTATTTAACTGATAATACGTAGTAGTATCGCCAATTGATGCAAACACAAAAATATCATGAGAATTTCAAAAAAAAAAAACAAACAAACAAAAGAATCACTTTTACTTTAGTAATTTAACACATCTCATATCTCATAGTAATTTAACACATCTCTCATATGATTGAAAATATCATAAAACGCTAACATATCATCTAAAATTCTCTTTAAAATCTAGAAAGAGTATTCAGGTATATAATAATTATAACCACAATATATTCTTACGAAAAATAGACAAATATCATCAATTATTGGATTCAATCCCTTCCTCTCCTATCTTATAAATTTATTCATATTGCTAAACAGATAAACAGACTTTCTGACATTCAAATTCTTTTATCGTTAACAACAACAACAACGATGACAATAACAAAATAAATGTGGCAAATGGGATGATCCAAAGAGGGGAGAAAATTCATCGAAAAAAGGTTTTTTTATCTTAATTCTTAAAGACATATATTCGCTAAATAATTATCAAGATTTCAACAATTATAAATATGATTAAAGGCAAGAATATATATTATTTAATTCATTTAAAATGATTTATATAAAGCTTTGTAGATTTGGAAAACATCCTCAAATGTTTACTTTATAAGTATCAAATCAGGATGATACAAAGGAATTATGATTTTAAATTAGTTAGAATGAAATAGTCCACCGTTATAAAAAGACGAAATAATATAAAACTAACATAAAGCAACCATCAGATAAACAATTATTTGAACCTTCAACTTCAACTTCTATCGATAATATTCATAAAAATATATGTCAATTCATAAATGAATGTGCAATATTAAATGAAACTATTTGTTATTAAAATTATGAGCTTTGAAATAAAAAAGAAAAAACTTGATTTAATTTTATTTTTAAAATAATGATACAAATTAATGAATTAATTCCAATTTTTCGCAAATATCAGTAGAAACTTCCGGAATAAACGTTAAAATATTGTTGAAATCACTAGATATCTAGAGAGAAAGTTTTCATATATCTAATTAGTACCTAAATTAATGTAGCATATCAATTATTAGAAATATATTAATTCCATAATCAATGAAATCTACTGACATCAATAAAATATGAAAATGCATTATACATATGATGCATTTTCCCAGTACTATCTATTCTAAAGCAATCATGAATAAAATTCATCGATACTAATAACTTATAAAACTTTCAAAGAATAAAAGAGGCAGAAAAAAAAGAACAAAAATGAAATGTCCCTTCTTAAAATTTTCCTCTTTTTTTGGCAATGACTAATTTTAATTTACTTCGAGAAAGAAAATAAAATTAAAAAAAAGTGTAATTCATAAATGGTAACAATAAACTTTCATGATATTATAACATAATGCTTAGAAAAATATCATAAATATATATCCTATTACACTGTTCGTTCACATTTAGGCACATCAATAAAAAGATGACGAGGTACGATATTGATATAAAATAACTTCCACGAACTAATAATAACTAACAAATGTATTATCAGCAGAAGACTACATATGATTGATGATGAGATAAAAATCGAATAAAAATAAAATGGAAAAAAATAACAATGCAAATGCAAATGGAAAGACATACGAATTTAAAAAAAAAAAAAGAAACGCTCCAGTTAAACCTGTACGAGATGCATTTTTGTAGCATAATATGATGTGAGGATGTAATTAAAAAAAAAAATAACGAAGACATAACAGAGAAAATAACGAATGGACATATATAAATACAACTCACACACCACATAAAATTGTGTTAACCCGTAATTATTGAAGCTAAAGAGAAAATATAACTCTTGAAATTAAGACCTTTTGCCGCATGCTATTAACACACAAACAGTAAATGAAAAAAGAAAAAAATTTTTTTTCAACAAATGATGAATATACATACGTTTGATTGAGTTAGCTTGATTTCACCGGTTAGATATAAATTAATGCGTAAAATAATAAAAATAATGAGGGCAGTAGACAAGCTATTATAAAAGTTTAAATAACATAAAGTGAAAATAATCATGGCTACAATATTGCAGATGAAGACATATAAATATACGTATGCGTTAATAAAAATAACCATGGCATAGGAGAATATAGAAACATAGCGGCAAAGTTACGATTTTCAATGAAATTCTCAATAGCATAAAACAATTCGGATCAAAATTAACATCATCTTTTCCCTTCACATGCGTCTTTCTGGAGTTCGACGTAATGTATGCCTTTCTGAAGCTTAAAAATAAATGTAACATAATACCATTATTCATGTTACACCAAAATACCAAATAAAACACCAAATGAAACGAGTTATTATGACAACAAAAACCAGAAATTACAAAACATATTATAACACATAATCAAAATAAACGGATTTTCCATGTTTATGTAAAAATCATATTGAACTCACGATGTTAATTAACTTTGTTCGTATAAAAAAAAAAGAAATCATCTCATTATCAAGCATATAATGAAGCAGAACAAAGGATCATCCATGGCTAATTCATTATGAAAATGACAAAATTTTTTTTCATTAAATTCTAATCTTTTGATATTACGGTAAAAATCTGCTTATCCGAAGGAAAGACTAATCAAGATTCGTCGTCCATTCTTTGTAAAAATAACTTTAACACTAAAAAATTTTGTCATTTTCAACCTTATTTATTGGTTCAGTTTCTGTCCTTAAATAAAATGCTTCCCTCATTTTGTCCATCCTTTTCGTTCAACTTATATCCCTGAAAATCAATAGAAAAACCATCTAAAAGCACTCATCGTAAAAAAAACCGTAGCAATTATATCTTTTTAAAACGAGAGGAAGGAATGCACAAACATATATATGTATATATGTATACACACACACACACACATACACACACATACACACACAACACACACACATACACAAATACATACACACTCACAGATACACACACACACATACGTATATATGTATTTAGGTAGTGAAGTAATATACTAGTGCTACACAGTAACATTATGTTATATCATCCATGTTTGTAGTATGAATAGGGAGACACAAAATTAGAATATGCAAAAGAACAAAAAATGCCACAAAAATGGCATTAAAATTTGGTACGGATCGTCCATTTGCATCATTAATTTTATAACAAAAATTTCTATTAATTTCATAACAAGTTTCCCTCATAGTGCAAAACAAAAAGCATACGGAGAAGAAAAACGAACCTTAATGAAAAAAGAAAAAAAGTGTTACAGTAAAGGAGGCAATATAATGATATTCAGCACTTTCTTGTTGTTGCGTTATCACAATCAATTGTTCCACCAATCCTAAAGATTAAAAAGAACGATATAATTAATTATTCTATTCATTATGAAAAAAAATTCAGAAAAGTAGGCATACACAAAATCAATTTTTCTTTCAATTTAGAAAGAAAAAAACAGTAACAATTAAATAATCATAAATCTTCAAAAATATATTCAATCCTATTACTTCTATAAGTATATTCAATTCCATTAATTCTGGAAAGACGTCTAATCCCAAATGCATAATTTAAATCTACATTTCATTTCTATTCTTCATGAATCCACCACTCCTCCGAATTACCATTATGGTTCATTGAAGAGAAGTTATTCTTCATCTGCCATACACATTCTAATTTATGAAAATGTAAAAATCCTGCGCTTACGTTCTAGTTTATTAAAATGTAAAAATAAATAAACATTTTTCATCAAATGATAAAAAAAAATCATCGGTTTGAATTTATTAACGTACACTTATCAGCTTAATTTCTACTTCGATTTTACAAGATTTTCAATAAAAACTAATGCATATGTGCAGAAAGAAAAGTGAGAAAAAATATGAATTACGAACGCAACAAACCTGTTGTGGAGGAGCACGGGCAGTACGTTGCGATTGATTCCATTGATTGCTACTTGGCGAATAATTAATGCCATTTTGACGATGCGGTCCGCCAGTGCCACCACTTCCGGTATATTGAACACGATGATCGCGACCTCCAAAGCGACTGAAAATATTCAAAATAATTCTAACAAACTGATACAAAACTTTCTGCTTCTTCTTGTTCACATTGACAAATCCTTCTCCTGCCAAACGTCTCAAAAAATTAAGAAAACAGTGCTATGTAATAGTTCGGACAACGTTAAATCAGTAAAGTCACAAACCATTCTTACAAAATAATTCATAAAAAACGCCTCTGCAGAATGATGTAAACTCAAGTGACAATAGCGATAATACTAAAATCTCATAATTTTCGACTACTTCAAAAGCAGTTATATAAAATAAATTTGAATTTCATGCTGACCTGCCTCCCTTTGTACGGCCTGGTCGTGTTCCATAGCGTTGCGCATCAGCTGATATTTTTCGAGCCACTCCGGAAGTTCCTGGTTCGCTTCAACAACTAATTCAGCCAAATCGCGGGCGATATTTCGATTCTTATCATTAAAAAATGATGTGGCAAGTCCTGAAAATCCCAATCCTGGAACTAACTACATCCTTATTTAATACATCAAAACTCGGCACAAACTGAATTTTGCTGCTAATTTCAATAGCTCTAATTTCATGGCAACTTACCAACGTTACCAACACGTCCAGTACGACCAATGCGATGTACATACTCATCAATATCGGAAGGCAAATCATAATTGATGACGTGTTTCACGTTTGGTATGTCCAGACCACGAGCAGCAACCTAAATTAAAATCAGAAAAGTCTCCAGATATTAAAAAACATAAAAAACTAAAGTGTTTAAAATTCTAAACCGACTCCAAATCTTCGTAAAACAAGCTACTGACCTGTAATTTTTACTGTTAAGTATTAAATTATAAAAATTAATCAATGCAATGTTTGTATTCTCTATTATGACCAATATTCCAACAATTCGATAAAACAATTCCCAATTCAATAATTTATCAAACAGAAGTTATCTTGCTATGAAATAAATAAAACAAACAGCTGTAGCAACAAGTATTGGAGCAACACCGGAACGAAAAGTTTCAAGATGCTTTTCACGATCAAACTGTTTCAGATCACCATGAATTGCAACGACATTATAGCCATCCTTTTGCAAGTAATACGCTAAATCGCTTGCTCCACGTTTGGTTTCCACGAAAACGAGTGTTAATGCTGATGGTTCTAAAAGACGAATTCATCCATGTATTAACAAAAAGGCGAGAAGCACTCATATTCATTCATTCGGTCAGTAAATTTAATTTAGTAAATGGACCATCAATGACCAAAATCTTTTCACCGAAGTACTAAAATTAAGCACAGAAAATTGAATCAATATCAAAAATATCCCAATAAATAGTTATTTAGAAGAATAAAAAGCAGGAACTATGGAAATATATTCGTCGAAGAATTAAAAATTTCTCGGAAACAATAAAATCAAACCTCCAGCATCAAGCAGATCCATTAAAAAGCTTTTTCTCATGCTCTTCAACCCAAACAATTTTTTGCATTATATTCTCCGATGTTGATCCAACCCGACCAACAGCCAAGAACACATAATTTGGCATTAAAAATCTTGTGCAAGAACTTGGATTTCTTTCGGAAATGTTGCCGAAAACATCGCAGTTACTCGCTGACCTTTCAGAGGCATTTTTGATAAATCAACAATCTGCAAACAATCAAATTTTACCTAATATTAAAAAAGTTTGAAAGGCTGAAAAATAATAACGAATCTTTCTTATTCTCCCTTTAACTATTTATGCTTATTTTATCACAGTTTTCTATGGTTTAGAAACAATTATTAACACTTTTTCTCATAAAAAAGATATGAAAAGATAGAGCAAAATTTTAACTTCTTGAATATTTAATTCTGAACTAACTCAAATTGAAATAAAATACATTCTAGAATTTGAAGGTCTGCATTTTTGAAAAAATTTTCTCACTCCCATCTCACCGCCATTATTGGCACCAAAAAAATTTGACGAAAATGTACTCTATATTATATCAAAATGTGAAATGGAATTTCGATACTAGAAAACGTTTCCATAACGTACATTCAAACTAGTCATATGTATGGCAATCAATAAAAATATACACATATATATAACATACTTGTCGTATTTGCGGTTCAAAACCCATATCAAGCATTCGATCCGCTTCATCTAGAACTAAGAAACGACAACCATCAAGACCAATAAGTCCTTGTTCCATTACATCAATTAGACGGCCAGGTGTCGCAATCAGAATATGCACCCCCAACTATAATGCTATAGGTATAAGACAATCTGGACAATCCAAAGTAAACTAAATTATTCCAAAGATGCATAAGAATAAAAACAAATCTCAGTGGTTTCTTTTTCATTCTTATAATCATTTTAAAAACTTCAAATACTGGAAAAAATTTTGTATGTAAGGTATCTGACATGCAAATTATATCTATATAATCATGCCTTATTCATCACATCAATTATTTGGCCTGCTATCAGCAACGATCCAGAAATGATTCTGATTCATCAATCTATACAGGCAAAAACTATAACAATCTTTTCTTTCCTTCCTTTATTTAATTATTTCTTCTCTTCCTTGTTTCATATGGAACGAAGTGTAACATTCCTGACTAGATACAAGTTTTTCACTTGCGAAAATCATAACTAAGATATTGACATCTAAAACTCTTAGGGAAACTTCCCATTATGTCATCATTTAGTTGTTATGAAAATTCAACTACAGATAGTTACATACACGTAATTTATTGATTTGTTCACGATAATTTTCACGACCGCCATACAGGAGAGCCGAAGTGATCGGAGTACGATACGCAAATTTACGCGATTCATTGTAAATTTGCAACGAAAGCTCACGTGTTGGTGACAAGATCAACGCAGCCGGATACTGACGTCGACGTCCGTTTTGTTGGGTGGTTGACTGAAACGAACAAAACTATCGAATCAAATGTATAATAAAATTTTGATTTCAGGCGTATAGTGAATCAAGCACGTAATAAAATAAAAAAGCAAAAACGAGAAACCTTATAAAGAGCTTCTGGACCAGCTTGCAAGACGTTATTGATCAGTGGCACCAAAAATGCAGCTGTTTTGCCAGAACCGGTTTGAGCGCATGACATTAGATCACGATTGCTCATGAGTGTCGGGATAGAGTATTTCTGAACTGGTGTAGGACGACCATAACCCGAAAGTCGAATATTCTCTTCGATCCATGGATGAAGTTTCAGATCCGCAAACAGTGCTATAGGTGGAGGACAATCTTGACCAGTCGCTTCAACAGGAATCTCTTCGTATTTGTCAAAATTGATACCAGAATTCATCCCAGCAAACAGTTCCGATTCCAAAAGTTCATCACGTGGTAATTGCTCAGTCCACTGAAGCGGACGCTCCGGCAATGGATCTCGTAATCCGGCCCAGCGAGAATTACTGGAATGAAACTTCTAAATTTAAATTATTAACGAAATCCTCACCAAACGATATTTTCTGATTTGCCAAAAATTATTCCTTCCGTACTCAAGTTATTTGGATAAATGAATTATTACTATTAAAAGTAAAGTGATTTCAGTTTAAATAGTAATTGATGCAAAAACTGTGTAAACAGCAAAAATCATAGTTACGCAATATCTCAGGAAAATCGACACAAATTTTCACTTACTCAGGTAGTGCATCGTCCTGGCGTCGAAAATTATTTTGATGTTGCGATCCCCATTGTTGCTCATCATGTACTGCTCTGAAAAATATGCTGATCAAAACATGATAACAAAATGAACAACTAACTTCACTTCAAAACATATTTTTATCATGAAGTAAAATTCAATAGTAAAACTAATGCATTGTGTCAAAATATTTGAGAGTGTAAGACACATGTTATGTTAAAGTAAAGTAAAGGTGAAATTACATTATATGTTTGAGCGAAAATTTTCATCCAGTTTCAAACATGTTTTGCGTGTGCCTAATAAATTTAATTATTACACCAAATGTGATAATTGACTTACGAAATTACATTATTATTTTCACAAGAAAATATGTGATTGAAATATAGAAATCATTATTTATTAAATGCAATTAATAAATGATAAAAAATTTCATATGTGGATTTTTGCGATGCAGTACTATATTCGGTATATCGAATTGCATGGTTCTAGCATTTATGTTTTTCCTGAATGCTAAAAACAAGGAATTGGTGGAGAAATCATTCCAAATTTTTTCAGGGACTTCTTGTTGTGTGGTTTGCAATATCCGATTTTAAGGTTATGCAAATGTCCCGATGCATTATGATCACTTATAAATAGCGAAATAATTATCACTTGATGTTTGTGAAGTGACAACTTTCAGTCAAACCGATATCTAAAATATAAATCTCAAATAATTTACTAAAGTGTTCGCTATATTTTCGTTGTATTACTTTTATACATGCGTCATTAGCATAACCTATTCGAAATTGACTAAAATTCAGAAAACTGAAATCTAAATCGGAATCAAAACAAATATAATGAATCAGCAAGCGCTACTTTCAGTAATGAATAATTTAGGATGGAAAAAAGCTCTCTAAAAAGACGCAACAGATAAACAGCATGATGTCAAGAATGAGTTTTGAATTGTTTTGAATTAAGAAATTATCGGGAGAGATTGCAAGAGATGAAATGTACACTGTCAAAAACCGATCTTGAGTAAGAAAAAGCTGTTCGGAAATCTAAACATAAAATAAATATGAGTGAATGTTTACGATATAATTAAGCAAAGCCAGAAATTCGACATGGAAACTTCAGTCTTTAATCTCACTCAAATATACTGCCCAATCTTCAAATTAATGGTATTTCTCTCAATTTGTCATAGATCAAAATCTAACATTTCGGCTTAAATTCGACCAAATTCTTTCAGAAATACCATAATTCATGCTTAATTGATTCTTATTATAAGAATTCAAGAAAATTCAAGAATATTTCACGAACAGACTTTCCCGAAAAGTATGATTCGATATCTTTTTATATTATGCTAAATGGATAGAACAGACTTGTGCAAATTTATACTAACACTTTTGTACTTTAACTAGGCTATAGAAAAAAATTTTTTCATATATCGTGAAGAAAATATGAAAATAGGTACAATCATTTAAAGATGAGAAAGCAAGAATATTTTAAATTCACATAAGATTAGGTCATAATTTCATATCTATCTCTAGAAAAAAAAGAACATTTTGCAACCGGTAATTCTACATGAATGAGATTGAACAACCCCTATGTTTTGTGTTGCATATAAAATCTAAATATAGATTACGGCAAAGTAATCATCTGACTATTGACTTTTAATTTCAATATGCCCCATAGAACATTTAATTGAAAGAATACATTATGTTAATGAGAACATGCTGTTATTCAAATATTTCCTCAGTGAAATCCTACTCAATTACTAAGCTAGTTTCTAATCTTGGAAGAAAGTACTGATTAAACTCCTTATAAATTATCCATTTTAAATTAATGAACTCTAAGTAATGGCATTCGTTAATTCATGTTCATGACCAATCTTTCAAAAATTTAACTGCATTATTATAAAAAATTATAGCAGCAACAGCAGCAAAAAATATAACGTGGAATAACTTGCTTCAAGCTGATTTAGTGTGGTTCTTTTGTGAATTATCTCAGTAAGTACATCATTTTATGATATTTTTTCATCTCAAGTAATTGTTTTCGCCAGCCAATGTGATTCTAACCTTCGGTCATAAGAATAACGACCGGAATAGTTTGGTCGCCCACGAGGATTTCCGTGATTATCCCCAAAATTTCCTCGCCCACGCGCATGTCCATCATTTCGATTGAAACCACTCACGGGTTGTCCAAAACCAGCTCGTCCACGACCTGGTCTACCACCCATGCACGGTTGGTAATCGTAACCTTGCACTAGGTCCATTACTATTCCATTGCGTCATGTAATCATTTTGCTGAAATAATTTAAATTTTGAATAGCAATAATCGGAATAGAAAAACTCAATTATTGTATATATAAATCCAACACTGTTTAGAATAATTCTAGTCACATGTTCAAAAAATGACAAATGATAACAATGTTTAAAACAATCAACTATCGCATCCTTTTGCTAAACATTTGATAATAAGTTATTTATCATCTCCACATATCAGCAGTATAAACAAAAATCTCAGTTTTAAACTCTAACTGTCTTTAAAAATAAATTTTAAAACTGCATAAATCACAAAAAAATATTCAATACAAAAATGAACGAATAAAATACACCACCGGTTGTATGCCAGCGTAACTTTGACTTTTCCGCATTGGCACATTCCGATCACTAAACGTACTATTATTTCCACGCCCACTACGGACATATTGTTGCGGTCCGCGTGACCAATTTTCATATACCGGTGCACCTTCCGGAATTGTTTCTGGTGCTGCTGCTGCAGCATGACGCATATGCGGAGGTACATAACGGCTTTCTGCAAATGCATAATTATTTGTGACAAAAATATGGAAAAAAATCCGATGGAAATGAATGAGAAATTTTGGATTTTCGAAGACAAAAAAATTTCATTTCTTTCTTAGTTTTGCATTTGATAAAGCAATAATTTTATGAGATAAACAAATACATTCTGTTATTTCTTCTATTGCTTATTTTTCAAAAGATAAACATTTTTTTTTCATCTAATTTTGTTTCATTGTAACATTTACTGCATTTGAATATTTCATTTATTTGATTTTACATTTTATTGTCATCTATTTTATTGTTAGCATTTGCTGTCAATTATTCAATCCTATCTTATTACGACTTCTTTGAACAATATTACTACCTATATTTTGATATCATTCATTCGATATATATATTTTATTCGCTGGATTTTTGATACTATACTGATATCATTGAACAAACATTCTACTACATTTTGCACCAAAAAAAAAAACTATTTATACGTTTTTTTTTCCGTCTAAAATCTTTGACAAGCAATATCATCTTAGCTTCATTGAAACTTACTACTATGTAAAGTGATTTTTCTAGATTATAATGATATTTTACACTAAAAAAAAAAAAAGAAAACCATGTTGGGATAGAGCATCATTTAATCGTGGAGCTGGTGCAGTAGTAGTAGCATTAGGTGGAAGGGGAGTTGCGTCCCATGCGCTTCTCCCCTGTCCAACCATCGGAACCTGAACTACCTTTTACATATTGATAGCCACTATCGAAATTCTGGCTACCATATCCAAAATTGCCACTATTCATAATAGTTATACCTGTAATAAAATAATACATTAAATTAAGCATTATTTTTTTCATTTCATATAATACAACGAATTATTCTTTGTAAAATTATCATATTTTTAAGTGGCAATTTCTGTTTAAAGAATAAAATAAAGCATTTCATTATACAAAAAAGAAAAAGAAAAAAGTGATATTTTGTTATTGAATTGCTTTCACTGATAACAACATTTACATTTCCAAACACAAATTATCATTTGTTTTTAAACATCAATTGCTATCATTTATTATGATACAAATTATTACCGTATTTTCATCGTTTTATTTGCTATTTGCACTTGCTAAATTACTATCTGATAGGAGCAGTTTGTCTTATGATTCCGGTTTATTCCATTCATATTAAATTAAATTATCATTTAAATAAGCAAATTATGAAAACAACACATAGCGGTAATGAATTTCACTTCTTCCATGTAGCATCTATGTACGGTGAACTTTTTACCAAATGCATATACATCCTACTTTCTTATGCCTTTTTCATTCATTTTTAATTTTTTTTTTTGTTTAATAATTCTACCATATAATTTCAAAAAAAAAAAGTCTTATTTTCGATATCTTTTATTAAAATATTAATGATAAAATTAAGAATAAAAAAAAAGATTTGCATACTGTATGATCAAATAAATATAAAGATAAGTGTAGCAAAAACATTCTTCAATCATCTTAATTAACAATAAATACCTAAAAGAATAAAAATATAATCTTAGAAAAAAAATCGAGATGTTTACATTTATATATATATATATAAACTTTTCAATCTTTTCGATTAATCTTTTTATCCAGGTTAAATAACTATCAAGATTATTGAAGTTTCTTTTTTACGTTTAAAAGAACTCAAGATATATATATATATATATATATATATATATATATATATATATACATACACTTCTAGCAAATACTTATATCACTATTATTTCATTTTATCATTAGATAAGTTGAAATTTTAAAACTACGATCTAATAATAGATAATATAGATATGAAAGATATGATATTTATTTTAATTAAACCGACAACTAAATTATCATTATGATATTAATAAAATTATTTCTCTCATCGATACATATGATAACAAAAAGAAAAATTTAAAAAGTATATATCCTAATTATAAATCAAGTTTCCACTAACATAATTGACAAAAATGTATAATTCATTCAGTACGTATTATCTATCTTCTTTATTACCGATCTATTGATCCGTACGTATCTGTATCACTGATCTATTAGGAGTATAATTTCGATCATTTGCTAGGAGTTTACCGATAAACAATACAATGAAGATAAAACATATCGGCGGGTAATCGAAAAATCCTATGAATTGATTAGTAGAGAATTTTTTTATCTTATCTACATCAATGATAATTTTTTTTCCATTTATTTCATTTGATTTAAAATTGTTTCATACTGTCTCAGTTATCTACTAATTCTTACTAACTCTTTCTAAGCTTTGATTATTCATTTATATCCTACTATCTTATTTCCATCACATTTACATGATTCATGATATTCTCTGCTAAATGCCTATTATATGACCTAAAATAGTATACGATACTATTCCCTATCGTAATCATATCGTTAAATCACTTATACGATATATCCTTGCATTATTCTTGAAACTTTTTTTCTAGAAAAAACAATATTATTTCTATTCGATTGCTTCATTTTCATAAATATTTATATGATATGATTGTTTCATGTTATCGTTTCTATTCTATTGTATGCTCAAAATATATAAATATTATATTATTCTTATCGTAACTTTGATTGGCCTTATACAGTATTGTTAAATAAAATTTAGGTATCATTTCTATGTTTCTTTCATCTCAATGATATTGCTATATATATATAGAAAGAATGTACGATATTATTCCTATCGTTTTATCCACAGTATATCTAGTCCAATACGGTAAACAATTCCATCAACAGAGAGAGAGAAAAAAAAGAAAAAAAAAAAAAAAAAACAAAATGACCTAAACTTGCTGCATACCATCATTTCAACAGTGAAATCAATAAATGATGATGAAATATCAGAAAAACGAATCAATCAGTTAGTTGAAAAGAGTGAATAATATATATTAAGAAATGCTCTCTCTCTCTCTCCTTCTCTCTTTCTCTCTCTCTCTGTCCGTCTGTTTGTGTATGTCAATCTACCTAGGTGTTTGTAGATGGTGTGTATGCATATCTGTTTATATATGTCTATACATATATGTTTGTGTATGTATGTAGGTATGTATGTGTGATGTATATGTTTGCATATGCATGCATGCATGTGTATATGCGTATGTATGTCTGCGTGCCACCGGGTATAGGCCACCCGTGTGTATTGATGGACTATATTGAATATATTGGCCTTTTGCAATATATATATATGTGTGTGTGTGTAGGTGTCTGTGAGTGTATATGAGAATATAAACCGTACATGTGCGTGTGTGTGTGTATGTGAAGAGGCATAATAGCAAAGAAGCGAAATGTGAAATGAGGAATAAGATAGAGGGCAAGAAGGAATAAATGAGATCAGATGAAGTGTACGATTAGTTCAGGATATAAGATCTGGTTGAATGATAAGGATAGGGATAAGAGGTTCGGGTAAAAATTTCGAATGAATTATAAAGGTAGGTTAAAGAGTTCAAAATAAATGTAAACGATTAAATAGGTAAATCAGGATAGTGATAAGTTAGGCTAAATGATTTTGGTATGAATAGATTAATTGATTGATTGATTGATTGATTCTATAGTAAATATGATTATAATGTATCTTCTGATTGATATTCCCGATATTTTAATGCGTTTATCGATATGGAATGATATAGATATATTGGCGTATTTTCTTCATTTGCAATTTCTACAAATTACATAGCCTATTCATCGGTATCTATTAGCTCCTTGGGAGTTTTTTTTACTGTCTTTTGATACTGTCACTGTTGAGGACTATTATCATATATAATGATCATTGAAAGAGTTTATTATTTTTGATTCTGAACGATGATTGATAGTAAAATGGTCCCTCTGTTAGAAGTAGTAACAGTTGTAGTCGTGATCGTGATCGTGATCGTGATCGTGGTCGTGGTAGTTAGTGGTAGTGGTAGTGGTAGTGATAGTGTAGTGGTCGTGGTCGTGGTCGTGATGATAGTTGTTGTTGTTGCTGGAGAAATGATGCGAAAGCAGACAACCTTTCTCCACCTCTTCCTTACCCTCCTCGTCCTTTTAAGGGTCATTCAAACAATAGTAGATATATGGGATGATTAGTAAATCTGAACCGATCGAACTTAAAGCAACCTCTTGGCCTCCTCATTGTCGGAAAAGAGGTATGCAAGCATAGACATTCACATACATACATATATGTATACATACATACATACATACATACATACATACATACATGCATACATATAGACATACACAGAGAGACATATTTTATCGACGTTTGTCTAGACAAAATTCGATAAGATACCATCATTTGTCGTCTTGAAAATTTTGAGGGGTTGTTCACTCTCGAGAAGGTATAACAAAGGTAATCATTTCGTCAACTAGGAATATACAAAATATTCGAAATGAAAATGAATGGATGAAACTAATGACAGAGGAAATTCAGGATAGAAAAAGTTGCAGAATAAAATTTAGGATAAAATTTAGAAGAAATTGAAAATAGAGAAATTTTAGGATGGATTTATGATTCAGGATAGAGAAGTGTGGCAATTTAGGATGGAGAGATTCGAAGATTGATAAACGGCATATAGAAAAGTTGAAAAGTTTAGGCATTTGAGCTTATAGTAAAAATAAACTAGACAAGAGACAGACAGAGAAAGAAGCATCATTTCTCTATTATCAATGATTTCTATCATCATCATTCACTGATACATCTTGTAATACTTATTTCCCTATATCTTTCGTTTCCGCTCTTTCTCTGCCCCTCTCTCTTCCTCCTTCTCTTTATTTCATTTTTCTATTTCTGTAAATAAAAGTTGTTATGATTGTGGGTCATAGACAGATAGGGGAGAAGGCAATGTTGGACATGTTTATGTACTGCTACTCTTTTATTCATTTGCCTATATGGAAAATTTTGTTTTAATTTTCATCTATTCATCTCTTATCTATTTCATTTAATCCTCCTGTCAATCGATTGATCCATTGATTGATCCATTGATCCATTGATTTATTTACCCATCTACAATTTGAATATTGATTTTGAATTTTATTGAGCAGTAGCGCATAGAAAAAAACATGTGAAACATATGCGGGATATTTTTATTTCTATAAATTTTATTTCTCTAAATTTTATATCAATAGCTTATACTATAACTTATATTACTATTTACTCCTTTGTAATACTGTAATAGGCTGTATGCGGTATTGAATTCGATTACGAGTTTATCGATCTATTCGATTATTCGATTTTTTTTTCCATTAGGTTAGGTCCATAGCTAGATGAGCATACAAAATAAGAGAGATTCTTTTTTCGCATATTAAATTAAACGAAGGAGAAGGAAAGAGTAAAATTGATGGCATTATAGAATTAGAGGGTAAGATGATGATGATGATGATGATGATGATGATGATGGTGATGATGATGATGATGATGATGATGATGATGATGGTGATGGTGATGATGATGATGATGATGATGATGGCATCTGCACAATGTATTATACTCATTTTACAATTACAATTCACATCACTTTATTATCAATCATTTGTTAACTAATTCAAACCTACTATACATCATACACGCAAAAACATGCATATATATATATATATATGACATACATGCAATTGCTTGCATGCATGCATGCATATGTAGGGCATAGAAAAAATAGATAAATGCATATTCACGAAAAAAATAATGATAATAGATAGTTAGATAGATAGATAGATATGCATGTTGATAAAAAAAAAAATGAATGAATAATAAGTATTACAATAAAAAGGAAGAAATGAAGGAAGGAAGGAAGGAAGGAAGGAAAGAGGAGTTTGTGGAGCCAAGTTAAAATGATATCCTATTTTTATCATCAGTCAAACTTGTCCGAGGACAATTAAAAGGCCTTGAACCTAAATGATCTCAAAAAGTAATAACGTATGTATGTATTTTTTTTTTTTTAGATGACAGAAATTGATAATATCAAATGGATGAAAGATATTTTAATGAAAAAAGAAAAAAAAAAGGAAGAAGAGGGCAAGGAAAAAAAAAAGAGAAAAGGATGTGAAATGAAAAGAGGGACAATTGAATCGGATACGCTAATATCATCTCATATATTATAATATACCTCACCTTGTTACACCTGTTACAAAATATTCCACTCTCGATTTAGATATATATATATAAAGTTTTAATATGCTAATTTTTGTTGTTGTTCGTTACATTTATATATATATATATATATACGCATTTTATTATTTTATTTTTTTTTCATTTCATTGTAACGAATTCATCATTATCGATTTATTCCTATTCAATTATTGTGTGATATATATTTCAACAACAACAGCAGTGATAACGACAACAATAATAATAACAACAACAACAACAACAACAACAAATAACAAACAACAACAGTAGCAGTAGCAGTATCAAAAAAAACGTGAAAAAACAGCAAGTGGTGAATTTGGAAAAAAAAAAAGTTGAAAATATCAATTTGGTTTTTCTCTACGTATATATTACGTTCGACTTTCACGTCAAGTATAACAAAATAGTTCAGTACGGGGCTTTATCAGGTATGCTTCCAATAATCATTGATAATATTATTTTGCATTATTTTGTTTTTGTTTATTGCTTATATTTGTTATTGATTAAGTTTAAAAAAAAAGGTTTTAGCAAGATTACTGAATAGAATGTGAATGATCAAAAATTGATATTAATTGATTGTTGGTAGTTTAAATTGAAAATTGATAATATAAAAATGATATATGAATTAAAATTTTATAATTAAGAAGAAGAGAGATTGATATGATATTTTTTCATTTTTACACTTATATATACTAAGGGAATAATTTGATGCATTGAATATGATACATTTAAAAAAAAATGCTGGCCTTAAGATTTTAGGTTTTGAAGATGAAGAAAGAATTGTGCGGATGAGGATATATATGGGATGGGCCTACTACAATTTTTCGGATCTAAAATATGCTATATAACGGGAAGGGTTGCACGATATATAAATAAGGAATTAGATAGCGTAAAGCCTATAATTTTAAGCTTTTAAAATATTGGGCGGAAGAGAACAAACATGTACGGATAAATAATGGAACAATAGAAATATAGGCCCTGTCAAAAATATGGGAATGAAAGAAGGCTTGTATATCGATAAAAATGGTCGACAATTTAGGGCCTAAAAAAATATTAGTTAGAAGAGAAAGCTTTTATATATAGGCAGAATTTATTATTGTCTTCCACTATAGCAATTTCATTTTTTCTTACTATTTACCAATTTTTATCTTCCAGTTTCTATTTCTTTGAATGTATGGGTATAAAAAGGCAAAGATGAAGAAGAATATAATGGAATGAAAATTTTTTTTCCCTTATTAGCATTTTAATGATAGAAATGATATTATATTTCCTACTACTAGTACTGTTAATTTTTCGTTTATTAAAAATTGATAACTGATAATTTTCTTCTCTCCCTTGATTTTCAAGTGATAGATCATTTTGAGATAGGAGAAAATGATCGAGATATAGTTTGATGATGATGATGATGATGATAATAATGATGATATAATTGTTTGACGTGTTGAATGAATAATTACTATCAATTTTTTTCTTTTCTTTTTTCTCAACTTCTTTAGTTTCCTAAAATCATACATACATACATATATGCTTGCTTAGTTAGTAGATTTTTCTTTTTCTGCGAATTATATGTGTTCATTCTTTACATTCATCATTTCTATGTTGATAATAATAATGCTGCTATCAAGATTATCAAGAGAGATAGGTTAATAGTTTCCGTTGCATAGCTTAGGATGTTATTTAAACGCGAGATTTTTTTCTTTTTTCGATTAAAATCAGGTATGATTTAGGATGATAAGAATAAGTCTAAATTAAATTTCTAGAATTGGTCGATAGGAAAGATTTGGGATGATATATGTTCGTATTATAATCTCGAATTATTTATTAGGGAAACAAGTGAGGAATTGAATAGCTTCAAAGAAATGCTATTTCTCGAAATATGCTTCATCCTTCTTTTGCTTGACAATATGTGGATTGTTTGCTTCAGATTTGTTATTAAAAATATCGTTGAGTTTATGTTGTAGCATGTTAAATCGATTACGAAATATGACCCGGAATATAAATCGATTTTCTGGATATTTCTTCGTGATCTGACTTTTATATTTTTCTTGTTGTTGAAATTTCTTTTAGTTTTATACCATAATTATTCAGAAGTAGTCTATTTATTATTGATATGTTATTATGATCATTGTAAGAATGGATCAAGGAAGAAAGGAAGGAAGGAAGGAATCTTGCTGTTTTAGTGCAAGATTCTTTTGCCTATTTATGTAAAATAGGATAATAGAATTGTTCAAAAATTTTGATATATACTAATGATATCAATTTGATACAAGAATAATTAATCAATTGGGGTTTAATTAATCAATATATTAGCATATGCTGAATTTCATTGAGATTTATTGCATAAAAAAAAAATGTATCCAAAATTAATCAATACATTAGCATATATCAAATTCTTCCATTGAGATTTTCATATTGAATCAATTCATCAGTGTACTGTATAATCTCGAGAAAGATGAATGAGTTCACTTTATTATCAATTTAACACATCACTATCATCATTTATTGGATGTACCATTTCATACGATTGTTTATCGTTAAAATTATTATGATTTTAATCATTCATTTGGCAATATTTTCGTTCTGATATTATTATTGTTTAATATTATTGATAAAATTATCTCATATTCATATTTATAGTCATAATTGTATTTTTCTCTTTTTTTTTTCAATCATATTACTACTTCACATTTACAATCGATCGAATTGTTGTCTAGTACAGCGTTATTGTCATCATTTCTCAATAATTTTTTTGGAACCAAGAAAAAACAATTCAATCTTTAGTCTTAATAAATTTATGACAAATAATCAATGGATAGATTTTTGAATCGGTTTATATTGATAGCAATCATTAAGATAGGAGGTATTTATTTTTGTTTCAAGGACGATCTATCTTTATCATAGATTGTTTAGGATAAAATGATGATGATGATCGTCGAAATTATACGTTATATATACCATGCGATATATATTTTAGTGAGCATATCTTATCAGATGAAGTTAGAAATATATATTGTTTACTTGTTTTATTATTTCAAATATTGTTGGGGCATTTTCTTTGCAATTCCGAAATGTTAGATAATAAATAATATTTATTTTATTAAATAATTTTCAAATATTATTCTCAATATATTAGATTTAATTCTCGAGAATAATTAAAAAAGATTTTGATTAAAATTTGTCTATCTTTGAAATTAAAATTTAACGACTATTTTTATTATGTTAACTTTATCTCTCACGATTATGCATATTTATGATGTATATATTGAAAAAGTAGTGATAATGATAATAATTATCTATGAAATTTAGTTTTAATCAACTTTTAGGACTATAATTCTTCCATCACTTATTATCGTTTTGTTTGAGATTGTAGCAGTAAACATTATGTTCTAACTATGATGATGTCATTGAGATTTTTGGAGTATGTAGAATGGAAAGGACAAGATTGTAAAAGGAAGTATGAATGTAAAAATAAAGCGTCGTCAACTATCGATACTCAGCCATAGTATCGATTAGCTAATAATATTGTTTCAAACTTTTTAAATTTTCAGCTCTTCCATGTCGAATATAGGATCGGCATCTGGACAGCACGGTGATAACGCTACGCTGCCTCAAGTTAGTCGAAAACGTAGTTCACCAAATTCAGGTTAGTTGATCTCAACTTACATCATATGAAATTTATTAGGAAATGAAACCAAAGAAAGAAAAAAAAGCTGACCTTGTTGAACAGCGATTACATTTATTTTCATTTTTCGCTATAATATAAAGAAGAATCATTACAATTAACCCAATAAATCATTCGAATGATCTAGTCAGTGCATTGTAATTGATAATGATATTGTAACAGTCCATTCTCTTTATACGAAATTACGTATAATTGCTGAATGATCACGTGAAGCAATTTGTTCATCACGTTTCATTCATCGCATGAATCATCTTGTCTATACAAACAATTTTTCTCCGATTCGCTTGGAAAGTTTTGAGAATGTTCTTCTCTTACTATACTTCAATGTTTCATAATCAATGCGTCTGAATGCTATTGCGAGATATCTGAATTGAATTTCAGTGGAATTTGAAGGATTGAGATTCTGAGATAATACTGTTCCTTACGATAAGATCATAGTTAAAAGAAGTTATGAACAGTTATTTGGCTGTCATTTTTGTCTATGTTTTTATTTTGCTGTTATCTATGGTACGAAGACGTTAAACTATGCTGATCTTCTTCCATTAATCCTTGTTGTTGAATTGCCATCAGTCGTTGTTCATTCATTCCAGGTTCATTAAAATCAGAAGCTTCGCCAACAACTTCAGTTGCAGCTGTGGGTTCTTCTTCGTCTAAACTGCGTCGAGTTATTCATTCATCAGTGGAGCAGGTGTTTTAATTTCAGAATACATTCATGTTTTCATATAGGGCAGTATGCTTTCTCTACCTTTTGGCATTAGACAAATTGCCGATTTTAAAATATTATGTAATTCCAAAAGTCATTAGATAATTTTAGTCCTTTGATAGATAATCATACTTTGACATTTGACACATATTGGGCACTATATAGTTGGAAAAGCTAAAAAAAAAAAGATTTTGCGTTTTCAGAATCCAGAGAGCAACGATCTGTCTCGACAACAGAATTCTCAATTGCCAGGTACGTCTGAAACAGGATCAGTAGGTGGAGGAAGTGGACGTTCAAGTTCCGGTAGATCTGGACACGAGAGTATTAGAAGTGAACTGAAATATTTGACGGACTTCTTTCCCGACCAAAATCCAAGCGGTCGTCGTCTTACTCGTTCACAGCGTCAATATTCAATTCCAGTGTCAAATGTTAGTTCTCTTCAAATTTGTTTTGGATTCCAACTTTTATTAATTTTCTTCAAATATGTTTTGGATTTAAACATTCATTTCTTTATGTGACTTTAAAAAAAATGTTTTTATACTGGAAAAAACAGTTGTTGCGATAAGTTCTAAGAAAAAGATGATTGTCGTTGGAATAATATTGTTATATTATTACTACTAAAATCGCTAATCTGTCCTGTTTAGAGTAGATTGCTTAAGATTGAAATAAAATACGATATTATGATTCTGTGCTTTTTTCTTGAATTTTCATTATTTTTACTCTGTTTTGATCTTACTGCAGAGTCAGACAACAGACAGTATTGACAGTTCTGCGCATACAAACAGTGGATCATCATTGGTTGAGCAACCAAGGTATCATAATTTTTTTCTGTTTCTTTCGTAATATTACTTCACCTTTTTCTCTTTCTTCCTTTTCTTTTACCATTTCATCTTTTATGTTCGTTTATTGCTGAGAATTCTCGTCTACAAAAATTATTTTTCGGCTTTTGGATAGCACTTGTGACCTTTCCACTTTCGTTGTCACTTTATATCGATCATAGTAATGTTGGCAATGGCGATGATTTTTTTGTTTCATATGATTGAATTTTGCATATTTGTTGATGGTTCGTACTGAATTTCTTGAATAGAATTGTACTATTCCAGAAGCGCAAAGGATAAACCACGGACACGTAAAGGTCGTGCCAGTGTGGCGGGTCGAGTAACTACCGGAACGGAGAGCTCACGTACGGTAAATAATAGTGAGCAACAACCGAGCACTTCGTCATCAGCACGTACTCGTGCGCATAGTTCAGCAACGGGTCTCTGCCATAGTATCGCGTATGTCAATTAAACGTTTGAATAGCAAGAATTTGTTTTAGTAATGTTATTTATCTGTTTATTATTCTTATATAAAGTTGCTTTCAGTCGCTACATGTATCGCGAATATGAACAATATTATTATTAATTCTTATTTAAGCTGTCAATAATATTGTAAAACCAGTGTAATTGATACGAAACTGAAGGTCATTGTATCATAAATAAATGAAATTTGCATAGCGAAATATTTTTCTTGAATTTATAATCGTTATACCGTTATTTGCTTCCAGTGAAATAAGTGCTATATTATAGACGTTGTGAAAGCACAGCGAATCGTGTTTCACCAGCTTTTGTACAGCAAGGCGAATCAAGTGGTTGTCGTTCAACTCCACAGCTTGGGGTAGTTGTACAGGTTTGAATATGATATTTTTGGTTTTTCATTATATGTCAGATTCGAAAAAAGTGTTACAGCTTTGCTCTCTTTTTCCTTTTTTTTTTAAATGATTTGAATGAAAGGATAGGTTGGAAATCAAATGAAAAGATAGATTGGAAATTTTATCGGTCTTTTGCATGATTCATATTGATATTTGCATATATCGATGCCATTATCTATTTCGCTGTATTATTGATCTAGGACATAGCAGATAATGCAAGTGCAAATACGGTAACTGTTAGTAACAGCGCAACATTAACCACGCCAGTAAACAACAGTGCTGCAACAACAACTACGAACACAGAACTTTCAAGAGCTGTGCATGGTGATGCTAATGCTGCTGAAAGTCATTCTTCACAATTTAGGAACCTGCAACGGTAAATTTTTTTAATAATCGGAGCTGAGATCATATGGATTATCTTGTTAGACATATTATGCTATATAGAATATTTGATGAAATTTTTTCAAAATATAAAACTCATTAAAGGCATCATGTTGAAATCAAACTATTAGTAATTGACAGCAGATGTGACACAGCAGGACATTTGCAACATCTGTGCTATATAGTCACATAATTGATAAATCAGATGAATTGGTCATACGTTCCATTGAAATAAGTGTTTTTAGTTTTACTATATGGATAATATGCTCATTTAGTAACTTCACTTTTACTGTGCAATCGTTTGATATATTAATTATTAGTGCTAAAAACTGATGATTTCAGATAATAATTTTTAGCTTATTCAAGACCTGTTATATTTTTGAAAAGATCAGTAATTCGAACTTTGCAGAAGTTTTATATATTTTTGAAATACTGTTTTATTCAGGTCACAAGCCGTTCATACAGCATCTTCATTTCTGGGTGCGCTTGTACCTCGCGTTCAACATTTACTTGGTTCAGCACACTCACATCCTAGTAAGTATTCTTAATCATTTTTATTTTCAGGAAAAATTCTCATTTTTCCTAGTACTATCTACAATACCCTTATTTGTTTACTGGTTCTTGTGTAGTAGCTGAGAAGGGGCGGAAAAAGCAGGCTTCGATATTACGTCATAAAATAATTAATTGTCTGTTTTCTCCCCATTTTCCTTGAGAAGAATGAGTTAGATTTACCTAAAAGATAATGATAAATTTGTATTATCCTTTAATGAATTAAAAAAATGAAAATGAAATATTATGCAGTATTATAAATTCTTTCTGCGAAATGAATACTAATTAATTATGGGAATGATATTTTTCACTTTTTTTTTCATCTAACTGTATCCCTAATATACGGATATTCTGGAACTAAGAACGTTACACAAAATTCAATAGATAACTATCTAAGCTTAACAAATTTGAATTTCTATACCGAGTTGATCAGTTTATACGTTATGAAACGTTCTGTTTCTTGTCCAAACTTCTATTACACATGATATCTGCGTATACTGAAATTGAGTTTTTTTGAACAAATGCTTGTTCCATCATAAATCAGTTTATCATGTATTTATTATATCAGTTAATTTAGTTTTCCATATATTTAATCATTCAGTATTACTATTCATGCTCATACTTTGGTCGTTTATAGAAAATCAATGTTGCATCTTTTATTTTTATCCTTTAGCAAAATTATCATTATTCTGGACTATTGTCAGAATATTTGTGTATTTGTCTATAGTTTGAATGTACATATATGTGTGTATGATTTGGCTGTTCATTCTGTTTTGTTAGAATTTGATCACATAGATAACATTTCATATTTAGAATGGAGACTTTACCAAATGGTATTTCAAATATAATTGCAGGTTAGATTCATTTTGCGTGGAGTTTGTAGAATAGAACAAGACAACTGACAATAGTATAATTTTTCTTCGGGCATACAGTGGTAAATAGTGAGAAAGTTTTTTACTGCAGTTTTTTATTTCAAAGTTTAATATAGTCTCATTTCATATTAATCCGAAGTGTTTAGGTATAAGGAATATAGCTGAAGGACATGTGAACGATTCGTTAGGTTTGGGAAATTCATGGCAAGGAATTGCATACAATTTTTCTCCGAGATTCGATTTTCCTGCATTTACTGTTACGGGTAGGATAAATTGAAATCGACTCTAATATTTCTGTGAGATGAAATTTAGTTTCATAAACATATTAGCTATCAAGATGTGGAAATTTATTTTAAAGTAACGCTGAATTTAAGAGGAACATTTATCCCATGTTACTGTCTGAATAAGGTAATTAGTTATAGCAACTTAACTTTCCAATGCAATTTGATTTACATTCGACATCGTGCTTTCTACTTCGAATTTTTTACACTTCATAAGTTTGCTATCTGAACTTGAAATACTGGTGATCAGGAATGAAAATTTTGTTGAATTATAAAATTGCGAAAACAGTCATTAGTACTTTGTTTTACCTAATTTTTAGTTTATTCTAGTAAAACTCGAACATTTAGGTTCGGATAATATCTTTCAAAATATGTGGACCAGAGGTCTGAGACACGGTTTTATTCAACCAGTCGGTGCGGGTAAGATATCTTTCGAAAATAGTCTTTGATATTTTGCTTTACGGGTCGAACTTTATTCATTTTTGCTTTGTTGTATAAATTTTACCAGTTTAGATTTAGGAGCTGATAGCGACGGTCATAGAAGTATAGAGATTATACGTTATGGACGAGGTTTTCTTCAATTAGAAGGCTCGAATTAGATATTCTGAATAATCCTAGGCTTTTTTGTCTTATTCAGTCTTGAATCATTTTATGTGATTTAAGTCAAATCGAACTACCTAAGGTTTGGGAAATTCATTTCTGAAATAGTGATGGAAGCTAGCAATAGAATTTTTCCAAAAGATAGTTGCAAATCTCAATTTTTTTCTTTTTTTGCATTTATTCGAATAAACTTCAAATTGTTTAGATTCCAGACCTATTCACAGGGTTCTTCCTAGCAATACAAGAGATATTGTATGGCGTCCGGTATCAATAATGCGTAAGTATATATTTGCTTAGGACTAAGTTCATTTATGTCAGGTTTCTTGTCTGTACAGTCCGTAATAACTAACGAGCTGTACACCTCTTTAGCGTTGCAGTTGAATTCTCGAAAAATGTCGACTTATTCTACCTTCAAGTTCACATTTAAATATGTTATGCATTTTATGATATTGGAAAATTTTTTGGGAGTTTTAGAAATTTTCAAAACACTTGGACTTTTTCTTTCTTTTTTTCTCTTTTTTTTGTTCCGCAGGAATGATTGATTGGATAAAGCAAAAGGAAAATCGTATCTATTTGATGATCGATAATGATCGATAATGATAGCCTTTCATTTTGCTAATTATTACAGCCTAAATTACCTATGTTTAAGATTGAATTCTTTGGATTAGGATTAAAGATTATGATTGATTGAAAAATTGAAACAATAATAACATCTTGCACAAACCTGCATATGCGGCAAAATTTATATATTGATTGAGCAGAGAAATGGCATGACATGTTACTGCTATTATTGCTGCTGTTGCTGCTGCTGCTGCTTCTATTTACTGCTAATGCTGCTTATTGCTGCTATTGGTGCTAATGCTAGTATTGCTGCTAATGTTAATGATGTTAATGGATGGATAAAAATGTTTCAAAGGATCAATTAAAGGAATATATAGCATAGCAGATGAAGACCGACTATTTAATGATAGCATTTCGATGATTATTCTAAGTTAGTATTTCAAGAAATCTGAAGAAGCAAATTGGAATTATCAATTATGATGCTATGCCATTGTTTGCTTCATCGTGAAATAAGACTGATGTAGCAGTAAATTTACAAGAGAGAATGGACGGGGCTAGAATTGATTCTGAAATACGAGCTTAGTAGAAGATTAGCAGGCCAACTTTTCTCTTCCCTAAGCATTATGGAATTTGGTCGATATGCTTCTGGTTTATATATGTATCTTTTCGAAAATTGTTGTGCTATCCTGTGCCAGGCTATGTATTTACTGCTAGCACACTCTATCTATCACAACCGTTCTTTGATGTCAAAAGGGGTTTTAATTTTGCTTGAAAGTGCTTAAGTTTAACTAACCTTTTGTAATAGTGCAAATAAATATATAGAGTGATTGCAACAAGGAACCGAAAATTAAGATTGCTCAAGATTCTCTTCGGGTATTGGTATAAAGCTATGGATGCGGCATGAATGATGTCTTGGAAAGAAAAGCTTAAATAATTTATTAGATTATAAATATTGCGTTAAGTTAATTAAGCTATTACGTTGTTTTAGTTCAAATGTTTACAACATACTACAATGGGATATCTTTTAATCTTTTATTTTTTTTTTTTTTTATACTAAACATGCTAACTATTTCATTAGATGATTATAAGCTAAAATTGGAGCAGTTAAGTTTTATTATAATTTAATTAGCCTATATAAATGTAGATGTATATTATATATCATCATATACAATTCAACATTGAGATGATTAAATGGAATGAAAAAGAAAATTATTATTTCAAAAGAAAACGAATAAAACGTTTTGAAAAGATGCTTGTCAGCTGTTTTAACGTTTAATGGTTAATTACAATGATAAATTGTCGTAGTGTTTTATTTTTCAACTCTTTTAGTATTATTTTCTTTCCCGCCTCTTATTTTATCATTCCACTTTTTTTTTCTTAAAATTGAAAGATAACGATGTAATACTTTTTTCTTTTTTATGGAACAGATTTTAGATATGCGAGTAGAAATTAATTTAAAATTTGTATAATTAAAATAGCAACTAACATTAATTTAAATCTTTTCTTTTTTGCAGGAATAAGAAATGTTTAACATTATATCGTTTAGCATTTATATACATACATATATATTTTTTTTTATTTCTTATATGATGTTTATGTATGATAATTTTATGACTTTTAATATGCATATACGATATATGTTATGTAACATGTTAATTTTTTTGTTTATATAGGTAGTTTTGATTTTGAAAATTTTTTAAGTAAAATATTCTGATCTGTATATGATGAAAAATATCCAAATTCTATAAGATTAGTTTGATGAAAATAATTTTCTGTTCTAAAATAAAGAAAGATGATCTACTTAGGTAGAAGGAATGCTATCTAATGAGAGATCAAACGATTAATCTTGATAGAAGGAAGATAGAATATATCGTGAAGAATATGTCGTGATGATAGTGTAACAATGACCTTTTTGATTCATATCAATCCATTATCTAGATATATCACCTGTTTCAGCTATTATTATTTGATTGTTATATCTTACGAGCGTAACGATAAGTGATAGGAGGAAGAAGGAAGATGGAAGAATTGTCATTTTTTTTTCTCTTAGGGCGATAAGTTTGATAAGGATATTATTATTAATGTGGATGATAGAGGAGAGTGGAGAACTATTTCATTCTATATGATCATTCTTCCCTTCATCTTTTTATCTTTAAGGAGACGACGAAGACTGCTTTTTTAATTTGTTTTTTTTTTTTTAATTTCTTTTTCTTTTCTTTTCTTTTTTTTACTCTCTTTAGACTTATCTAGTAGTTGATCTAGTTGAAAATAGTTAGTTGTATTTACTTGAAAACTTATTTATTGTTTCAATTCTTTATGTAATGTTTCAAAATAGTGAAACGAACGTTTGTTACTATCGTTATTTCGACGAAAATTTCGTTATTCTACCTGCTGAAAAGTGTGCGAAATTTGTTTTTGAGGCCACCAAATATTTCAGGCTGGAAGTTCTGGTACCTCACCGGTTGGATTCCTGTCTAAGGTCTGAGAGCTCAAAAGAGCTCTTTGAAACTAGAGAGGAAAAGCATGAAAGAAGGAACGAAGGGCAAAAAGAAGACAAAAGGAAGAAAAGTATATAAACTATTCATGCTATTAATCCACATCAACTACCAGATTTACCAAATATTTAATAGTTTGTAGGAGAAGGGCAACGAGTGGGAGGGTTAAATGGGAAGTGATTTTTTTTTAATACTTGACCAAAATCAGAAATATGATTACTGGAATATATCGATTTATTGCAGCTACTACTAGACTTACTTATCGTTATTAGTATCTCTTAGAATGCCTATTTCCACTTATATATTAAATTATGCTAAAATAACGAATTTATATGAGCAATACGCTTGGTGTGTTGTATGCGTATGTAAGTGAGTATGTGCAATAATGTACCTGTAAAAAAAAACAAAATATGAAAAGTTCATTATTATAACTATTAAAAACAATGAGTTCCTATGCTCGATTTTCTAGTTGGTAAGTACAGTAAAAGTTGCAGGTGAGTATCTTCATTTCATGAACTTTACACCTAATAATCCAAAAGATTAAAAGATATGTTAAAAGGTGTACTTTGAAAATAATGCATATTTTGTATGAAAGAATAGAAAGTAGATGAGGAGCAACCTTATTCTTTACTGGAATCATTCTGTAGCTTATTTATATCGGTCTTTGGCGTTTTCTTTTAAATTCTAATTTTCACATTTTATATGTAATACTGAAGCTATTTAAAGGAATCTTCCCAACTTTACTTTTTATAAAACAATTTTAGCATAATTTGTAAGCAAAGCAAATATTTATTGTGATTTAATTATTACAAGTTAGTGATATTTGCATTCTTTTATAAGATGTTACTCTTATTAATAAGTATGGGATATGTTATATACTATGAATGGAAATTCCATAGCCCAAGTAATATGTTTAAGCCCAGTACATATCGAAACAATCCAGAAATATGTGATTAATTTCATTCCTCTTATGCCACTGGAAAGAGTGCTTGTTTGTTTCTTCCAAGAACTGATATGATTTTCATGAAACCATGAAACCATTTGATTTTTAGTATTAATTTGATTGTCCCTATCATATTGACTTATTAATCAGTTATTAATTTCAGATGCACGAGTTGTATCAATAATGGAACGTTTGCGTTCCACAAGTGAACTTAGTCAACTAGATGCTGCTACTGAATTAGCCGATATGCTACTTTTGGGCAACGAAGAAAGCCTTCCAAATTTACCAATTAAAGATATCGTTCATGCCCTCATTATATTACTTCAGAAGGAACATAATTTTGTATTGGTTAGTTGAAGTTTCGACTCATCAAAATATACTGAAAGTTTTGCTTCGTACGGTGATATTAGTTCTTTGTAGCAATCTGTTCGCGCAGTGATAGTCAGTCATACCAATACCGTAGATGCTTTGTAATTTTTTTTTATTCTGAGTGACTTGAATCAAGCATATGGTTCAAGTTTTGCTAAATTGCTGGAATCAGTCCATTATCAGAAACAGTTCAGTGGCTAATGTCATTATTCAGTATGGTTTTGAATATTTTTCTTTAGATGCTTACGGCTGCAAGATGTATATCAAATATGCTGGAAGCTTTGCCACGTGCATTACCGGTAGTTATCGATACAGTACCACATCTTCTTGAAAAGGTTTCTGTTACCAGAATTTATTTTATTCAGTTAGTAATGCCTATTGATATCATCTTGCAAGCTTAATGATTATTGTTTATTGTGATACTATTTCTGATAAACTAAAATAAAGTGTTTTTCGATAGGACTTAAAAAATAAATAAAGAATTCAATAGAACTGCAGATATGACACAGTAGATTTATTGGCAGTCATTGGTAGCTTACTAAACTGGACTCAAAAGAAATCTTTTTTATTAATTTCAATTTTTGAATTCTCAAGCCTAAATTTTAATAAGTCACTAAGAGTTTGATAATATTCTTTTGAATATTGTTCGGTCATTATATAACTATAAATGTAAATATAATAGTTCTTTTACTATGATGTTATTATTCTAATACTGACATCAGAATCACAATATCATATAAACGTAATATAATTTTTTTATATAAAAATTATTAGTAGAACAATAAGCAATTCTAAAATCTTTTTTTTTCCGATTCTTTTCTTTAAGGAAGAGTGAGACTGATTTCGACGAGATGGTATAAGTCCTGGATAATTTTTTTTTTTTTTTTAGTTGAAACGTATTGAATGCATCGATGTAGCGGAACAGTCATTAATGGCTTTGGAAGTAATGTCAAAAAGAAATGGAAAAATATAATGTCAGCTGTAAGTTTCTCATATGACTTTTTTCCGTTAACATAGTAAGCTTTTCATTGATATTAACTGTCGTTATTTAATATATGTTAATGGAATATATTTTGTGGAGTTTTTGTTATGTGTTACAATATTTTCTCTAATACATTGAAAATTGACAATCTCGCCATCTGTCAAATTGAAACAAATTTCTGTTACTCACGATAGCGGATAGGATAATCAACGAAAGGCAGGAAAGTTATGCTACTAATGGTTATTTGAGATTAATAAGAAAATTGCTATAAAAATTATTCGGTTAGACATAGTGAATAGTTTAATCCATTAAATTATATATAAAGTTTACATCTAAATAGTTTTTATTTAGAATTTTTATAAATTTAGGGTGGCATCGCAGCGACGATATCACATGTTGATTTCTTCTCCGTTCCATCGCAGCGTTTAGCGTTTCAAATAGCTGCTAACTGTGCGACATATGTATCAGCTAATGATTTTTCTCAAGTGCGTGAGTCATTGGCTGATCTCACTCAGCGACTTTTAATTGAGGTGAGAATGATTTCCTTTTTTCAAAAGTTTGTGACAAAAATAAAAATGCGTAATGAGAAAATTTTTCATGATTCAGTTTTATAAGAAACAGGATTTTCATTCTAAGAAAAAATTAAAAAGATGTCTCATACGTAGTTTTAAGATTCTTCTTAATTAAAATCGTTTATGGAATATTTTCTTAAATACGATTTCCTTCCTCCTGTAAGTTGTCATCATTTTCCAGGATAAGCGATGCCTAGAATCAATTTGTGTATTGTTTTGCCGTCTTGTGGATAATATGCGTAACCATGCTGATAAGTTGCGAGAAATAGCGGGTCAAAATCATGCTTTGTTGAAAAATGTACAGCAACTACTTCTAGTACAACCTTGTGCCGTAGGACCGAATACATTCCAATCATTAATAAGGATGTTGCGTTCAATGGCTTCCAGGTGTAGTGATCTGGCAGTTGCACTAGTTTATATGGGTTAGTTTTTTTGGATTTAGAAGAAGTAAACAAAGACTGCATACAACAAATATATCAACAGATGCAAGTGATTTGATGATTTATATATTAATTATATGATTTGTTAATCAGATAACTGAGTTGATAAATAACCTAATTAATTGCCAAGTACCGAGATGAATATTTGAATTTCGCCATCACATTATTGCTTTATCATACGTATTTTTTATAGATTTTGCTAGAACTATCAAATTTCTGATTGTTGGATCAAAAGAGGGTGATCATACAGCGTTTGAAATTGTCGATCGTCCACCACAGCACTTACAAGAATTAGTTTATCTAGCGGGGTTAATTTTTATTTATGTTTTATACTTTGTTAAATTTTGTCTAATAAATTTCATCTCTTAAATGCCAAGTTTTCATCTTTGTGATCTCAATGACGACTAATGCCGTGTAATGAGAAATATCAGTTATTAAATGACAGAATAATTGGTTTAATTATAGTATATTTTACATATTGAATTATGTTTGAATTATATATGCCACGATATGAGAAACATTTTTTTAACTGCAGAGAACTTTCAGCGCAGAAAAAAACGACATTGTAAAATAATTTTAATGAGAAGGATGCAGTCTGCTAACTGTAGTTAAGATTTCTTTTTTTACAGAGAACTAATGCCACGTTTACCAGTTGATGGCATATTTGAAATAGATAATGTAATGCTACGTTCACATGGTACTTATTATGATTTTCAACCGACAATGTGGTACTGGAAAGATGATTCTAGTCAGTGGTTACCGTTTACTCATTTCGATTCACGGCTTATTGAGGTATCCTTAATGCTGTTCTTTCGAAAAATGTTTTTCAAAAAAAAGAATAGGAGCTTGTTGTATGAGAATGTTTACATTTTTTTAGCTACTAAGTTGTGCGGCGTTACTCTATCTCTACTTCTATGATTGCGGTAGTTTTCTCATTAAGAAAATAAAGAACAAGTGTTTTATAGAGTTATTATATATAGATTTAATTGGAACCAAAAGCAAATAAAGCAGTTTAAGCAAACAAAGTAGAAATAAATTTTAGTCATGTTTTTTTGATTTTTGTTGAAAAAAATTAATACTCGAATAAGAATTATTTCATACAGTCTTGTAAATTTGTGTATTCTATAGATGGCATATACAACAAATGAAACAGAAGTAAATCTTCAAATTAATGGAAATGTTTATAAAATCGATTTGCAACGAATGGTACAACGAAATCACTCGACGGGTAAAGAAAGAGCTATACAAAGACGGGCATCCGTTTTCAGTAAGTTTTTTTTTTCAGTTCGTGATGTTAACAGAAATTGCAATTCGGTTTGTGAAATAAAGAATTCTGCTGCCCTACCCAAAATATTAAGTTCAAAGTTACGAACAAATTTCAGTGAAGCTGTGGTTTTAAGTAACTTAATAGATCTCGTGTTAGAAACAGTGGCTACTCGCACTTCGTTGCAATTTCTATATGCTTTACTGGATCAATTATTTAATTATTGAATTATCTAGCTTATCAACTGTACAATCAGCTTAGATGACCTTATTAAATTATGCATGAAAAAATATTCGAAATTTAGCTAATAAGCATATCTGACACTAAAATATATTTAAATATTCTAATAGATATTTTACAGAAAGTAAAACAGCATCCCTAGAAGAAGATCGTCGTTTGGAATTGATGAAAACAGAGCCAGTGCTCCTAGAACAAGTTGTGCAATTACTTCTTCCAATATTAGTGGAAATCGATGGCAGTTCAGTAAGTTTTTTTTTTTTTTTAATCTTTTTTATTTGCTAGGAATTTCTATCGGTTTGACGCAATTTCTGCATTTTGGATTCTTTGCAGAGTGGTCCAGCACTACGTTATGAAAGCTTACGTGTAACTTTAAGAATGATCTATCCATCTGATGTAAGAGTACTAAAAGATATTTTGGCAAATCTTCCTCTTGCCGGACATATCGCCAGTGCTCTAGCTAGTGCACGAAGTAAAGATCTTTGTGTTGTGGCATCAGCATTGCAATTAGCTCATCTGCTTCTGGATAAATTTCCCGATATGTATGAGCCATTATTCAAACGCGAAGGTTGATTTAACTTCTCTTTTTCTTATCTCAATTTTTTTCTGTAATCATGAAGGTGGAGAAGGACAAATAAATTATTGTGCGATTTTTTTTCTTGTTGGCTGAAGGAGATCTTGCATCAATCATTTTTTAGCGGGACTTTTCTTAATTTTCTGATCTTGGTCTTTCTAACTAAAAGGAAGAGCTGCAGAAAAGAAAAAATAATAGTTAATCTTTCCAACTTTTTATCAAGTGACATAGAAACGTCTTGATTATGGTTCGTATTTTTCGTGATTAGTTGAAATTTGAAGGTGTTGCGCACGAAATTGAAAAGCTGTCCAAGATGAAGCTTGAATCACCAGTATCAGCCCCATCTACACAACCAGCAATATTGGCTTGTGAGCAAGATAATGTAACTGCTGCTATCGGAACACGAACTCGAAGTGGCCTGAAAACACGAGCATCGTCGGAGATGGCGGAAGCAGCATCATTAACTAGTAAATTTTTTAAATAGTTTTTTGCTGCAATATGGAGAAAATACGAGATGGAAGCCATATTTATTTTTATCCGATATAATTGTTTTGTGTATTTTCCATAACTGATTAAGATTTGGTTAGAAAATTTGCAAATATTTCATCAGTCAAACCGATCACCAGACTACATGCAGAGCAGAGCATCAGGGTTGTTTTATTATTCAAGTGCACGAATATTTGCGAAGAAAGATGGCAATACAATTTACCAACCTGTGCACGAAATTCAAAATCTGGATAGTTTCAGCTAAACAAAGAACTCGTAATATTACGCAGTTGGCAGTATCAACTGCTGAAGCAGGTCCAAGCTCAAGTAATGCTACTCGTGTTATCGTTTCACCGAATGGTGGTCGCCATCGTCGTAAAACTTCACCCGAGAGGTTTGAATCCTCTCTTTCTCTCTCTGACTTTGCACTTGTGACGGTGCGGAATATTTCATTTCCATAGATATATGTCTGTCAATAGATTGATCATGAGGAAATTGTGAAACAGTTATAAAGTAATGCAGTTCAAATTGATTCTATTTTTTAACAATTTTGTTTGGAATGCAATTCACCCATATCACATCCATTACAACAAATATCTTTCACTGTTCACATCTCACATGTTATTTAGTCTTACATGTTTGAATTAATTATAATCGGATTATTGTTTAACAATCATAGCACTAATAATAATATCACTATGCTGAAAACTTGCATAATTTCGAAATATCTCATTCAGTGGTCACTCGTCCCATCTTTTGAATTTAACATTTTCCAATTATTGGACTTCCTGGTCTATTAATGCGGGAAGTTTTATGATTGTGAGGAAAATTAGAAAATTCAGTACTTTCAAGCTTTACCGGTTAATGAGCTTCTGAATGAGATTCACATTCCCAAACATGCCAATATGTCTAGCATACCATACCAATGTTGTGCTGTTCTTTTCAGCCAATTTCTAAAGTGGATGATTGTATTAGCAATTCGATAGATATTTTTAATCTTTTAATAAGATTTATGCACGGATATGATAGTATTGCCTAATTGCAGTCCTATATCTCGTAAGGAATCACGTCGTAAAACAACACCTTCGAATTTTCTTCATACATTACGTTTACCATCATTTCGCATGCCGGGCATATCATCAGCTACCGGACATTCGCCACATGACAGCACATCACCAAATAACACGCTTTCATCATTTTTCACTACTATCGGTCAATCTCAAGCAACATCAGTACATCACTATCCTTCAGGTAATTTATTATCCACTATAATCGGATCTATTGCTCTGATGCTTTGGCTCAGTATGAGTTACGTGTGATCATTTGTTGATTTGCTTGTACAGAATGTATCTTGGGAATGTACAAAATTTTTATTTACTCTCTCTAGCTTAGCTGGCATTTTAGGATCTGCTAGTTCGACAAGCGCACCGTGTTCAGCTCATACGTCTGCATCGCGTGCACGCATTTCGACATTCGCGCCGTCAACTACTGTAGGAAGTTCATGTTCGGCTGTTTTGATGCAATCATCGTCTACTGGTCATAATTCATTTACATTGCCACTATCATCTACCGGCGGATCTGGTCTAAATCATCAGCAACGTGAAATAATCCGTCAGTGGATACGTAAAGAAGGTTCGCCATTTGTCAATGCTGTTTGTATACTTTCGGTTACTGGATCGTTTAAACATAATTCAAACCAATTCATTAAGTCGAACTTATTTTTTTGAAAGCTTCACCGGTCTAATTATCTACTCTATTAGAGAAGATTGTGCTTTTCTCATCTCTTTATTTTTCTTACTTTGGCTTATCTTTTCAGTTTTTCAGAGCCAAAAATTCTCATTTTTCGCTGTAGCATAATAGTCTATGTGACATAAAGTTACTGAAAGTTTCCTGATAATATGTGTTGAACTTCCAGATATTTTTTAGCTGAGTATTTGATCCAAATGTATTTTTCGACACCATCAAGTGGCATCGACGGTTCAGTCCCATCACTTTTAAGTCGTTTAACTTCTATTGCTGCATCACTTGCAAGTGATAAAGACGTTGGAAGCGCTGCACTTATTGGATTTAAGGTGAGTCTGTTTTTTGTAATAGGGTCAGTATTTTAATTTATAAGGTGGTATGAAAAAATAGAACTTAAGATTTAAGAGAGGATTGAGAAACAACTATTCAATGCTTAATTTACAAATTTTATTGTTTGCAGACAATTTTATTGGAAAATGATGTAAGTGCCTTTGAATTGAATCATAGTGGTGTGCTTACTTCCCTCTGTAAATATATTACGAGTTCCTTACCATCATGTCAACCACCGCGTAAACTTCGTCTTAAACGTTTTGTTGCGGTTTTTATGTCCCTTACGGTACGTTCAGCTGTTTATTATTGCTTCAAATTCTCTATTTATCCAATAGAAAATGACATATGTCTTGTGAGATATTAAAACATGCTTTAAGCTTATGGTACGCCATGGTATATATCATAAGAATGAGAAAAAATGACTTTTTTCTTTGTCATTATTATTATTTAATAAATTATTCAGTAAGGAAACATCATAAAAATATTTACATAAAAAAATTTTCTACAATGTTTAATCGGATTAATTTCGTAAGGTAAATTATATGTTATGTTATTTAGAAGAAATTATTTTATAGATACAATCCTATGATACATCTGTTATATGAGACCCTAACGCTTTCGGGAAATTCTATTAATTGCTTCAAAAAATTATTTGTTGATGCCTTTCACAGGAAGAAAATGTATTTTCAAAATTTTTTAGCCAGATAATTTGAGACCTGCGGATGAATCGGAATGTTGGGTAGCTTTCGAAACTCTTGTGACGAAACTACTCGCATCAGTAGCACAACATGAGCAGTTCCAGGTTCTTTATTTTTCATACCTTAATAATTGTCGGAAATAATAGCTTTCATTTTAACTAAAATGGTCATTAAATGATTGAAAATTACAGTTGATAATTGCATCTATTAGTGCGTAAATTTAAGAAATAGAAAATTGGTGTTCTATTATCATATTCAAGAAATTATCATAGCGTTGAATAACTTCTCACTTAAATATTCGAAATATGTACGTTTAATAAATTGAATTGTTTTGTTAATGACTGTTTAATTTTTCCGCATTGGAAAGCGGTTAATGGAGCTTTTTAGGTGAAAGTTACTGATATGGGTGGAATTGTAACAGGTAGTTCGGGTGGAGCTTTGCGTGGTTCGCAGGCGTTACGTTTCTTCCAAACTCATCAAATTCGTGTATGTTTATGCTGTTAGACTGATATTTGTTACGTTTTTTTTTCGATTTTTAAAAGATATTCGAATTTGCTTGAAAATTAGATATTTGGAAAGTAAATATTACATTTGTTTCAGTGTAATTTGAAGCGACATCCAACTTGCAGGGATTTGAAAGAATGGAGGCATGGACATGGTTCCATAAAGGTTTGTTATTAAAAACAAAATAACCATTAATAACAGGATCAGATAAGCTAATCAGATGGTATTGACATTTGAGATAGTTGATAATGGGTACGAAGTCAGAAATAATTGTTTCGCGGAGATAGAAATAACATTTTCTTATATAGGTGGATCCGTTCACTTCAATTTCGGCTATTGAAAGATATTTGCTGGATCGCGGAATCGGTTACGTGCGTGCAGAAGATTCATCTGGTGATGATGATGGTAGTGATGATGACGAAATGCCTTCTGTGAGTTAATCATCAGAAAACAAGTAATTTCGGATTATTTTAAAGATTAAATTTAATTTAAAAGTGAATTCTAGGAAGGATCGGTATCAGGTGGAAATTCTCAGCCAGGTCGCATAGAAATATTGATAAACGACGAAAAAGTTCCAGGGCATATGTCCATTTTACAGGTTTTTCCATTTTATTTTCTTTTGTTTTTTACTTCGTTGCAAATTTTAACAAATTTTTCAACTGATTTAAATTTTCTTCATTTTTTAGACTTTTTTTATTAACTGAGTATATACAGGATTTTTTGCTTAGTAGTGTTGGCGATATATGAATATTTCCTAAGGAAACTGATAAAATCATTTGTGTCTTATTTTGCAGGCATTAAGACAATTTGGACAAGTAAATTTGGGTGATAATGCAGATCACTTTGCGGTTGCAACCGGTATATGGGTGAATACTCATACCCTCTACTACCGAGCTGCTGCGCCATTGCAATCTGAAGCATCCGAAGAATTATCAACAGCAATATCCACAACCAAGTCACCTTCTGGGAAATCCGACAAACGAGAAAAACGGCCAAAAATCGATGAAAAACTATGGATCGGTTAGGATTGTATCTTTTACTGGATAGATTCAGTTTCAAACTAAATTTTGAATGACAAATGAAATTATTTTGGAAATCAGTAGTCTCGCATCTGCTACTATATTTCAATGGTAATAAGTATGGATAAATAATTTTCCTCAGAAAATTTATGATTAAATTTTGATGACATAGATTTCTTTCCGTTATAACCAATTAGTTTATATTAGCATTTTTTGGCTTAGCTTAATTTTCTTCCAAATTTCTTTGTTTTATGCTTTTGTTAAAAACTGCTCAATACTTTTTTGTCCTTATGGAAATTTCAGATAGAAATGGATTTTTACTTTTTCTTTAAAAGTTTAAATTATAAATTTGTCGATTGTCTGCAATACAGTTATTATGAATCATTTAGAAGGGGAAGTTCCGGTTAGCGGATGTCCGTTGGATCCATATTTAACGAATACGTTACCGGTCGATGTAGATGATCCTTGTGTGCCTTCACTTGTTCTTCTCCGATGCCTTTATGCTCTTAATCGTTTTTGGTGGAAACTATTTGAGGATGAGGATGTACCACCCACTAGTCATGCTCCACTTTTACCGAACACGTATGTGTTTTACCATATATAGATAAGAAATGACAAATATACAATTGAGGGGAAATGGATCGACTTCTGTGCTAAAGAAAAGGGCGGAAGCGATTCGCATAATATTAAGAACTAAATTTTTTTCACTTGTATTGAAGTAATGAAATGTCTTGCTTTGATTTTATGAATGGCAATTAAATAATGTCCACAACTTATGTTGGATGTTTTATTTAGAGCTTTTCACTCATCAAAGCTTAATGCAAAAATGGGACGTCAGTTGTCCGATTTTTTATCCGTTGCAACTCAGCAAATACCCCAATGGACTGGTGATCTAATCAAAGCAGTGTTAGCTATCAATTTTGTTATTGTTTTTCTTTTTACTATTAAGGTCGGATTTTGTCAGTCATAACATATCAATCAAGTTTTTCAGGTCATAGCATATCAGAAAAATTTTTCCATCTTATCATTAGTAGTGTAGAGAATTAAATTATTAGAATACAGCTCACATATTGTGAGTTCTTGTGCTTTAGTTGATTTGTTTCTATCGAATGATTATGAAAATTATGAAAATCCTTATTTTAGCTCTTCAGTTTTTATGGGAAAGATTCATTATTTCATATATTTTGTAAAATTTGTTGTTGCAGGCCTTTTATCTTTACATTCTCATCTCGACGCAACTACCTGTATTGTACTGCCTTTGGACGTGATAGAGCTCTGATGCATCTTGTCAATCAAACGGACGGTGGTCAGAACGATGGTGAAAGTGGACGTCTGACTCCACGTCTTGAGAGACGTAAAGTGTCGGTACGTCGGGATGATTTGCTTCGTCAAGCAGAACAAACTCTTCATCATCTTGGATGCAGTCGGTTAGTGATGTATAAATTGCTCCACTATGTATATTAATTTTATTTGTCCAGCTTCGCGCGATTTCTTCCTTCTCTAACAAAAATCGCGGCAATACCGACGACATCCATATAACTCTCCATTATAATAACGCGGTAACAAAGTTTTTCTGGGATTTGAAATAAAAATAATGACGAATAAATTTGTTTGAAGCCTCTGTTGTCTTAGACGTTTTTGAATTCAAAAAAAAAAACTCTATTTCGCAAAAAGGAGTTAAACATTCGGTAAGCCCTTTCTGCTGAAGAATAATGAAAATATTAGAACATGTCACAATAAATTCAAACTCTTGTAACAAAGTAAATACTTTTTTTTTACCATCTTTAACAAAAATAAAATATTTCCTGCTTCAGAGCAATGCTTGAGGTTGGGTTTGAGGGTGAAGCAGGTACTGGTTTCGGTCCAACATTGGAATTTTATTCCACTGTGTCACGCGAAATACAAAAATCATCATTACGACTTTGGCATGGTCGTACTTTGACTGCCGCGGTTGATGGGAAAGGTAATTTATTTTGTGAAATTATAAGTTGCACTTTTTGAATCTCTGGTGTTATGTACTGAACAGAAAGTTGTTATTAAGTTATTGCTGAAGCTTTAATTTTTAATTATGTTTGAAATTATCGGTTATTCAAATACTGTGTACACGTTTCAGATGGACCGACGACGAACTACATCACAGCACCTGCTGGTCTTTATCCTGCTGTTTTCCCTCACAAAGTGCTAAACAACGGGATGCTCGTTCAAAGAAATTCGAATTTATTGGACGTTTATTAGCGCAAGCCTTAATTGATTCACGTATGGTTAGTATTTTTGTTGTGAAATGTTAATAAAGAATGGTTATTGATATTAACTGCTGGCCCAAAGTTGATAGAATGATCATTAATTATATCAAACGCTATAGTTTAACTTTTCGAGTAATAAACAACTTTTGAAATAGCAGCGTTATATAATAGGCAGCACTATGTATGCATCACTATCAATTAAGTTTTGACGCACGAATGATTTTGTTCCTATATCAGGCTTATTTTTAGCTGGACATCCCGCTTAACCCTGTGTTTTTCAAATGGCTTTGTGGTGAAGATAAGATGTTTAGTTTAAGTGATTTAGAAGTTTTCGATAAGAGTTTATATCAGTCATTACGCGCACTCATTCTTACGGATCCAAATGATTTCGATTCACTCGAGCAGGTAAAACTGCGAACGGTTATTCACGTTATGCTTAATAAAATATCATTAATTAGCGTTATAGCTGTAGTAGTTTATTTTAATTTTTTCAGGTTGCTTGATTATGATGGCATCGATCATTTTGATATACTGATCTTTAGAGTAGAAATACTAGGTTTGATAAGTTGTGACTAATATTTTCTTTTATTAATTTACTTTGCATACGGTAATTTGGAATGCTCAAAATTGAAATTTAAGAAGCAGGAGTAGTTAAATATGAAGCCTGTATTTTCATTTTATTTTGTTAATTTTGATGTTTTTACTTGCAGTATTTCACTCTACCGGGTGATGAAAATTTCGAGCTTATTAAAGGAGGAAAGAATCGCCTGGTGACTAGTTCAAATGTAGTTCAGTTTGTTAAGGTTTCTTTTTCTTATAATTTCATCCCAATTTAAATTAACAGATTTTTCCTTTTACTCTTTACAAATCGGTGAGAATGCTAGCAGTTCCGTCTGTTCTTTTTCCAAAGTTTATCAAAAGATAAAGTTGCTTCATTACCGTAAAAGATGACTATTCAGTAGGATATTAAGGTAAGTTAATAGAGTGTGCACTATTAAGTTCTTTTCTGGAGAAGTAGTATGGGCAGTCATTCATTTATTGTTTTTTAAACCAAAGCAAACAGTAGTGACTTATTTTTTGATGTATTGAAGTAATGAATTATTTTTATGATATGAGTATATATATATATATATATATATATTCTGCATAATTTATGTGATGAAAAAATAAAAAGTATTGTGTTATATGTGGTTTTTAGCTAGTAGCTCATTGGCTATTGGTCGAAGGCGTACGGCGTGAAATGGAAGCCGTACGTAGAGGCTTTGAAACAATTATCAAAATAGACGATTTAGCGTCTTTCACTCCGGATGAGGTTGTTTTGCAGTTTTGTATCACAGTTCTTTCATTGTCTTTATAATAAACCATCATGACATTTCATGGTCAAAATCAAATCTTATCCAATATTTAACAGTTATTCAATCTTGGAAATCTATGCCCCTGATATCATGCTGGATAGATAAGATTATTCATTTTTACCAATCGAAATCCTTAGCCATTCGATACGATAACACAAGTTTTTAAAGAGAAATAGTAGAAAAATAAGTGGCGATTAATTGATTTAAAAGAGCATTACGAATAAATTAATCAATATAATTTTACTTATTTTTTCTCAATTTATCATAGATGGAAGAACTGTTTTGTGGTTGTTCGGAAGAAACGTGGAAACGCACTTGGAATGAATCAGCATTACAATCGGCTATAAAACCAGATCACGGGTATACTCATGATAGCGATCAGATACGGTGGCTTATACAAATGCTCGCCTCTTACGATAATCAACAGGTCTCATTTCTTCATTTCTACCGAAAATACCATAGCCTGTTAGTAATCAATAGCATTTTTTAGACCTTATATGATATTTATATAATGGATGACAAGTCTACAGAAAATTTCTCCTTTAAATGATAAATAGAATTTGATTAATCAGAATCGAAAATTTCGATTTTATGAAAAAAATGTCAGACATTAGCAGTTGCGAAATTTTATTGTTGTAGTATAAAATGAAATATCAAAAGATTTGTCTAATTAGGAATTGATACAGTCACTTTCTTCGGTACAATAATTTATGGAATGCGAAGCTCTCAGTTTTATAGATATTATAACAGCAAGAGAACCTGCTTTTATTTTATTGCAGGATCGAAACAACTATCTAGTATTAGTAGCATTGTGGAAGTAATCTTGAAGAATCGGATAAATAAATTGTTTTGACAAGTTCATCTATTCCTCTTAATTTCTTATATATAATTTATTTATATTCTTTTTTTTTTGCAGCAAAGAAAATTTCTGCAATTTGTGACTGGTTCACCAAAACTTCCAGTTGGCGGTTTTCGTTCACTGAATCCGCCGTTAACAGTTGTAAAAAAATCGGGTTCGTATGCAAATGGCGATGATGAACTTCCATCGGCGATGACATGCTATAATTATTTAAAAATTCCGGCATATAGTACCTATGAAGTATTCCAAAAACGGTTTGATGTAGCACTACGTTTCATTTACAGTTTCCATCTAACGTAGTCGAAATTCTCCTCATCACTTTGATTCATCACGCTGGCTGTCAATACTTTCTCGTGGGATTAATCGTTCCTACCACCTTTTTAATCAGTACTCTTGAATTATTTTCAAGTTTTTGAAATTGATAATGTCTTCTTTCAGTCCATTGTTCCTCTGGGATAACTGATTATCATTATGTTGAATTTTCTCCCTAATTTTTTACATTATCTGTATATTTTTGAAAGTGATTAAATGAACAGAATTTTATTTCCTATATTTTGCCATGGACTAATTGAATTTAATTTGAGTAATGGTAGCAATATTTGTAATAACAGCAATAAAAGTTGTTTAGAAATGGTGGTTGAAGTAATTTTAATATTTAGATATGTTTGTCATATTATTTGCTTATCATCATATTCTGTTTATATCATTTCAATATTCTTACGTGTATCATTCTTTTCTTTTGCTAGTTAATGAATTTTTGAGCTTTCTATTTAGTGGTGCTTCCAACTGTGAATTTCGATTACTGAATCAAACGATATTAACAGAATGATGGGCCTAATTTTGCTATCTTTTGTCACTGTGTATATTCATTCCTTATTTGCTTTCGGGATTTTGAGATTCTCTTAGTGTTCTAGGTGATTTTGAAATTTCGAAATTTATAAAACTTTATAATACAGTGAGTTGTTATCGAGTCTTTGCTGTTAAATTTAAAGTTTTAATATGCCATCATACTACGGGTCAGTTTTTAGGTTGAGAGATTTTAGGGTTGTTCATTTTGACACAGATAAGCATGACATAATTCTTACAAGCAGTAAGCGTTAGCAATAAATTTTATGATTTTTGCTATAGGATCTTGAACTTCATGCAAAAAAATGATTCAAATTGGAAAGCCGTGCATATTTTTCCTTGAATATTTACTATAAGATCGGATTTACGATTTTTTAACTTAAAGTTTCCTAAACATTTTTGTAGTTTCAAATAATTTTGACGAATTTTCTCTGTAAATGTTAATTTTGAATTATTTAAAAATAGCATATTAAGATTTAATTGATTTCAATAATCGTAATAATAATTTTTAAAGTTGATAAAAATTATATGATATAAAAGAAGTGATACTTTTCTTTTTTATTTGTCCATTTCTTTTTATATCTTATTGCCATTTTCTTTCGTAATTGCATCATGATTTGTATACAGTTTGAGAAATCGGTGAGAAACTGTGACGATATCATTTGTCGTGATGTTATTGACAGTGAAAGATAATTTTGATAATTTTTAAGAAAGTTATATTTGATTTTAGTCAATTATGTGCAGAATTTATATTGTATATCATTATTAGTATATGAGTAATACTTGATAGCAGCGATCATTATATACTACTATTTGTATATGAAAAAATTTTTGTTTAACTTTTATTCTTGAATTGACTTGTTCCAACAAATATTTCCTTATAATTGTTCGCTGAATTGAAATTAAACGTTTTCTTTTCTCTATTAAGTTGACTTAAACAATATAAATTATATTACTCCTTTCCGTGATTATTATCTATCTTGAAATATTAATATTACAGGTGAATAGTCGTAGCTATTATGTTAAATTGATAATTTGATGAAGATATTGAGCTTAGATAGATTAAAAAAATCAGTTATTAACGATTTAAAATCAGTTATTATTTAACGATTTACATACAAGTATTTAATTATGGAAGTTGAATGTTTATCAATGATCATTCATTAAATCATTGATTAGAAGCTACAGTGTACTTAGGTAGAATATAATATAATGTTAACAGATAAATCTATTATTTTCTAATCTAAAATTAATATATAACAATAGCAATCATAAAAAGAAAACTACCTGATATTTATATTCCACTTGTCGAAGCGAAAGTTATAGGATGGATATAGGTCGATAAAATTAATAAAAGTCATAAAGTTCAAAAAATCATAAAATGATGATTTTCATATGAACAAAAACTGATCGTAATGTTGAATTTGTACGAAAAGATTGAATATTGGATCGGGATGGAAAAGCATTTGGTGATGCTTTTAAAATATATGGTTGATTAGTAAGGAAAATTTAAAGCTCTTATCAAACTTCCGTCCAGTTTTTTTTCTTTATCATAAGATAACAGGCTGGTAAGTTGATAAGTGCTAGAAATTCCTATTATCAAAAACAGCAATCAATTAGGGAAAATGTATAATGATGGAAAAGAATTGATAGAATTTAAATGATAATATAGCAGCATATCATATCATAAAGGATTCATTTTTAAATAATTCCAAAATTGTCGAAAAAACTTGTCGACATATTATATAACATACATAATGGTTTGTTTATTTTTATTCGTAAAATTTATGATAATTTTGGGAGGAGCGAAATTTTGTCATAAAATATTAAGTTTGATGTGATAACGAAGATTTGCGAATGAATTAGATTATCAGTAAATTAACTGCTAAATGTGCAAAAAGTTTTAACGGAGAAAAGATAAGAAAAAGTCGAAGAGAAAGAGAGAGAAAAAAAATTGCTAATAATTTATAATTTTGATAATAAACAAATTTATTTAACATTGCTATCATCATAACCATTATTATAATTACCATCATCATCATCACCATCATCATTATCATTATCGATTCATCATTTCATCATAAATATTATCGTCGTTCGTTGGCTTCCTTCAATCAATGTATATTCATCAATCTATAGATGTATATATTCATTAGAAAATGAAATTATTGACTTTGTAATAATTATTATCGAAAATGCATTTCATTCCATTTATGGCTTTTGACCTTTAATTGCTAATCTATCTTTTAGCACATTCCATTAATGGTTTAAATAATTACTTAGAGCCTAGTTGATTATGCAAAAATTAAATCAAAATGACATTTAAAGTTATTTTTAATAATATCAGAATAAAGAAACAAAAGGCTTTACCGTAATCGGTATTGCTACTGTAGCTGAATAAAATGAAAGTACCGTAATGGATATTACTACTGTAATTGAATAAGTTAAAAGTTCAGAAAATAAAGTTGGAGAATTGCAGGCGAAAAGATACATATTTTATTACTTACAGTAGCACTACCGCTTATTACTTACTTTTCAACATATAATGTTAATAGATTAAATGATAATTTGATAGAGAGTTAAAGCTGCAAGAAAAAATTAATCTTGAATAAAAGCGATTGATCATATCGTTTCAAATTATCAGATTTAAACATTATCATTCGAGAATTTTTCCTTGCATGATATATTTCTTAACAATAATTGTAGTTAGATCAATTGCTTAATTAACATAAATTTTAGTTTGATAGTTGAAGAATGAAATAAGTTTTTGATTTAAAAATTGTCAACAAACTAAAAAAAATTAAAAATTATAATCGATTTTTAGTTTATCAAGTAAAGTTCCAGTTTAAAAATGAAATGGATAAATTAAAATCATAATTAACCTTATGGAAAATGATCGAGAAAATGATCGAGATATTATAATTGTAGTAACCGGTTTATAGTTATTATCCATTTTTGATTAATTTATTGATCTGAAGCAAATATCGAGTAAAAGTTTATTTTTTATATACAGGGGAACTTTTATTTTATTAACGAATATTTAATATTCATTTTTTCAATTATCATATCAAATATAATTGAAATAATAACCCATTCTTTCAGTTTGTAATTACTGATACCTGTATGAGTCATCTGTTTACATGTCAAATACATCCTGATATATATATAATGCGAACCTGATCTTTAAGTCTGTCATTGCTGATACCGTTATGAAATCATTTGTTTACCTCTATGAATCATTTGTTTACATGTCAAATATATTTTGATACCATAATAAATTTGACAAATATCATAGCTGTTAATGCTATCCGTATAAAGTTTATCATCATCATCATCATCATCATCATCACTCATCATCATCATCATCATCATCATCATCCCCATCATCATCTTATTGCAAATTGAAGAGATTTTAATTGAGTAAAATGCTTAAAAGAAATAAAAATTGTCGAAAAAAATTTCGCAGCAAATTGAAAATCTTTTTTTTGAAATTATATTAAAAATGAATTTTTAAAATATTTTGATAATACAAATATTTCATTCATTCATTCATTCATTCGTACACTTTGTATATTTTATAGAAATTCAAAATTGTTACAAATAAATGAATTCAACGAAAATGTGAAGTATCACTTCAACTAATAATGCATTATGAAATATATTTTATGAATATTTTGCTCTAAAAAAAATAGAAAGAAAGAAGGAAATTTATTTTTTTTTTTTTGTAGTAGAAAATAATTTATGATAAGATTAACTAACATTTTCCATCTCATTCATTCAATTTCTTATTTTATAATTTCTGTTTTTTTTCTAAATTAATTAATTAATATTGAAAGATTAAAATTTATTTTATTTATAAATAAACCTTTCAAGCTTTAATGTTCTTCGAAATTTGGTTTATTTATAAACAAACTTTTGATGCTTTATTGTTCTTTTTTTTTAAATTAATTAATTAATATTAAAAGATTGAAATTAATTTTATTTATAAGCAAACTTCTGATGCTTTATTGTCTTTGCATTTCTAATTATTTTACTAAATAATAATTTCGTTTTATTTTAAAATGGAACTAATTTTTAATACATATATGCGCATAAATTGAATTTAAATTACAATTTGAAATTAAATATAAATTGAATTTAAATTACAAATTGAAATTAAATATAAATTGAATTTAAATTGATAAAATAAAATAAATTCTTATTCCAAAAATTACAAATTTTAATTAATATTTTAGAAAAAAACGAGAAAATTGCTTCAAATTTTTAATTTTAATATGTTTTTTCTATTTTTTTATGAAAAATTTTTATCGATTAATTTGTTTGGAATGAAAAAATTTTTAGCAAAATATATTTATTTCATCTTTATCATCATCAAATAAATATATTTATCATGAGAAAAAAAATTTGATTTCTAGTCAATCATATTTTTAAAATTTAATTTAATATTTTATATTATATACGAAATTATTTACAATTTGGTTCTATATCAAAATTCAATTTAATGTTTTATATTATATGCGAAGATTATTGTTGTTGTACATATATCCATTTCTCACATTTATCAATAAATTAAATTGAATTATGAAAAAATTGATTTCTGATAAAGTTGATTACATACAACAACATTAGCTCAGTTCATTTTTGATATTTTAAGTAAAAATTTTTTTTTATTAAAATAATTTTTATCAAATTATCGAAATAATTAAAAAGGAAATATTTATATATCATATAAATAATAATTTTTATTACAAAATTTTTTTTCAAAATGAAATTATTTCATAAATGGCAATGTTTACATTAAATAAAATATAAATAAAAGTTATTTTATTTTTTTATAAAATTTTTGGCAAAAAAACGAAAAACATTCAGTTAGTAAATATTTATTTTGCATTTTTCATAAATTTTATTTTTATTGCTAAAAAATATTTTTCAAATTATATCAAACATTTCAGATTATATCAAATGATGGGGGTAGATTTGAAGAAGGAAAAAAATTTTTTTTTAAAAAACAAAATTGAAATTAAACAAATATTAATGAATTATTTAGCAAAATGAAGTTTTATTTGGAATAATCTTTAAAATATAAATATTTGATATAAATTAAATAATTTATATCAAATAATGAAATAAAATAATAATAACTTTTTTTTGATAAAATTAATCTTATCAAAAATATTTGATAAGATTTGAATTAATTTGCAAATATTTTCATTTATTAAATAATTAATTAAATCAAAATTATTATATTAAAATAAAAATTATTTATTAAATAAAAATTTTATTGGAAAAAAGAAAAAAATTTTCATAGTTTATAATCAAAATTAAAATTATTTACAAATGAAAAAATATTACTTCACCTGACGGATACGAATTTTCTTTTTTTTATAAAATTTTAACTTTATGCAAAATGATAAAAGTTCGAAATAAAGTTTGCATATATAATTAATATGTAAAAGTGCTTGAATTAAATTTTAACTTAAATCAGAATTAAATAAAAATTCAAATTGAAAAATTCTTATTTATTATCTTAATAACTATGGCTTACTTTTCTTCTGATATAGTAAAATTCAATGTATTATCATGATAAAGTCAGTGATAATATGAAAATTGAATAAACTGTTTATATTATCATTTAGTGATAAATCATTTACTAAATATATCAATGGTTATCTTATATTTTTGCTATTAATGTTTGATTATATAAGTTTTGTCATAAAAGTTTAGAATTTTAGGCTAAATAGAAAAGAATTTTAATATTTCAATTTGATATAAAATTTATTTTCTAACATAAATAATTTGTATATTTGCATATGTTGTTCTACTAGAAATACATATCATAATGTTAAGTTATCAATAATCAATTAATACTTTCATGATAATTATTAAAAAGAAGTTAATTAATTTTAAAACTATCATCATCAAAACTGATCATTTTGTATTAAAACGATCAATCATTCAAACTATCATTATCAAAATATTTATCATAAATTAATGATAAATGATGCATTATTGACTTCATTTAATATTTATTAAAATAAAATTATATATTATTTAAAAAAAAACAAAAGTTTTAAGAAACAGAAAGAGAAAAAAATGAAAATGAAAGTATTCGTTTTTAATTTTTTTGTGTAAAATTGTAAAATACATTTATATCATTTAAATTGTAAAGTAAATTAATTTAATTTTTGTTCCTCTTTCTTTCCTTTTTCTTTTTCCATGTCATTTCAATTAAAATTAATACATTTACAATTTTTACGACATCCATTTCAAACTAAAATTTTTTCGATTATTTTTTCTTTTTCATTCGTTACTATCACATATGTGATCAAATTAATTCTATTGTCATATCATATTTATCATTTACGTTACATCATTACGTTACATTCGTTAATTCTCTTTTATTTATATTAATTAAATTGTTAGTGTTTGTTTTATCAATTAATGTGATAATTTTGTACTAATTTTAAAAAGAAAAATGATATCAATCAATAATTGTTATAGTATTTGTAGTTGAAATTTTTTAGCAAAAATTAAAAAAATTTAAGTCGATATAAAATAATTATTTTATGTTAATTAATATTATTCGTATTTAATATTTTATATTTAACCAAATATTTTCGTTAATAAAAAATGAAATGGGGAAAAAACAAAAATTAATTATAATTATAATTTTTATATAAAACCAATGTGGTTATTATTTAAGTAATTAATTCAATTTATATTATAAATTAATTCCACCATATAGTTAATGCCTATACTTTTAAAATTGTTAATTAATCGAATTTTATTTGTAATATTTATAAATTTTAAAAATACTTATAAATTATAATTTATAATATAATAAAAATTCTAATTTATATTTTTAATTAATTGCATTTTTCAACTTTAATTGCAAGAAAATTTTAATTAATTAAATCATCGATTTTAAATGTATTTATTTACTTGAAAATATTATCAAATATTATCTCTTGAATTCCTTAAAATATATAATTATCATATACAAACATAAACTATTATATGCTATAAATATTATTTATAAATTTCATAAGAATAAAATTTGCTTTAACAATAATCAAAAATAATAATAATAATAATAATAGCAATAAATAATAATAATAATAATAATAATAATAATAATAATAATAATAATATAATATACAAAAATAATAATGTTCAATCAATAATTTGTTTGTAATTATATCAAAATAATTAATCAATAATAATTATAATATTGATCGTTTCTTTGTATTATCATTTATTTATGTAAATATTTGTACATTAAATTAATAATGCATATTTGTTTTACTATTAGAATATAACAAAATAAACAACAAATTATCATTTATTTATCATTAATAGAAATTTGGCACATACTTTAAATGAAATCCATTCTATTTCAAATATAATATAATGCATCATTTAATTCCATTAACCATTCATTCATTTCAAATAATAATAAATAACAATTGAATCATTGAAAATCATTAATCTTCATATTTGTCATCAATATTGATGATAAATTAGATTTAAAATGTGTTTACCTATTTATGCATGTATATGTTTATATACATATCCATATATATCTGTTTTGTTTGTTTGTTTGTTTATTTGTTTATATACATACGTGTTTATTTGTTTATATGCATGCGTGTTTCTTATTTTTTATTTGACAATATGTGTATGTACACGTGTATATACATATATATCCATATATATCTGTTTGTTTATTTGTTTATATATGTGCGTGTGTTTTATTTGTGAATATATATATATGCGTGCGTGTGTGTGTTTGCGTGTGTGTGTGTGCGTGTTTATGTGTGTATGTGTGTGTGTATGAGTGTATACGTTTGCATATATATATGAATGTACATTTATTTATAGATTTGTTTGTTTATGAAAAAATAAATGATCAGTTTAGATTGGGTTGTGAATTATAGGATGAAATAAATATAGGTTAGCTCTATCAATAAGTTGCCATATTCATATGAATAATTATGGGAAAGAGGAAGTTTATCATTGTTGTTGTTATTGTTGTTGTCGTAGTAATAAGTTGTTATTGTTGACATTGCAATTTAGATAAATATTTCATGTGAAAATGAATGAAAGAATATTTAGGAAGAAGGAAGAGTTTTCTTTAATCAAATGAATAAACAATTAAAAGCATTTGTTGACAAAATGAAAACCTACGACAAATCGCCGCCGTGAACCTTTTTTCATTTGATGTATCGTCCTGATTGAATCGATACAATGACCCTTTCCTTCAATTCTTTTAATTGTTTCCTAAATGAATCAAAATTTTCTTCCATATATCTATCTATCACTATCACATATATTACTGAATTTTAAGTTTTTAAAATTTCAAATTTGAAACAAAAAAATAAATAAGAGATGACGAAGGATAGCTTATTTTCAATTTTATCTTATCATAGATAATAATAATTAAATTAAATAATTTTAATATGATATAGTATGGAATAATATAAAATAATAAATTAATATAAATATAATTTTATCATAGATAATAATAATTAAATTAAATAATTTTAATATGATATAGTATGGAATAATATAAAATAATAAATTAATATAAATATAATTTTATCATAGATAATAATAATTAAATTAAATAATTTTAATACGATATAGTATGGAATAATATAAAATGATAAATTAATATAAATATAATTTTATTGCCAAATTACAAACTACAAAATTACTAATCATTATATTATATAAATGAATTTTTTGTATTTACGAATACAAAAATTCAAGATGATATGCAAATTTTTTTAAATTAAAATTAAATTTTTATCATTTCTTTCCTCTTCTAATGCCTATCTCAAATTAAAACTTTTATCATTTTATCATTTATAGTTTTATTATTTATTTATAACTTATTTGAATTATTTAGGATAATCGTCTTTTTTTAGAAAAACATATTCAAATGATAAATAAAAAATATGATATATATTTCTATTCTATGTTAATTATTTATCAAATACGAAAACTTTTGTAAATAAGTTTTGGTAAATAAAGTTTTGTTGAAAAATGACAGTATCTTATCAGTTTACTGCTAATTTATCAAATCTTCTGTCGCTAATTTATCAAATCTTCTGTACTGTTCAGATTATAAATTTATCATAGAAGTGATAAAATTTTTTTTAGAATTTTATTTAATTTATTTATTATCAAATATCATTAACAAAACTATCACTCTTTGATACATTGAGAATTATCGTATCGTATAATATATTATTAATATTTAAAAGATTATTTCATTAAAAATATTTTTATATGCAAATTATTCCTTTTAAAATTTAATAAATGAATTATCATCATTTCTATTAAAATTTACTCGAATATTTATCATTTATTTCTACAGTATTTTTTCTTACTTTTTATTGATGACATATGATTGATGATATGATACTTATGGCAAACTTATCTAATGCATATTTTTATTTATCATTTATTTGCATACCATTTGACCAAATAGATTTTGCGATTGATAACTATTGATATGTTTGACTAATGCAAATATAAAACATTTGATAATTTTTAAGATTAATACATTTTTCTAATCAATTATACATATATATATGTATAAATTTATTGATTGATATATTGCTACAACAATAAAGATATATATCCGTTTATCAAATTGATGATTATCATTTATATATGTATTTTTTTAAATAAATATTTTAGGTTAATTGATATCAAAATAGCTTGATTCATTGTTATCATGATAATGGTTCTATAGGTGCTGATAATGAATCTAATACATAAATTTGTTAATTAATATATTGCTACAACAATAAAGATATATATCCGTTTATGAAATTAATGATTATCATACATATATGTATTTTTTATGTATGTATTTTATTTTAGGTCAATTGGCATAATCAAAATATTTCAGGTCATTGTTATCATGATAATGGTTTTATAGATGCTTGATAATGAATCTAATAAACGTTGTTGTTAATGATAATGATAGATCGATCTATAGATGTATCCCATTATCATAACAATAATCGGCTGCATATATTTTGATTATGTTAATTAATCAGAAAAGAAAAGTAATATATTTGATATTTATTAATTTAATACCGGAATAACGGATACCAGTTTTATTATTTCAAATTTATTTTCCTATTTTAATTCCCATAATAATTGTTTTTTTTCTATTTATTTATTTATTTTTTTAACCTCTCAATGTAAAAATATATTTTTAATCGAATTATTATTTATTATAAAATAATTGCCAACGAATTGATCAAATTAATCAATCAATCAATCAAATATAAACAACGAAATTTGGATCAAACTTGTTTTTAAACATTAACACCATCCATCTATCTATCTATCTGTATGTATCAATTCTTGTTTTGGGTATATGAAAATTGATATGCTTGATGAATCATATCAGCATTTATATATATATATATATATTCTCTTTCCATATTCATACTATTACTATATTAAACATTTCAACTTCATTCGAATAATTCTCTTCTCTTTTAGCAATATTATTTGCTTATCAAAATTATTTTTTATCTATCATAAAATTCACATATTTTACTTTTGTATTATCAGTAATCATTTTCTCTTATCACCATCTATCAATATTCTCTTATCACAATCCAACAATAAAATAGTTTTGCAATTTACATGAATGCGTAATTATCTCTTATACTTATTGATTAGTTATAAGATTGGATGAAAGAAAATGTTATCAAATATTTTATCTATTCATTGCTTCTATTGAACGATAGGAGTTACAATAATTATTTTAAATAATCAATATTTATCAATTAAATAATACTTATAATGATAAGCAGTTATTATCATGATAAGTAGTATGTTTACTGAGATATTAGTAATCACTATGTAATTATTATTGCTTTTATGATGGAAATTTTAAGAAATTTAAAAAAAAAAAAGAATTTTAAACATAAATCCAAGGTCAATTGATTGCAATCATTTGATTCAAATTCATTGACAACTTAATTATTTCAAATTTATTTTTTCCAATTTATTTGATATCAAATATATTTCTGAATAAGAAAAAATAAAAAAATTTAATTTATATAAATTATATTCAAAGAATAGAAAGTTTTTCGTTTTTAATCAAAAAATTTATTTAATATTTATACTTTAAATAAAAATATTAATTTCAAATATTTTATATATTAAAAAAAATGCAAAATTTATGAAAATATAATTTTATAATTTTAAATTTGCATTTTATTAAATTAAGTTAATTTTATTTATGTAATAAGCGTAATTTATTAATTTTATACGTAATAAGCGTAATTTATTAATTTTATACGTAATAAGCGTAATATGTGGAAAATGATAAAATAAGAAAATAATATATTTATGATATACATCATTTTAATTCGCATTATAAATGTTAAACAGGTATCAATATACGACTTGTCATTATAGAAGAACGAATGATATGATGGTAATATTCGATCTGATTGTTGCATTATATAATCAATGACCTTGATAATGAGACAACAATGATGAGCGATCATTTGATGCCAAATTTGTCAACTAAATATTTCTTACAATATCGTTCATTGACTTTCGATTTATTATTATAGACAAATATTGTAAGAAACATCTCATCTTTCTATCATTGTTATCAGTGATCATTATATCGATTAACTTTTTTTTTTGCTTGCATGCTTATCAGTTCGCACTAGTAATTCTATCAATATTTAATCATACCTATATCTATCATTATGTTTCGTCATAGCCCATTTCAGTAATACAATTCCTCGGAAAGATATTGCAATACAATCTGAAATTATCAGCTTATCAATTACATTTACAAAATCAGTATCAGTACTCTTAATCTTATGCTAATATTGCCATTTTATGGATACCAATCAACGATTAATCAATGATGAATTGAATTCCTATTTCAATAAGTAAATTTTACGAAATAATAATTAAATAATAAATAATAATAATAATTGTAATAAAAATGATTATTTTGTTTTTAATTAATTAATCGATTATTTTATTAAATATTATTAAAATTACAAATTCAATTAAAAATAATTATATTTAATTTTTTTAGTTGCATAAATCGACATAATGGATCAGCGATGAATTTAAACGGAGTACGTTCAACAATTAATGCATGTAATTCAAATTTAAATATATCAAATAAAAATTGGAATTGGAATGAAATGAATAATACCAAAATTAATGGTAATGTTATTATGAGACCTAAAAAGGTTAGAAAATAAAACAAATACAAAATTATTAAAATTTTCCTTAATTAATTTATTAAATTTGTTTGTTTAAATTAAATGAAATCTCTTATTTATTTATTTGTTTGTTTGTTTGTTTGTTTCTATACAATAAAATTTTTGCTTATTTAGTTTAAAAAAAATGATTTATTTTTCATCAATATAAATAATCAATTATTGTTTTTATCAAAATTAATGAATAATTTTGTTTACAAATTTGCAAACTTGATTATTTTGCAAAAATAAATTTATTATTGATAAGTAACATTTATCAATGTTGCTGATAAACAACATTTAGCACTATATAATTTTGGAATAATTTTTAATTTCATTTATAAATTTATTTTTGCATTATTTTTTTGCTGGAACAATTAATATTGTTGTTTATTTTTCTTTTTGATAATAATATAAACAACTTTTTTTTAGTTAAAAGATGTTCAAGAGAAGCAACAGCAAAAGATGATAAGATATCGACCGTTAAGTACGGCTAATTCATGTGCATCATCACTTGGTACAATATTATCATTATTTTCTTAAATATTTTAAAATCAGTTAAGAAATTAAAAATGATAAAAAGTGATAATTTAAACATTTTATGGCAGGAAAAATGATTAATTTATCAATTTGATAACGAAATAGTAAATAATAATTTCTTTTTTACGAAACAAATAATCAATAAGAAAGGCATAAATGATAATTCATCGAAAAATAATTAATAAAAATAAAACTTTGGACGAAAATGAAAAACAAACTTATCTCTTCTAAATAGCATTACTTTTACTAACACTAGCAAAATATTATAAAGTATTATGGTATTATTTAAGTTCAATTTTAATCGAAATTGAATTATTACTGTAACTGATAACTTTTAACAATTAACTTTCAAAACATTAATATTTATATTCGATTGATTTGTATTGTTATGTATGAATGATAATATTATTGGTAATATTGGTAGATTTTTATTCGGTAGATTTTACCGTAATTTTAGTATTGAAAATAAAAAATATAATACTAATATTACTGTATCAATTATACATATATAATATTACTATTTTTAAATCATAAAGTTCTAATTCTAAATTCATTGTCGATTGATTTTTTTCTGATTTTATTCCTTAATATTATCTGAACAACCTAAATTTAATGATAATAATAACTAAATTTATTTTTGCTAGAATATTCGAAAATATAACTTAAATTTAGCCTCATCCGGTATGACCGATATCAGATGGCGTAATTCACGTGTTTCACCATGTTCATCGGTATCAACCAATTGCCAATTTATTCAGGAATCGCCTAAAATGGTTCATTAGATTTCTATTTTTAGAAATATTTGAATCGATAAAAAATCAATAATTGAAATTATAATATATTTAGCAATTCACTAAAAACATTAATGAAATCTTAGCAATAGCATAATGATTATTAATTTTAAACTTTATTCAATGCACATAAAAGCATAGTATCCGTTGAAGGAAGTAATTAATAACTTGAATATAAATAAATACATATCCATTCATAGGAGTAATACTTCAAAATTTAATTTACTTTTAATTAGTATAAAATGCAAATTAAAATTTATACGACTAAATCAATATCGTTCTTAATGATATTCTTAATTAAAGTAAGCGCTAGAAAAATACCTGACAAATTGATGATTTAATATCTTCTTGAAATACCTAACAGATTGATGGTCTAATATCTTCTTGAAATACCTAACAGATTGATGATCTAATATCTTCTTGAAATACCTAACAGATTGATGATCTAATATCTTCTTGAAATACCTAACAGATTGTTGATCTAATATCTTCTTGAAATACCTAACAGATTGATGATTTAATATCTTCTTGAAATGCTTGGCATCTTAAAATATTTTTGTTCATTTATTTAATTCTCTATTTCCTTTTATTTCTAATATTATTTAAATATCCAAGCATATATGATAATGCTGAATTTTAGTGGAAATATGAAGGATATTTGGATGAGGAAAAAGCAATCATAAATCGTGGCCTAGAAAATGCCAATCGATTAACTTCATGGTACTTGGAACGTTTGAAAAGTATAGAAAAACGGACAAGTTTATTAGATCGAGGATTGGTACCTATTGTTAGTAAATATGATGCTTTTGTTTTTTTTTCGATTTCGAAATTAAAAATATTTTCTGAAATTTGTTTTTTGTTAATATAAAAAGGATAAAAGAAAATGCTGAAAATATTGTTTATTAAATTTTTTTAATGTGATAAATTATATTTTCAATTAAAATAAAATTAATAAAATTTTGACAATTGTTATTTTAGGATATTTTTAATTTTTATTTTATAAATAAATTTAATGAAATTTCGTTCCATTCATTTCAAATTTTTGATTTCTTTCTTTTATTTTTTTATTTTGCAAATTGATATAATTTATTTTTTGAATAAATTTACTTCAATGATACAATAATTGTTAATATATATTTTTGTACAATATGATAAAATTATTTTAAATTATCATTACGAATAATTAACAACTGATTACTATTTCTTCTTCATTTTTTTATTTATTCTCGAAGGAATAACAATCATCGAGAATATTATATTTTATGTCTTAGTTGCTTATTATTTATTTGCTTATTTATCCATTGCTTACTTAATATATTTACCTGCTAATTAGTCGAAGTTCATTAATTATACTTGTTTCATTTTTGTTTATTCTCGAAGGAACAACAATCATCGAGAATACTATATTTAATGTCTTAGTTGTTTATTATTTATTTATTTCTCGTTTATTTATCCATTGCTTACTTGTTACCTTTACTTGCTAATTAGTTGAAGTTCATTAATTAAAGGATGAAGCTGTACATGAAGAAAAATTAAACTATCTTCGTGCTCATATCGCCGAAATTAATAGACGAATAGCATCATTAATGGAAAGTAGTGATCGTTCATTTCCAACACATTCTAATTTACAGGTTTTTTTTTTTCGATTCATTCTGTTACCTTTTTTCGGATTATAATAAAATGCTAAAATTAATTTTTAATTATTTCCAATTTATATTAATTATAATTAGTAAATAAATTAATATTTAAATTTATGTACAAAAATGATTTATATTATATATTTAAAAAATAAAAAATTGAAAATTTAACTTTGAAAATGATTATAAGAATTTATTAACTTAAAAGAATATGTATATGTAATTAAAATGAACAGAATTTTTTTTTTTTGCAACCAATATATTCTTATTGAAAAGATCAAAGCATTGATTCATTATTCTCGAATTATTTGCTATCAAAAACAAAGTTAAATTAGATATCAGACAAATAATCATTTCTCAAAAATTCAAATTATAAATACAAATTAATTCCAATCAATCAATTTCCAATCAATTAATCTATCTATCTATCTTTGTTTGAAGTTTGAAGTTAATTCATTTTTGATAATAATGATAATAGTATAGTCAGGTCTTTTAAAATATCACTATATTATCCTATGATATGTTACATGATTAATTAATTAGCTTAATTAAACTTTATTTTTATATGCCATATGTATGCTACTCTTTATCTATAGGCTAGGACACAAATGCCACAGCCAAATGATGATCATAGCCAATATTATCGTCGACAAAATATCAAATTATGCCAGGTTTTTTTTGTTTGTAGTACTTTTTTTAATTTAGTATTTTTTATCTTTTCTTTTTTCTCTATCATTCTTTCGTTACAAATGAATAGGTATAGTAAATTAATTAATTATAATTATTATAGGAATTGGCTGATAAAAATCTTTTAATTGAACGACTTTTATGTGAAAAAGCTGAAAAGAGCAATGAACATAATAGCGCATTTCGAAAAGTTAAACCTAAAAGGTTGTAAAATAATTATAAACTTTTTCTTTAAATATATAATAATTATATTTATTCGTTTATATTTTAGTAATTACAATTTTGAATTATGGAAATGAAACAACAAATTGATCATTTAATTATATTAGTTTGAAATTGTTTAATTCAATTTTTGCCTTTTGTTTTTAATTTGAATAATTCAGGTAGGTGGAATTTTGGAGAATGAATATATTTTAGATCTTTTTTATCATATTGATAATTCTTATCATATTGATAATTCTGAATGTTAATGAATATATTTTAGATCTTTTTTATCATATTGATAATTCTGAATGTTAACGAACTGAATGTTAATGAATATATTTTAAATATTCGTTTACCATATTGATAATTCTAAATGTTAATGAATATATTTTAGATCTTTTTTATCATATTGATAATTCTAAATGATAAGTTTAGAACAGAACATACTCCATTTTTTTATATTTTGATAATTCTAGTGAATCATTTAAATTAAAGATGATTATATATATATATACTTCAGGTTAACGACAACAACAACAACATCAATACCATCATCATCAAAAACAACAACAACAACAACAAGAAATGCTGGAAGTAATCACTACAATCAACCACATTCATGGATGTTATCATCGGAAGCGACATTAATGTGAATTGTTGTAATGATATATAATGTTTAAACGGAACTGAATAAAATATAATAATTTTCAATTTCTTTTAGCATTTTACTAAATTATTCAAATATCCTGAAATATTTGGATAGTAAACATTTATAAATATTAACAAATAATATATGATAATTTATTGATTGATTGGAATTTATTTGCCTAAATGTAAATTGAATATATAAATATATTGTTTACTTTTAGAAAAAAGAATTTGAATGACTAATTTAACAATTAATCCATCTCATCAATTCTGATTGATTCATTCTTTCATCTTAAATTTAACTTCTAATTATCGTTTGCTTTATCTATTTGTATTGTTTATTTTTATAAAATATTTATTATAAAGAAAATATAATTTAGATTTGAAAAAAATCGAGAAAAAACATTCAATCAAATGATTTCTTCTCTTCCAGAACTTTCTAATTTAAAAGAATTAGAAAATTAACGTAATGGAACGAAATAGAATTAATAATTGACAAAATACCAAGGATTAAATTCAATAGAACAAGAAAGCTCAAGATGATACAAACGATCTAAAAAAAATTAAGAAATAATAAGCATAATCGGATCATACGAAAGTAAGCTGTTGCCAAAGCAGAAATAATTGGATAGGCAAATTTTAAAAAACAATATAAATGTACAATTTATAATTTTATAGATTTATTATCTTTATACGTATCAGTTCAAGAATTATAAGTACTTATAATTATTTTCGCTTCAATTAGCATCGTATAAAATTGTTTCAGATATCTCGAAAAGATTAGCTTGCTTTGTATTATCTGCAAATGGAGATAAACTTCACACTTACATTCAAAATTTCTTTTATTACGATATTAATGATTTATCAAACAATTGTGATATCAACTAGCTTATCATCAAAATACAAATGGACAATTTAACAAAACAAGGGTACATAGATTATCTCCGCAATGCAATACCCAAACTTATTATCGCAATTTCATTAAATTCATGCGATTAGAATGATCGGTTAATCAGAGATATTTAGAAGAACCTTTTATTTGATTTGATTGTTTCATTTGCAAGCAACAAAACCCAAATTATGAATGCTATTTTTAAATTAATAGATTGATTTCAGAAAAATTTCCCTAATCTAGGAAATTCTATATAAATTTTAAAAAATTTTGAAAGAATAAAATTGACATTTAATACTAGATAGTGAAAATGCCCGAATATCATAGTAAAATATGAACCAATGGATACTACTTTTAAAATACACAAGCATTGCCTAAAAAAACACAAATGAACAAAAACTAAAACATCCGATGAATAAACAACGAAACGAAATGAACACAAACCATCTTCGATTCCACGATATATTCGCTAATTAGTAAACCTGCATTTCAAGTTACTTTTTTTGCGTAATGTAATCCTATGCTTTAAAATGTCAGAAAATTTTCAGAAGTAATCGCATTCGATTATTCATGATTGTTCCAAAAAAAAACTACATATATAATATGAATAATAGGCCTCTGAGGATTCTAAACAAGGCCAAATGACAACATTCAATTATTTCGCAAAAAAATCGAAGACCATTTTCATAGAAAATTTTCTCATTAATAACGATACGAATTATCACAGACAAAATACTAGTTATCAATCGACGGCATTCTGCATTGGAATCAAAAATCCCTTTTTACAAAACTACAAATAATTCTTTCATAAACATTATTTTTTCTGTTTCATATCTGTTGGCACTTTATTAAGTGTTTGATTTTTTAACGCTTCACTGCTGCTTAGCTTCTCCTTAATAATCTTTGCCGGATCTACTGAAAATCAGAATCAGAAGCAGTGATTGATGGAGGAGGAGGATAGGGAACAGTTCCCGAAAGAAATGCCTTCATTGCTTCAATATGTTCCTCTTTTTCAGCATTTCCACAATCGTCTTGATCTGTTCTGCAGTTAAACGAAGTTCCTTGTGGCTTCCGAACAAAGCTAATGCCTGTAATATATACTCTCAGCGTTAACATAGACACAATTCTCTAATTTTTCTCTTCACTGCAAAGAAATCGAGTCAGATATTTACGCTGATCTGCAACCTGTAGGAACACCTATATATTAGTAAAATGGAAAATCTGCACCGAGTGCTGTAATATCCTTTGTAATATGAATTATTTCCATAATAATAAATAAAATAAAATCAAATGAAGACATACATGTAGAACAAGATTAACATCTATTACACCATCGCTATCTTCATCGAGAGCTTGCAATATCTAGAAAATAATCGGTTTGATTAAAGAATCTGTTATGGCCCCTAATACATACTGCAAACGAATTAATGTTAAAAATTTTAGTTCTTTTAATTTAAAGAAACATACTTTTCGGAATTCTTCTTTGTCTTCTTCGCTCATTTTCTGTAAGGTATGTAACTTAGTTATGAGATCCTCTACTCTCATAAGCCTCTCCCTGCAAGAAATGAATTTATGTGCATGCATATGTATTAAATAATGACAAAATAATATCTTTGCTGAACATCAGAAAATCTATTGCAGTAATACAATTAAAAATATGCGAAAAACTTACTTTTTCATTTCTTTTTCCTCGTCAGCAGCGCTTTCGGATATCTCAGCGATAGCTTTTTATCTTCATCAAGCTTTTCCAACAGCTTATCTGCTTTTTCATCATTTTATTGACACGTGCTCGAAGTAGCTTAGCCCCTCTAGGTTCTTTTTAGATCTTTCATTAATGAATCCAGTTCTTCTAGATCCTAAATAAAATCTGCTTATCCCTGCTAAATATATTTGCTTATTTGCTATTTTGCTAGATTTAGTAATGAAAAAAAAATAAAAATACATGAATAAATTGAAGAGACTGGGAATTTTAACCTCATTATGTTCGTTAATTTGTTCTTTCAATTCTTTGATGTCATATTTTGCTTCTGAAACCGCATTGCCATGTATAATATTTTCTATTGATTGCACGTGCTCCTGAAAAACGAAAGATTCAAAACTATATATAATATGAACATATCAGAAAGCAAAGAGTCATTCAAAATACTGATACTATGAAAAATAGAGAATGAAGAAATAATTTCATCCTGAACTCATTATACGGTATCCCGATTCCAATTAAGAGTTATCCCTTTTATTCCGGTTTCCGTAACACCTTTCTAAATGTAACGATTAATGATTTCTTACTTCATCAATTTGCAATTTACTGGCGGCATCCATATCAGCCTTTTCTTTAAGTGTTACTGGTTGCGCGACTTCCAAAACTGGAGCTTTGTCCAGGGCAGGTGATTCTACGGAAAGTTCAGCTGCAACTTTAGCTTCTGCACTAACTGCTGCCTTTGCTGTTTCAGCTGCTGCTTTTTCTTCCTCAACTTTCTGAATAATCAGAATAATCATACATCACTAGAGTTACTCAATAAACTATACTATTATGTAAATTCATGTCAATAAATTATGCCTGATATATAATCTAGTTTTCTGAAAATGTGTTCCTCCTGAGAAGCTAGATTGGACATCGAGAATAATTTATTTCATTGAGTTTAAAATACCATCATTTTGGATTGGAAAAAAAACCGAATTAGCATAAATATGAGACAGTTTCAAAGAATAATTGACTAACATTTCAATATCCGCAATCTTTCGTCATGGCAACGTAAGTTTAAAAAATAAAAGTGTACAATGGAAAAAGAAATAAAATAAAGAAAATTAACTTCTAACCTGAGCTGCCTCTTTCTTTTGGCTTCTTCCATTGCTTTTCTTTCAGATTCGATAGCTTTCTCAATATTCTGAATAAGATGAAGCCTCGCTCCATAACTCACTTTATCACCTTCAATTTCTGCCAAATTTTGGCGAGTTTCCTCAGCGATATCTGAAGATGTTAATCGATTCGAACTGAGGACATTTGCAGCTAACATCAAATAGTAAATTTCATTAAAAACGATGTTCCAAAAAAATTCTTGATACAGATTAGAACTAACTATCTGGTAGGCTTGTTAGTAATGCTTTCAAACGATCCATAAATGTGATATCTTCTGGTAGATAGATAGTTCGTGATAGGAGTAGCAGTGACGGCGGCACTTTATCATTAAGGGACAGTTCCAGCCATTGTTTTAACTTAAATGAATCATAGATCTCCTTATTATGATTAAATTGCAAAATGAATTATGATAAGTGAAGGTAGACGTCCTTCTAAAACTTCAAAATATGGTTAAAAATAATCATTTACCTGTTCCTTAAGACGTCCTTCACTCATTCCTAAGGAACGCATTCCACGAGCTCTACATGCTGCTTGTAGCTCTGGCACTGTTAAGGAATCTACTCCACCTTCCAAAGCTATTTCCTGAGAAAAAAAACATAAAAGAATTGCAAATTCATCATAAAGAATTCTCTCCATCTACAACAAAGTTTTACATTCATTCATAAGAGGATTTTATAAATAGAGATCTTTTTCTTTTTCTTTTTAAAGTTTAGGCAAACCTCGACAGAAATTTTTTAAGTGCTATTGACGTATTTCAACTGTAACTCGAAAAGTAGCTCAACGAATATAATGATCCGAAATAAAAAAGCGACAAAATACCATGATTCTATAGTATACCTGATCATCTGCTCTCAGAGCCCGCAACTTTAACGATAATTGAAACCTGATAATTTCAAGCGAACCGAATGGTTGAATATTCAGAAGGCGACATAATGCTCGGAGTGTATTAGCTGGCAAATTGTCTAATGTAAGTTCATCTTCAAACAGTTTAATATATTTAAGCAAATCTTTGTTGGCAACATAACTTCCTTCTGAACGCACCTAAAAATTATGGTAATTTTGTATCTACGCTATTTCGTGGATACGTTACGTCTATTTAACTGTTTCACGTACATTCCTACATAAGTTTAATTAAACTTACAATGCAATATTAATAGCTGATGGAAATCTTCAGTAGAACATTTCTCTAAATTGTTACAGAACTACGCATTCTTTCAACTTCAGTTTGACTACACATAAAGTTTATTTTAATAGATGCAAACCTTCTTTATGAATTCTGCAAATTCAACAGCAATGCTGGCTGTTTTATCATCATTTGAAGCATTTTTCTTCTTATACAAAGCCATTTCTTCCATGGCAGCTTGCAGTAGTTTCGCTGTTTCCAATTTTGCCTTCAATTTTCTTCGCAATTTTTCCTCCTGCAATATTCGATGAATAATTTTTTCTCAAAAATTGCAAAAATGATAGCATAGTTGCGGCAAAGTACTATGAACAATTTGACATAATTTTTAGGAAAGAATTCACTAAAAACCATTTCGTATTTTTTTCTTGGCTAGATGTAATTATTTTGACTGCTCTAAATATCATATCAAACACATATCTTAATGGTTTAATGCAAAACAGAAGGAAAAAATACTAAACACTTCTACTTCCACTATGAATCAAAATTTTCTTCAACTATATGAACCGCTTTCGAAATTCACTGGAATACTTTCACTAATATTTTGGCTTTCACTTATTAATAAAAACATAGATATTCTGTCATTCGAACATAATTAATTCTGTCCAACAGTATAAAAATATGATTTAAGAAAAATTAAAAATTCAAGTAAAAAAAATTAATTACCTCTTTGGTAGCATCCTTGAATGTACTTGGCAACATATTCGGGAATAATTTTAAGAAGAAAGGTAGTGTGAACTCTAGAAACGGTACGATAAGAAAAGCAGAAAACGGAATCAGTCGCAGCACATCGGAAAGCGTTCTCACCAGTTGTTGTTTTTCACGACGTAATAATGGTTTTCTGCGTAAGAATCGCCATAAATATTTGGTACTTAATCGCATTTCCAGAAATAACAATCGAAATCCATGATAGTAATGTTTGCATCCTTCTTTGAAAACTCTGGGCCATCGTATATATATAGGTTCCACGGCTACTTGTTGCTTTGCTTTCTCTATCATCTGGAATGTTGGATTTCTTGAAAAGAAAAGGCTACCAAAAATCTCAATATTTTAGCGACTAGGAAAACATTTTCTGAATATATTTAAAAGTCGTCAATTGCTATTCATGTTCCAGATTAGATGATGCTACTAACTATTGTTTGATGTCACTTCTAGGAAAACCCATATATCACCAATGAAATATTGACTAGGCAGTCCTGGTTACTAGATAGCCTTCTGTGTGACAGCTAAGAAACTTCAAAATCGTCCTCGAAAAGTCCTAAATTATCTTGAAAAATCTTTTTAACGAACAATTCTTCTGAAATATTGTCTGAAAGTCATGAAAAATTTAAATTTTGTCATATTTCGAATCTATTCTTACTATAATTCATTAAGAAATATCTTGGGTATTTTCTAAATTGAAAAGTAACTTCAAAAATATCTTCATAATACTTCATAGCCAGCTGTATCCATCGCTTTATGCGGTATGGCGTATTTTCAAAGCATCAAATCCGCTTTATATTAAGTAAGTCTTGCCGTACATTTCAAGGGCATATTCTAAGGTACTACTTTTTCCAAACTGATAAAATGTATAAGAGTTAAAAAAGCGAAATTCATAGAAGTTAAGTAACTATTCAAATGCATAAATGGGGTAAATATTCCTTATAAAGCATAAAAATATCACCAAAATCTAATGTTGATGTCGAAAATGAATCATTCATTTCTATAAATACTAACCTGTTTACGCGCCTGGCCTTCTTTTTCCTCCAGTGTCGCTTGCTCTTTCAATCTTTTCAGTGTTTCTTCAAGTTTACTCTTGTCATATAAAAACATTATGCAAGATGAGTGAAGATTCCGCGTTTCAATTTCGTAAATTTTGAATCTTATCAAAGAATTCCTTGGCCTGAAATACAATCAAATTACATTTAACACTGAAAAAAATAAGAGTAATTAATTTGAAAATTTTAATATTACAATAAAAGAGAATGGAAACAAAAACAAAACAGATTACCTGAGAGGGTATATTGATTTTTAAATGTATGGAATACCAAGTTATGCGCGCGCCGGAACATAATGATATCTATGTTATATTATTACCTGCCACTAAAATTAATACCTAAAATAAATGATCAGTAATACTGAGATCAATTGAGCAATAAATTCTTAATATTTTTCTGGTAGAACAGAATATTATATACAGCATCGAATAGTATAAGTGGGAGAGATTATTCAAATACCAAACACTACCCATTTCCTTAAATACTTCTTATCAATGCAGCTGATAACAATTCAAAGCGCTTGGTACTTTCAATAACATCCCTCTGTTTTTTTAATGCTTAGGATATCATTTTATCAATTTCAAAAGCGCAATATAATAAACAGCATATAATTTTACGATTATGAGTCCGAATCCCAATAAAGTTATTTATCATAACAAATTACATTTAATCACCAATGTAATAATTTGCTTTTACTGAACAGTACCAGAGTATAACAATAATAGTATCGCATACCCATCTATCATCAAATATAATTTTACAATCTTCTCTATTAGTTAGCCCGTATATTATTGACATAATTATTTTGTACCATTATAAATAACGTGTAATTTCACTTGTATCAATGTAGCAAACATAGAAAATTGATTAGACTAAATTCAATTCCAAAAAATTAGCCTAATAACGTCAATGTACGCATTTAATTGCAACAAAATCTCATTTTTACCACATTTATTTAATAAACCAAGTTTCGATTATTATTTCTGATATATTCTATGCTACTTTATTTGATTTGAAATGAAACTCTTAATTCCATCATCATCTTAACAATCTTTCCATTGCAGTAAAATTAAAAAAATGCATGGAAATAGTTTTTCTTTAATATTTGATAAAACTATTTCACAAAACTTTCTCAGATGAAACTGTTTCCTAATCTAAATCTTATCATTATCATTCATATTCTTTCATGTAGTTATCATTCATATCTCGTTCTTATATTTACCATTGTTGTGCTTGGATATAATTATCTTAGATTAATTAAATTTGAATAGATTCATTTTCCTTTTTATCTATCTATTATATTACATCTATATATAATATCATATATTTTGCACAAATACTTTTTTCACAAATTTTATCGATTATTTTACAAATTCTATCGATTATTTGCAATAACATAAAAAAGGGAATGATATAATTTTATACATAACTATTAAGTACACCTTAAACATATCTATGATATACAGAAAATAAAATAATGAATTTTAATATTCAGTATTATGAAACGAAGAAGGAATTATAAGAAAGAATACGAATTTAATAATAAGTCTAAAATTATAGAAAAGTTTGGGGACAAAGAAAAAAATGACGAAACCAAAAGAAATTACGAAGCGCATATTTAAAATGGTAACCGAAATCCCGCTTACTATATCAGTATGATCGAGATTTGGTTTATTACGTCATGATATATTGGTATTTTATCTACTTCGGTATACGATGACACACGTGATACGTATGTTTTAATTGAATGTAAAGGATAGAACGTGAAAATCTTGTTTTATGCCACAACATAGTATCAATTCTGAGGATTCTCAGGTGAATTTTTCTTTCATTTTTAATTTTGTTTATTTAATTTAAGCATTTATAAATTTTCGCAGCATGCTCATATGCAAATGAAGTAATTTGATTTGTAAGTATTATTATATGCACAAAAGAATTACGCAACTTTTAACTTTTACTTTCCATCTTTTTTACATTTTTAACGAAAAACTTTTATGCAAAAAAAAAAGAAAAATTTTTTTCTTTTCATTCATAGTTTTTAATTAGCAAAAGAATTTCGCTATAAATTTATTATCAAAATTGGAGTAATTTACTAACTATATTTAAATAATTTTACCCTTTATTATCTATATTACATGTTGTAGGCCTTGGAATTAGCTGAGAGATTCGCTAAATTATCAACAAGCGATGTCCAAGAATATTTTCGTGGTTTCCGCGCTATTCAGAATGAGCTTGATGCGGAACAGTGCAAAATTCAAGTATGCATTATTTCTTTCCTTGCATTATATCGATATTTTTGTTTGTTTAATTTTAATAATTAAACGAAGAACTGCTATTGATAACTGGCATTTTTGCATTATCTGAATTATAGCCAATTTTTTCTTAGTAAATCAATACTATATTGTTTGAAATATTGATGCACTTCTAACTTTTTTTTTTTGCAAAGCTTCATGATCAGTCTATTAATATTAATCCCATAATTTTAGATATCCATGTGAGATTTTATTCAATGATTTGAAAATATTCAAATGAGATTTCTTAGAATATTTTGAGCTGTCCAAGTCAGATATTATAAATTATTTTCTTCTCTTTTCTTCAATATTTTGCTTATTTACTTTCCCGATATCAGTTATATATAGTGTCTTTATTGCAAGTATTAGTCACTGTTTTCGATATTATCATCTTTCGGTTGGTTGTATATATTCTGCAGTGATGATGAATGAGGACAAAATGTTTACTATTCATTACACTACTCTTACATTCATTCTAGAAACAGTGCCGATATTCTAGCAATTGCTCTAAAAAGCTATAATTATAGGAACGGATGTGCTATATGCACGATGATTTACCAATTCAACTCTCACGTTTGCGATCTTTCCGCGAGAAGTTGCTTCATTTAAAGCAAAAATTCTGAGTGTTCTAAAAACTATAATGATAAACAGGAGGAGCTTTGGTCGTCGCTTAAACAAGTCAGTTTGATTAATTCTATCCGTTGTCTTTGTTTTTTCGGGTTACTGCGTTTTTTTTTTTTTTTTTTTTTTTTTTTAGCGACAAATGAAGTGTCTTTTTGAGTAAAACTTTCAGCACAGAAAACAGTAATTTGAAAACTTTTTTCTAGAATGCACCAGGTATTCATAGTCATTTGGAACGTATCGTAAAACAGATGAAAGAATTGAATTATCTCAGAGCTGCTCACAAGCTGACAGTTGCAAACTCAAAGATCAAGAAATCAATAAATGTTTCGAACTTTTTTGCTCTATATAACAATATCCAGTCTTTAAAGCAAATTACTAATATGGATGCGCAGTTGGTATGTATACATATGCTAAAATAGTAGAAATTTCATAGATAAAGTCTGAACAACGGATCGAAAGAAAATTGGATAAGACGTCTTATTTTGTAATAATTCAAAAATTAATTAATATAGAAGTAAGATCTTGATAATAATTAATATGCTCAAATTTCTTAATGAGAATATGTTCAGGATGAAGATGAAGTGAAAGAAATTGATAGATTGAGGAAGCAATTGCTTATTGAAACAGAACAGCTCGTTTCCAATTCTCTTAAAGATTTACTGAAGAAAATTTATTATCCACTTGAAGAAGCTATTGATCTCAAAATTCATCAGAAATTAATTCAACAAATTGCTGCCTTGTTGAAGTGTATTAGTATCTTGGATAACGGTAGCGTTACTTTGCAGTGTGATAGGTACGAATCTTGAAAAGATTCAAAGCTTTCTACATTTGTTTATTATATAATGAAGACGTTAATATTTAAAAATCTTAGAAGAATATAACCGTATCTATAGATTACAATGAATTTGTGAGGTTCTAATCACTTTTATTCCAGATCGAAAGTTTTGGCAGAACTAGTTGCTCCAGTTGAGAGGCGATTTCAATATCATTTTTCACGGAGCAAAAAACAAACGACCCGTCTAAACCAGAATGGTTTTTACCCAAATACTCAATTGGATAACAGCAAATATTGATTTGATTAGCGCTATTTTACAACAAATTTTTAAGGATAAAGTAAATTTCAATTTTTTTCTGAAATGTTATGTGAATGGAATAAGCAATACTCATGCCATGTTTGAAGGTTAGGGTAGTTGAAATAATATTTTGGAGCGACTTATAGATTGCTTTTTCTACTAAACCTAAAAATTTTTGTCATTTCAAGGCTGAACAAAGTGAGATGATGGACGAATATGTGAATAAATTAGTGAACTTGGCACAAAAAAGGTGTTAAATATTCGAAAAAAAGTAGAAGACGATCTTGAATTATTTTCTCATCTCATTGATGAATGTGTCGCTTTCGAGAATGAGTTGCAAGGTGAGGTATCTTTCCTTTTCCTATGCAAACACCAGTATAGCTTGGTATAATTTTTAAAACAATACTGCCGCTTTTTCATTTTATATGCTCTTTTTGTTTAGTTTATATGTAGTGTTTTTCCTTGATTTTTATTCGTAGATGTCACTACCTATCATGTGCAGTATTCACTTATGAATTTTAGATATTGCTATTCCGATACGTCCAGGCAATGTGCTGGTAGTTTTATGCGAAGATATCTATTTACTGAAATGGCTGCAGCTGGAACGTGAAAGCTGTATCGCAGGAGTAGAAAATGTACTTTCCAATGAGGATTGCTGGAATAATCGATATCATACTTTCTCAGATGTCGACATGGTATCATGCAATTGTGCATTTCTTTTTTCCATTTACAGATTTTAATATTTGAAATTTATGACTACAAAAAAAAAGATAGAGGATTATTTTAGCAACAAGTACCAGAATGTACTGACCAATTCCTTTTGATGATCGAATCAATTACGGAACGTTATCGTTGGATAGAGAGTTTGGATGTACAGTCACAGTTCCTGAATGTTCAGGTAAATGATTTGGCTACTTCTTAAATAATGGGGAAAGAATGAAAATTAACTAAATTAATGTTGAAAATCAACGTTGCTTGATGGATTATTTTTACATGTTATTATTATACATAAAAGTTTGGTACAATGTATAATAATTATTACTAAGCATGTTTGAGATTTCATGCAGCATGTTAAACATTATTATGAACTTGTCGGAAAAGATAGTATTAGATGCTGACTTGTCTGTTTCAGATATTCATGTTGGATGATTTTCGATTACGTCTTGTTCATATTTCTCAACAGCTTGCCTCTCCATGGCAAAAGCCTTTCATTCAGATCCTAAATTCTGTTTGGTATGCTTAGAATTAAATGAATTCAGATTTAGTTATGAATAGCAATATGTCAATTTGTGGACATTTATTTAGGAGAAATAAGAATTTATTTAGGAAGAAGAATTTCTTAATAATAAAACTATATGAATTGCTTCTGATCAATGAAATATTGCTCATTACACTGTTTTTAGTAAAACATTATGAAGATATTGCATAGTGGATATGCAAGCTTTTCATTTCTGACAAATTTATTAATTTGATCATTCATCATTCTCAATAACAATTGCATGGTTACGTAAGTGTAGGTACATCGCTTATGTGTTGGATGAATGGAATGAAGTAGACATATTCATACGTATTCAAGCATTAGGGAAGAGAGCCCATTTTCGAGGTGTTTTTGAAGACGTAGCCAATATGTACAGACATTTATGGCGGCAAAGAGCCGAAGATCTTACATCGGCATTCTGTCAGCACATCCGCGTTTCATTGAGTCGTTATCAACGCGAAAAGTGGTAACCTTTCTTTTCAATTTTCGGCTTATAGAGTATAACTAGGAAAATTTATGAAGATTAATATTTTAAAGATATTTACTGTTAATTAGTTGCAGTTTTATTTTACTGAATAATATTTACGAATAAGTTCTTGAAAATTTTATTATTATCGAGACATTCGGATGATAATGACTAAAAATAATTGCGCGTTGTGTTGTTGCTAATGTGATATTAACAAAGCTCACAAAAAAAGAGATCCTTACAAACTTTTAAAAGATGCACACATGTTGTAGGTATTCGTGGGAAGCAGGTAAACCGCTGGATCTGACCTCATCGTTTTGTCCATTTCTGCTAGAGGTGCGTCGATTACTTGGTCATGTTAATGATGCTATATCACCTCACTCTGCTTCTAAACTTTACGAAATGCTAAATGAAAAAATAGCGGAAGTATTGCTTGAAATGGTTACAACTATAGCACTCAAGTGAGTTTTCTGTTTCTTTTTTAACATTCGAAATAAAGTTATGCAGATCTTAGCCTGAACAGAAATGACTAAGAGTAATAGATTTCTCGAAGCCTAAAAATGTGTATATATATATATTTCAGTAATTATGGAGCTGCTCAAATACTCTATGATATAACGAACAATCTTATCCCTGTGCTTAACTCTTTGTACAGTTATCATGTTAATGCTGTTAATCTAGAAACTCTCGACGAACCGGTATGCGCTTCGAGCTATTAATTAAAATATGGAAAAATAATGAAATAACGATCGTTCTTTTTGCAAATAAGAAGAATTTAAATGAAGATATCATAGGATTACATTTTCCAGAAATTTATGGAAGTCATATCATGCCTGAAAATACTATCCCAATCTGCGGGTACAGCAATTCTTTTGTACGAGGAATTGAAACAAACAACGGATGATATGACGCCAGCATTACTTGAACCGTTTGATGCAATAATAGAACGTGAGCGTGCCTTAGAACTACTGAAGCATCGTTCGGATTTACAATTAACAAGTGATGAAGCTGTAAAGTTCTAGTTATATTCGATATATTTAATTTTAAGTTATGTTGTATGTTTCATAATTTGAAAGAGGGAAATTGTTCGCTTGGTTTGATTTACAAGGAATAACGAATCACCTTTGATTTTTTTAATGATTCAAATCTCAAGCAATCAATTCAATAAATGAATTTGAGAGACTTCATTCTACTCCGTCTCTGCTATTTTCGGCTTCATGACATTTGATCTCATGCGGACAAAAGTTATCAGATAAAATTGCAATGAAGTTAGGGAAAGACTGTTCTATTACCTGAGAAGACAAATGAGTCAAAATTCCCTCATTTTTGGATCTGCTTCTGAGGCAACTAGCAAAGCAAGGAAATGGGAATAGATATTCCAGTCGAAAATATGCCGCGAGATTAACATATATTAATAAACAATGAAAGTAACATGCCAAATTGAATAATTGGAAACATCTTATATCTCTTCAATTGCATTCCGAATATTCAAAAAAATTGACGGGCTTTTTATCTTTAATATTGAATTCCTCCGGTTTTCATCAGAGCTTTTAGAAAATCAATTGAAGGAGTGACAGACAAACTACTAATTTTTTAAAATCCTCGGAAAAATAGGTAGCTTAAGCAAATCTTCCAAAAAAAAGGATTTGCTGCTATTTCTTTAAAACGAAATTTAAAGCAGTCTGTTTTCTTATTTCCTGAACTATTTTAAAAGTTGGACTTCGTACAGCAACGGATTTCCTAACGGTGCCATCTTTTTCCCTAGTAAAATATAAAAGTATGATGAAGCTTTCCGACGCTTTTTAATTGCTGTTTTTCTCAAATTACAGCTATATATATGTATATTAAAAATGCTTGTAATGGATATAAAATATATCGGTAAAAGCATCTTGCAAGGCAAACATTAATATTTTCAAACTTATCACGATAGACTAACATTAATTCTGTGGAAATTTTATAGAGGAACTGAACAACTTTAAGAGACCGAGTTCTTTTTTCCGGAGTCATCGGGAGATATTCAGGAATAACTTCATATAATTCGTTGCTTTACATATTTTACGTAGTCTACAGAGTTTTGCTTCTCAGAACCCGATGGAAAACATGCGCTACTTACATGAGAGAATTTCGGAGATGATCTGCGATCAGGTTACATTCGAAACTGCCATTTCCGATCTCGGAAATAAGCAAATACGGAATAAAGAACTGAGCTTACAAGCAGTTTGGCATTGATGAAATATGGAATAAAACACAGTGAGGTAGAAAAGTAAGAATGGAATATTATTATTCTATAAAGAGTTAATGATTACTCACACGCAACCTGACAAATATGAAATAAAAACTAAAAACAACAAAATCAGGTCCATTGCACCGACTACTGCAATTTTGCAGATTTCAAATGTGACAACAAAGATTATAGCTCCTGAGCGATATTCAAGAGAAACATTGTAAGAATAACAATAAGAAGCAAAAAAATGAAAATATCATTTAAAAAAATATTATTTAAGCAATAATAATATTTGTATTAATACAATCGAAGAGATAAAACTCACAGATATCACAACAAAAAGGGACAGTTCTAGTTATGTCTAGAAAACATCTATTTTTTTGCTTTTAGTAGATAAACATGTAATGTTTGAATGCACCGCAACGATATCATGTTAAAGAAATTCTTTTTATACAACAAAATTTCATTCTATTTTCATTCGAATTATGTCCTTTTTGAAAAATTTTTGATAGTTTAAAGACATAAATATCAACAATTAAGTGCATATATTGAAAGCTTTCTGAATGCGAACTCTCATAAAGACTCCATCTGGTACTAGTTGCAGGGCTCCGAAAATTGTTGATGATGACGTTCTTTCTTGAGCAATTTTAACGCTAATCTTCTTCCATCTTTTGTGGGTTCAGTCCCGTAATCAAAATCGATCTCGATATTCCCGGTATTTGCAAGCATCAGTGATGCTAAACAGTAACGGCTGACATCATATCGCGTGCTTACATTTTCCATCAGCTAAAAACAAGAAAGTTGAATCGTTGTTAAGAAAAATGTGAAATTAATACAGTTTTCCTCTTCAATAACTGACTAAAATTTTTCATCTTAATAATAACGTTATTAATCTTATTTTTGATCTTTTATGAATTTTTATTTATTAACATCATCGCATCAAATGCACGATGCTGCCAACTGCATATTTTTATCCTTAAACTATTTCAGGAGCTAAAATTATCTTACGGTTTATTAAAACTAAATCCAATAACTACTAGCCTCAGCGAAGTTCTTTATTTGTCCAGTCCTTTCATATTGCTCCAAAAGTTCGGCACCATACTGATGAATATTAAATTCGCGACGTGTTTCTTCTTCTTCCAATAATGGTTGAATTTTCTCTTCCCATTGCTGCACACGCTTGCATAATTTCGATGTAGTTTCTTCTGCTGATGACCAATATCTGTAGTATATATTAAAATTATGCATTATCGATTAAGGAAAACATAGAGAATAGCATTAGAAATGAAGGCGGACTCTATATGAGCTTTTGTTCCACATTTACAGCCCTTAAAAAGTATAAAAGATGTTTTTTAATAAACTGGAGCTAAAGGAGAACAGTATTAATACATGAATTAGAAGGATAGGCATCAACAAATTAAAAGAATCTCCGACTCACTGTCGCGGATCAGTGGAAGACTGACGGATCCGGTAAAATGAATGCAAGTATGCGTTAATTCGAATGAACATCATAGTAAAGATCGTTTCGAAAAAAAAGCAATAAGAAGCATGATAAGAGCTGCAAGCTTATTTGCTAACAGAAATACATTTCATAAACTTTATTCTGAAAAAAATGCCAACTCCTTACTTCTGTAAATGAACCTTCAACAAGTCCTGATATGTCATTTGTTCTGCAGGTTTCAAAAGAAGATTTGGATCGTCAAAGTTCATATACAGTGAAGAAACGTGAACTCTATCTTCCAAGTCATCATTTGGCATGTTAGCGAAAGTCAGATTACCATCATCTAAATTAAAAAATTAAAGAAAATATAAAGTTATTTGTAAAATTACTTATCAGAAAAATTTTACCAGGAATACCAGCACCATCTTCTTCTTCGTCGCTAGAATAACTGTTAGCGGTTTCATATTCATCTGCCTCTACTTCACTTTCATCTGACTGAATATCACCTACAAAGTGAATTCTAAAAAGATCTACATTACAATAATTTTTTAGCCATCAATACAGAGCACATTAAAATAAATATTACACTCTTTTATCCAATAATGGGTACGTTACGAACTGATGAATTACATAAAGTTACGCTTAACCTGGTTGTTGATATGATGCAGTATGTTGCGAAATGCGGGCCTTAATAGCGTTCATTCGTTGGTTTTCTAAATTTCGCATAAGCCTGAAAAAGGAAATGGCTTAAGTGGATCATTAGACGAATTTCTGAAATGCCTAGCATAAAAAACTCACTTTCCGAAAATAATTGAGAAGTCGTCATTCGGGACAATCCCAGTTCCTTTTGGTAACGAATGATAAATATGCCGTTGAAGAAAATCATTGAGAGTGGATAAAGTTTTTAACCCTAATTTTTTCTGTTTTTTAATCGACGTTTTTCAACCTGTTCTGGTATAAAAGAAGGTTTGCAGGCCTATAAAACAATTTATCTCCTATAAAATAAAGGAAAACATTTTAAAATCATAAGAATCACTAAATAATTTATTAAAAATTTCCTTAAAAAAATAAATCAAATAAAATGTAAATAATAATGCCCTAAAAGATTTTAATTTCAGGACATTCTATATTATGAGTGGATGTGAAAACATATTTTAAAATCTTGGAAAATTCTCTTTCTTTTGAAAAATAGATATGCAGAGAATATATTAAAATTCGAAAGTGAAAATTAACTAACAATTTGAAAATAGTAAAAATACCCTATAAGGTGCATGCTTGTATTTCTGAAATCGAAATAAATCCATAACAGGCTCATCTTCATCTGTATCGCCGAACATTTCTTCATCAGCCTGTACTTGAATCAAATTTTGAATGTTTAGAGATATCATCACTTCATAATCCAAATTCTCACCAGATTTTCTTACTAGTTGATTTTTTGAGAAAACAAAATTGCTTTGCTATCATTAAGAGAATATGATTGTTCTTCATCCAATCTTTAGGTTAATTCGTCAAGATAAAGACCAACCGGATGATGATCGCCATCCTTGTTGTCCTCAATACTGTCAAATGCTGGTCCATCATATCCCACATCACCCATTTCATCGTTTTCATTTTGCACACAATTTCTGCTAGTATCAACTCTCATCACATCCCCACCAACAGCAATATCACTAACAAGCTCTACATGGCTCGTATCACGGCGTGTTATAGTATTCAAATTAGTAGCTGACGTTACTCGGCGGACTTTCTCCACTTGACTAACAGAGCCACGATATTGTTCATTATCGACCACATCTACATTAAGTATTCACTGGCGCAATTTTTAATTTATAATTAAGTGTTAATTTTTCATTGCTATTAATGTGAAATACTGCTATTCTAATAGTTAATAGTCTATTGAAACGCATTACAAGAAAAATTTGAAATTGCTAGAAACTTTGAAAATAGAATCGTAATTCGAAAGTCAAACTAAGGCAAAGCTATACCATTCGATTTAAAATTCTAGGATAGAAACGTTGAACTTTCGTAACCACAAGCATTCAAAAAGTTCGGGCATAATTCCTTTACTTTCTGGACAAAAGTGATTCCAACTCTCATATCTTTGCAATACCATTACTATACAATTTAATTATAACCACTGAATTAAAGAAATTATTTCAATCATTGTGACATTATTCGAAAAAATTACTTAAATGTCCATTATCCTGTTGCGACACTACATTAACATAAGCGGAATTGCCAAGATCTTGCTCTTGTATCATAAAGTCATTCAGTAACTCCGCATTGGCTAAATCGAGTAAAAGAGCACCCTGGAAGAAATATTTATCAGAATTAAGCATAGAGAGGACGTATCAAATTAAACTAAACTGCTCCAAATTCTCCTAATTGGATTCCGTTCAAATTATCTGAAATAAGAATGGAAACTACAGAATCAGTCATTGTCATTAATTTTATGAATACATGAATTAAATGAATAAGTCAGGCACAATATTCAAATCACGGAAACATTTTAGGAGCAGCAAAAATGTGTAAGATTAGAAATGTAAATGCAATTGTTTACAGTATTAAAAAACTTTCGTAAATTTCTTTGCAACTACTATTCTTATTTCATTCTTTATTATTCCGAAGATATACATTTCATTCCGACGTCGTAACTGATATTCAAAGTTTTTAAAGAAGCAAAACTGACGCTCGCATGGATGAAGCCAGTATTGATAATGAAATCATCTTTTTACCAATCAATTCCTTAAGATTTCGCGATGAATACAACGTTACGTTAGTTTTCTCAAAATCAGCGAGTGGCATCAGTGAGATCGGTATCTGAAAATCTACAGAATATCGCATAAAAAACTACAAACTTCATTCATCTTATCCATCGACCTATTATTCCAAATTATTCTATAAAACAAACGATCGAAATCTGAATGAGGACAATATTTGACATCCATTGAGTATATAATCCATTTGTTATGGATGAATACGCCATTCTATTAATATTTTATCATCTCTTATAATAACCTGTGGAAGTAAGGGAGGAGGTTTCGCTTCACTCTTTAACATCAATGTTTTCCAATCGACAGTTCGAAGATTTGTGAACTGAATAAGTTCACAAGGATCATCCGGTTCTCGGGTAAACTCATCGACATCATCTTCCGCATTTTCCATATCATCTTAATATGACGGTCATTCCAAACAAATATCTTTGGATATAGTATTTTGTCATCACATCATCATCATCGTCATTTTAAATATTATACACCACATTCATCCAAAATTCATATATCATCAATTATGTCTATTAAAAAAACCTGCCTTTCTTCATGAATATCATTTGTTATTACTCAATTATCCATTTCATTAGTAATTCATTTCATGGATATCAACCGATTATTTATTAGCTTAATTCGAGTTTTCTACTACTTTAAAATAAAATTATCAGTTCTATCATAATTACTTTGATACGCAAAATCTTCATAGATTACACTCTGCCAATATGTGATACACACTTTCGCTCATTTGATATGGATAACAATGAGCTGATAAGAAACAGCAAAGTGACCAAAAAAATTACTGATCTCATTACCTGAATTTTTTTTTGGAATGCCTTCTTATCACGGAGCTGTTCATAGAAATTTCGTGCAAGTCCGTGAACATATTCAACTTTTTTGCCGTATACCATCGTAGAACCTTGAATAAGTATTGCTGCCTCCGCAAAATTAAATTTGTTTTCTCTGACGATATTCACATCTTCTGATCCTGATTGATCACTTAGCTGTCGTATCCTAAATTTGTGTACGTATGTAGCATATATTTCAGTGATAAAAATGGTCAGGCTGATAAAAATTTATGATAATGATATTTAAACTTATGCATCCTAAATGCATTATTTTGACGGAATTTATTAAACGATCATTAATGATAATGACTGTAATTTATAATCCTCCCTTATCCATGATAACGTATAGATATATTTCTTTTGTTTTCTATAAATATATGTATTATTAAATAATAATGTTATTATATTATTATCATATAATATATTATTGTGTTACTATATTCATCCATTCTTTCGTTTTCTATATCCTTTCTTTTATTCATTCATTCATCGACTAAAAAATGCTTACTTTTCAACAAATTCTTCCAATAAATGGCTAATATCGATATCCCAATTTTTTTGTAAATCTCTTATAGGTTGTAATAGAAAGGCATATCGAGTACTCAATTCATCATCATCAGCCATCATATATATATATATATACTGAAAAGATAGATTAATTCATTCATCATGATTAATTTAATCATATCCCGTCAATTTAACCATATACCGTAATAATCAACCTATCAAGAAGTATATAGCTTATCAATGAAGCTAAAATGATCAAGAAATTTCAAATGAGCTCTCTCCCGCGTATATGGAATTGGCGTAAGCCGCAAAATACCCATTAGTACGTTAAAGCAGGTATAAGATTGTAATTATACTTAGAGGGCTTGTTTTTACGTGGGACTTGGATATCGGCTTTATTTTTTACGTGGAAATTTAATGCCGTCTATCATCAAATTTAATTACTAAGTAACTTCAAAGGCTATGCGTAAAGAAATTTCTATTAGATATTACAGACTAGATATTACAGATATTATGACAAAAACAGGAATTGCCATATGGAAAATTTAATCTATAATCTACAAAAATATTGTGTTATCATGATCAGAATATATTTTCACGCAAGTTTTCACGTGAAACATTGAATGCATCTAATCAGTTTGCTTAAGTTTAATTAAATTACAAATAATTATACTTTAGGCAATTTGAAATTTTGGGGAATATATTTCTTGACTATTTCAAATTAGTGAAAAAACGAAGTTTTTAAAACGTAGAAATATTTCACAATAATTAAAAAATTTGCATGGCATATTTTTATCATTTTTATCATACTATAAATTTTATCATTTGTAATTTTTTAATCATATTACGAAAAACAAAATTTATCATTTCCGTTTTATTATAAGAAATGTTTTTTTTCTTATATTTCAAATGAATATATCATGCTTAAATTTAAGGATATGTTATTCATATTGTAAAGGAGAGATTAAATTTTTAGATATATTTTATTTTATTTACATTATTATTTGATTAATCAAGCAAATTTCTTTTATATAATAATTAATCATTGAAAAATATTTATGTTTTTTTGGCTTATCTTTGCATTATAAATTTTACATCTTTTTTTCCTTTCTTTTTCTATGTTTATAATATGATTTTTACATTTGTTATCCTTTTAACCATTTCATTTTTACTCTTTTATATTAATCTATCGCATCCATTTCTTATATAATCGAATTTTGAATTTATCCAGATGAGAAGAGATAATTCTTTATATTAATCAGAATGTTTATATATTTTCATTTAAGTGTATGCATTAGAAAAATAAAGGATAGAAAATTAATTTAGAAAAATCTCTTAATTGAAATCTGTATCATAGTTTTATCATTTTTTCGGATGATAGTACTATAGTTTCAAAATATATTATAGTATTTATGTTGGTATTTTGAATTCCAGGAGTAGATTATATCATTTATGAAATTAGTTTGCGAAGAAAGTGACCATAATGTACTATGGAAGCGAAGATGGATCAGTGAAAGATGTGATTAAAGAAGTTATCGATACACTCTGTGCTCGGATAAGTAGCGAATCTTCAGAAGCTAATATCGTGATAACAACGAATGATCATGAAGATGCCGAAGTTAGACACTGATTTTGCTAGGATAATATAATTTATCAGTGAGTGCATAGGATACTTCTATCTGTAATTTCATATACTTTATTATTTTCTCTGTAACTGATTTGATTCTAAACTCGTAATCTAAATTAGTCTTTGCTAAACTTCTTTCATGATGGTCATAAATAGTGTTAAAATCATATCAACAAAATGTAGCATTTTTAGATAGTGAAGATATTCAAGTAATTATGCTTCAAAATTCTAATTGGACTTTGAACAGCAACTTAAAAACTTTATAATTAACCTTATACATTACTTCATATGTGGAAATATTTGATATGACACTTGTGAATAGCTAAATATTTGGCAGCAATATTTTAGATTTTGTAGAAGAGAAAAACAGGTAGTATGGTTTCTTTTAATTACAATAGTTAAAGGCATATCTTGAATAGTTTTGTTACATGATGTTATCGGGACGCAAGAAACTATTATTTTTAGGAATTGATTTGTTCCAGTAGTAGGGACTCAGATTCATCTATGGATGAGACGAATAATGACAACAAGATAACGAGGCATTATCATATGGGTATCGCTGCCTTCCTTAAACAAGTTTGTCTAAAGTTATTTTTGCTCTATATTTGCAATATTTTTATTCGATTCAAAAGTAGTGTTCCAGAAACCTTCTATATTTCTTCAGGATTCTCGACTAAAATGTGCTTCTTCCAGAAAAAGGAATATGGATACAGCCTTTGAAAAAAGAGTCATAATATTTCATCTGATAATGCGGTAAGCGTTATATATTTTAAATAATTGTTTGAGTGCTTGAGGTTTAAATCTCTTTTTATGCAAATAGTCTTTCATTATTCCCCATTACTTGTAGGTTTTAAAATTCGGACATCAATATCTATTTGGATTTCAGTGCATTTACATTTAAAATTTGATGTATTTCATGAAAACATCTCCAATTATCAATTCTTAAATACCACTGTTTTAAGATTCAAAAAAGTATACATCAAATGAAACGAATTTTGCAGATTCAAAAGACCAGCAATGATCAGGAGATGCCCAGAAAGATTGCCCGACCACAGTATTCAAATTTTAAAGAGGTGTTCAGGGAGAGAGAACTTTTCATTACAAAATCTGTTGATTATGGTTTCAGTATGGTGAATTGCTGTAATAACTACATAAAAAGCTGCAAATGGAGCAATTCGGGTAGTTATTTAGCTACGACTAGTCAAGATAGGATAGCTCGGATATTCCGCTTTGATCCTGAAAATCTCAAGGTTCCTTTTTCATCCATTTGTTGCTGCGTTGTTCTTTTTATTTTACATTCGAACCATTAATTTCCCCGTAGTCATTCGGTTAAATTTATCTAAAGCAGTTACTTTAATAATTATGCTGTTCTAATAATTTAACGAATAATTTTCAAAAAAAAAAGCTATATTCAACATTTATTACATTTATTATACTTATAGATGGAACTGAAATCTTCAATGAGTATGGGCGATTTGATTTATGATTCATGTTGGCATCCGGTCAATGATTGGCTAGCAACGAGTAGCAAAGATCACCCGATTCATGTATGGAATTCAGATGGACAGTGGTTGACAACATTTCGTGGCATTAATAATCTCGTAAGTTTTCAGTTTCGCAATATTGCAGACTAATGAGATTTTGCTCCGTATCTAATTTGCATTAAAAATTGAGTGCATCCTATTCCTTCATTGCTATTCCGATCGACTCTATTTTAAAAATATTTCATAAACGAACTATTAAAGCTTATTAGTGTTAAAAATTGCAGGATGAATTGGATAGTGCTCATTCACTATGTTTTGCTTCTGACGGTTCCCGCTTATATGCTGGTTACAAAAGCATCATTAGAAAGTTCGATATGAATCGCCCTGGACATCAGGTTTCTGAACTGACTACATGGAGTAAGTTGGTTAGTGTTGTCCTGAATCTCACTAATAAAAAAGTTTCGAGTTCGAAATATTTCCAACTACTGTTCTTGCTTTTTGAACTATCCGCTTCTTGATCATTATTACATTATTGCAGATAAAGAATCGAGGGGACAAAAGGTATTATCTCCTGTATTGCTGTCAGCCCCATACTATCAGTGAATTATGCTGCTGGGTCATACGGCAAAACGAGTAAAATTTTTGATTCGTGCAAGCGGAACTTTTTTAGTGGAATAAGTTTCGAATATTACTAGGGAAAAGCCATAATGATAACGATGACCTAGAATTTTCACAACATGAATCGCTACTGTAAACATTTTCCAGTTGCTTTTTATTCGGATTATTCACCGAGTGTGGAATGCATGTTTGAATGCCCGGTAGCAGTAACTTCACTTCACTATACTCCTGATGGCAATTTTTTGCTGACGGCGGGAAGAAAAGTATTCATTTTTATTCGTTATTCAGTACTTTTGGAAAAAAGATTTCTTGGGTAGATTCCTTTTTATTCGTACACCGTCGGATGAAATGCTGAAAAATGGATCAAAACTAAAAATTGATCAAAACTTTACTTACTTTTACCTTTGAATATTTTTCTGCTGGATGTATTACAGGATGATGATATTATATGCTGGGATTTACGATATCCTGGAAAGATATATAGCTTATATCGACGACCTTCGACAACAAGTCAACGTATTTACTTCGACATAGACAGGTCATTGCTTACAGATGATGGTTTAAATTTAAAAGGGTAAGAAAACTATTGCTTTACTCTTAAAGCATTAGTGAGATGTGAAGAGATTAATGTACGAAAAAGTTGAAAACAGAGAATTGTCAAAGTGTTTAAATTTCAGTTCAGGTACATATTTATTCAGTGGCAGTAGCAAGGGTGAATTATGTATTTTCGATCTGAAATGCGCAAACGGTGATGAACCAGTAGATCCGTGTTTCCGATTGTCCGCACATAGTTCAGCATTATGTGGCGTAAGGTTCGTGTTACTGCAGATTCTGTTGCTCTTTGTTAATGCACAATGAAAAATTTTCTACAAATTTTTCATTTTTGAGTTAGTTGAGTTAGTTAATACAAATTGAGTTAGTTAATAGTGTCAAAGAAAATTTTTCATTTTTTGAGTTAGTTGAGTTAGTTAATAGTGTCACAGATAGAATATAGAAATCAGTACATTCAGTACATATTACTGATTACAAGTGTAATGCGAAGGGGATAAAGAATATATCGTTATGAAACAAACGAACATATGTCATGTGGTGACAGTAGTTGAATTAATTTTTCTTTAGCATCCACAAAGAACGGTCTGTCGTAGCCACTTGCAGTGGACAAAGAGTTTTTCCATTCCCTAAGCTGGACGAAATGGATGAGATTGATTCAGGAAGCAAATATGAAGATATAAATTCACCGGAACTTCTAGACAATTCTTTAGTACTGTGGTCCTTTGAACAGTAATTTACGTTTCCTTTTAAAATAAAACAAATGATATTCGGTTGCAAATTATTTATTAATTATGTAATTGTTATTGGTACTATACTAAACAGCTTCTATATACAAATATCACCGAGCATAAACAGCTATCTTTAATAGGTTATCCATATATACATTTCTATAACTTTCTCAGAATTGTTAAGAACTAACAGAAGAGAAGATGCAATCATAAGAAAACATTACTTTGAGTGATTAGATATTCTGTAGTATTGACTAGATTATTCACCTAAACCTCGCGTAAACACGATCACAGATTAGCCAAACAATGTTAATAGTTAGAAGCATATAGTATCAATTAAGTGAAATGAAAAAGTTTTAAAATAATAAACTTTATAATGTGAGAATTTTTCTATTGGCTATACTGTAACAGCTTTAATCACTGGGAAATAAAGCTATCAGAATCGCAATAAGGACAAATCCAGCGATCAGGGAAAAGAGTTTTGCGATACGAAGTTGATATTGATGAAATTCGCGTGGCAGTATTTCAAAACAAGTTATATAGAGGAAAGTTCCACACGCTATTGCCTATAATTATGTCGGTCAATCAAACGGATCGAATATTATCTCTTTTGGATAACTTACTGACTTTGACTTGTATGGATTTCATTTTTAATGACTTATCTGCTGATCATCTATAACACCCGAAAAAAAATTTTCAGTGCTCTCTCCTATATATCTCGAAATATGATCATTTTATTAATTAGCAGTTGGTACTTAGCCAATGCAAACCAATAAATGCAAATAAGAATTTTACCTGAGCAATGAAAGAAACTTTGCCAGCAATAAGTGGTGATCCACGGCTGACGAAGTCTAAGATGGCAATGCCACCAAAACCTCCGACAATAATCTGTACAGCGAAAACAGTAGACCATACTAATGCCATTGCAGGACTTAAAGTACTCTGCACAAGGCGAATTCCAAGTGAAAAGCCAATAACTGTTTTATGCAGAAGTAGCGCGAAGAAGATCTGCATATATGCAATTTAAATACCAATAAGTTCTACAAAAAGATTAATGGAAAAGTCTGTAATATATACACTACATAGACTCAAAAGAAAAACAGTACGGAGTATTAAAATGACTTTACATTCCAATAGCTTCACCTGCAAAATTTCGTCCATACCGCCAACAAGGCCTAATGATAGGCCCTCAAATATAGCATGTAATGATAATGCCATCACTAGCAAAATAGCACGTACTGTGGATTGAGATTGCGTTACAGACTGTTGATTAACTTCACTTTCTAAACTTCAAATGCAACTAATCTTTATTTTCTAATAGAATAATCAATAATGATAAAAGCTTTCTACAAAAACGCTAGAAACAATCAACAATATATGCAAACAACGAACCGTATTGTGAAAAAAACTTGCGAATTCTGGATCTGGTTGGTCGTCATTGTGATATCCGGTGATTAAATTCTCCATATCAGCGGTACCATGTCTTTCCCGGATAAACACGGCAATCTAATTTCGATAAAATCTATACTTTTTAAAAGATACCTTTTACTGTTTATCAATGGCAAATAAAGATGAAAAAAAATTAATTCCCAAACAAAGCTTCACGTAGCACAAATACTTAGTGATAAATTATTCATGCAAAAAGAAAAATCAGACCATTCTTTTTTGTTGTTAGAGATGCCGAAATTTTACTGCTGGATAGAATATTCATGAATAATAAGCCATTCAATAAATAATGCCGGCTTTTAAACTAAGATAGAAATTACCTGTTCCGTTGAAAGTACCAGCAAAAACCCAACGGCTACAAAAATTTCCATAATTGGATAATGATAAGTGATTCGCTGCATGTCTTCTATTCTTCGAAGACTTTTCTTGCATCCGGCAACAGATCTAGGAGACATGTCGCCAAAAATACACCGCCACCAAATACGGAAATCAGAGAGAGTACTGACCAAAATCCGCTGGCTGTATTCGCTATGCGTCGAAGCAAGAATGCAAGCTGTAAATTATAATTATTATTTCATTATTTTATCTCTTACAGTACTAAAAATGACACTTCCTTAACACTTAGATAATATGGCCATCATAAGAAGGATTATGCTATATAATCCATATTACGAACAGCTCACAGAAATAATAATAATTTTGTTAACAACAATAATACGCATAGCCTATCTCAGGTAACTATGCTTTATTGAATTTATATCAATTTCACCTTCGCTGGAAACTATCTCCATCCAAATGTTTTATCGAAAAAGGGTAAAAAAATCAGTATATTGAAATATACGACAAATCTTACAGTAGTCCTAAACACAATTTTTGATCGGACGGGATTTTCGATGACGAAGGAACGAAAAAAAAAATTAGAAAAAATAACATACGGAACAAGCCAGAAGCGTTGCGATGAATAAAGTGATGATAAGGCTTGCTCTGAAAAGTTCATGTATCGGAACGATTGGTGTTGGTGGTGTAGGTGGCAAGAATAAGTTTTTGATATCGATGTACATACGTTTCTGAGAGATTGTCTTTATAACTGAAATCAAATTTTTAAAGTATGAAAAGATTTTGCTATAAAATTACTACGAAATATCTGTTGCTTTTTCATATCTGGCCAATCAGTATCTCTTCTGAATAATCCTAAAAATTTTAAAATTGATACATAGCAGACATTCATATTACATTGAAAAATATAAAATAATATCCCATATCCCATATCAAATCCAAAATTATGAAATTTTTTAAAAATCTTCTCTTTCACCGTTTTGTCAATAAAAAGACAAAATGATTCAAAAATTAATTATTATTTTCTTTATAGAAATAAAAATTAAACATTGTAATCTTCTCTTTTTTTTAGATTAGAAAGATTAAATTTTGATGTTAGAAATTAACTAAATATGTACCTTTTACTTTTATTTCGCAATAATAAAAATCATAACACTACTCTGTATAACTTCAAATGCGACAATATTATCAGATCGAAATGATATATTTAGTTGTAACATCACATGTGACAATATTATCAAATTGAAAAATATATTTAGCTGCAACATATTAGAAATGCTTCATATAATCTAGCATGAAAAGTTATGACATATTTAAAAATAATAACATATAACGCTAACAAAATATGGGAACGCGGTAATAATATATATTACGCATAAAGAAAAATGAAAACACTCGATAAGTGATAGATAAACGAATACTTACATCTGATAATATCTATGTAAATGAACAGTATAAAATCGTACGCCTATGCTTAACATGAAATATGCTAGTAAATACAAACATAAATTCAGTAAATCTCGTATCACCTTCCTTTTCCCGCAATCTCCCGATAAACTATCTGAAGCCCCTTTGAGCAATTCTGGGCAATGGAATCTTTGGGATGAAACATTTGTACCCTATCCTCGAATATGTTAAGCGGTAATTTAAGTGAGGAAAATTATCTCTTCTAGTATTTTGGATTGATTTTTTTTACTTTTGGATTGACTCACTTGCATAAGATGTTATACGTAGTATTAGACGTATGAGAAATATGGCGTACACTTGATATCATGTCGTGGATGGCAAGATAACGTGAAAGTATAATAACAACATGAAAGTATAATAACGTTGATACATCGTTTGAGGTTTGAGTTTTTTCATGTCGATGATATTTTGTCAGCGTTAACACTTTGTCTTTATAATTTGTGTCGAACTATTTCGTGGGTTATTACGTAGGTTTAGTTTACATACGTCGCACATTACTTATTTTACGTTACATCGCATTATATAAATTACGTTTTAATGTTATGTATATTATTGCACGTGTTAAATTTATATTATTTTGTTTAGGTCGCATTACGTTATTTGCGTGAAATTAATTTTTCACGTATACTGTAGTATATTAATATTTACAGAACCATTTTTTCGATGCTCAAAATGAAAAATGATCAGAAAGAATGTAATAATTAATAATGGTATGCTGAACAAAAGGAAAATATTAGAAAAAATTCAAAACAGAATGAATTCAAAACAACTTGATCAAAAGGCATCAAATGCTAATCCAGACGACAAAGAAATGATTTATGAAAAGATGAGTGAATATTTGTGTAAAAAAATTTTTTTATTAACTTAAAAACTTTCATTAAATGAAAAGTTTTTGGATGCTAAGATAATTGATATCAAATTTTCATAAATTATTGTTAACTAATATCATTGGCCAGGGAATTAGATCGAATGTTTTCGTATTCAAATCCTATTTTCTATGATATCATTATCCTCTTACTTTATTACTGTATTTTCTGTTCTCATGTTCCATTTATCCATTTCGTAAATAGTGCAATTTATCATCATTCATATGATTATTACGATGAATGTAAAAAGTCAGTTATATTAATTGAATATGCTAGTTGTAATTTTTAACCTTACTGCTATTTTTTGATCGAAATAGTAAGTGATTGATTAGAAATGGTATATGTTGCTAGTTATGTAATGTAGGTTCGGAAGAAAAAATATTTTTAATTCCAGTTTGTTATGTAGTTTCAGAAAAAATATTTTAAATTCCAGTTTCTCTTGCTATGTTTACTTTTATTATTCTATTTTGTTGAGTAACAAGAGCAAAGAAATAATGCATTGATTATCAACTATTTTTTTGACCTTCCAACATATCATTTCGAAATGAATTATTTCAGGCTAAAGCATATTGGGCATCAGTGTCTTGTAATATTGATGGTATGCTTGGAGGTTTTGCCCATCTTCATTTACCTGATATTCGTGATTCAAAACATTTTATCAATCTATTGAAAACTAAAGTTCGTTTTGATTTTTATCTGTTACTGAGACATCTTTCCGTGAAATATTTTTTTTTGTCAATGGATTCAGCAATTCGTTGTTAAAGAATCGTATATCTTAAGAGAATATGTTTATTTTATTTTAATATGTTTCATTCATGCCAGGAAATAACGAAAAATCCTTTTTCATGCAGGAAGTGAGACATCTTCTGCATGCAAAAATTGAAACTAAGGGAAGTGAGTAAAGTTTCTTGTATTATTTATTAAAGTTTAAATATATTTGCAAATGCATTTTATTTAGGGAATATTAAAAAATTTTGAGCGAGCAATTGATTGTGGATGTGGCATTGGACGTGTTACCAAGCATCTTTTATTACCATTATTTGATTCAGTGGATATGATAGATGTCACCGAAAGTTTCATTCAAGGTAAGCTAGTTTCTATGTATTACTTTTCTATAATGTCATTGTTCGAAAAATTTCTGTTCTGCTATAAAACAAATAATTTTTCTAAACAGTCTTTTTTTCCTGTATAGTAATTGTTAATGAATGGTGTAATGACTATCGAATAATTATAGTAATAGTAGTACTGCACTGATAATAGTTGCTGAGTAATAACGGTAGTAGTACTGTTGTAACTGAGAATTTTTGATATGTGGCAAGGGTATTGGTTAGTTCATAATCGCTCTTCCATTGTAAAAATTAAAGAATTAAGCTGGACTGGATAATTCTCGGATATTCTGATTGTGGTTACTTTGAGATTACTTTAGAGATTATTTCAGAATCTACTAATTATATTGGTAAAGAGAACATTCGAATTGGTAGTAAGATGGTATGTAGTTTGCAGCAGTTTGAGCCATCGTCTTGTCATTATGATGTCATATGGATACAGTGGGTTACCGGTCATCTAACCAATGAGGATTTTTGTAAATTCCTCCGACGATGTAGGGCAAGTTTTGGTTGCTGACTAGCTAGAAGTCATAAATATATTCAAAATTGATATAAAGTTATGATAAGTTAGAGTCCATGGAATTTTGATTATCTGATTTAGTCATTTTATTATAACATTTTTGATGAGACCTTGACGCATTTCCGTTCATCTATCTTTGGCTGATCCATCCTGAAAGTCACTTGATTTTTTGCTGGATTCATCTTTTATTATCCATACATCATACTTTTCAAATATTTAGATGAATGCATGTTATAATGCTAACTTGTAAAAAGGCTGTTAACATCATAACACGCATTTCAAAAAGTATTCATAATTCATTAGATCACATAAAAAGTGTCCACTGTTAAAATGTAATTGAGACAATGAATAAAATTTTATTTTAACGGATCGATAAAAGAAAAAAAATTTAATTTGATGATTTCTAAAGAAAGAAGATTTTAATAGCATATTTCTTTTTTAATATGATAGAAAAATCAAGTTATATTTTGAGTATGACTATTTTGCAGGAAGGTTTGAAAGATAATGGTTGTATTATTCTAAAGGAAAACGTTTCATCCTCTGAAGATGGATATAATTTCGATGAAGAAGATAATAGTTGGACGCGTCCCAAGAATGCCTTATTGCAACTCTTTCGAACTGTAGGTCTTACATTAGTGGCCGAGAAGAAACAGGAGAATTTTCCAAAAGGATTGCTTCCTGTATATATGTTTGCATTAAGATGAGTAAACATATATATATATATATATAAAGTATATATATTTGAATTACAAGTTGAATATGTCTTGTTCCTTTTTCTCGTTTTTTGGCTGTTTGTTTTTCATGTTGTTGTCATAAATTTTCAAAATAAAAAATTCTCTTTACGTTGTGTAAATATCATTTCAAAGTTGAACAATTACTCTAAGTGGTACATTTTTTTCATTAATCAGCTCTATAATTTTAGTATAAAATGATAATAAATTGAGCTTGTATTCGAAACATCTCTTCTTGTATATGAATAAATAGTAGAATGCTTATGATTTTGAGCATCGATAACAATCATTGGATATGTTAAATTTTAGAATTTCGTTGCTTATTGCGACCATCAACTTATTGCGACAGAATGTACATATGTCCAATGCATAATGTATAATATTCAATGAATATGCCGAAATTTTCTATTTTTCTTTAGGAACGGAAAGATCAGTTATGGTATTTGACGTGAGATATGGTCATTTATAAAGAAATGTCTTCGATTATTTTCTGAATAATGGGATTTTAAAAAATATAAGGAAGCTTAGATCTGTATTTTATTAATCTATATTTTGCAACAAGACTGTCCAGTATATCGGCGGGCATCACAATAACGCAACAACGATATAGTGAGATATATACATACATATATATATATATATATATTTATTACTTAACAATGATATCAGCCTTGAAGAAGAAATTCGGTGGGGTGAATAACAGTGGTCATTATGGAAGTAATGAACTTGAACATATGCCTCATGGTATTGCTACTCTCGATCAAGAATTACAAAAGAAGTACGCGAAAGGAGTACAGTATAACAGTAAGTATTCTATAATAAATGGTTTGAGGGATGAATTTGCTTGTCTTTTTTTCAAATATTAATAGTTTTGAAATTGCGTTTAAATTAACAGTTCTTAAATAGTTTAACTGGATAACCAAATTAATCTTGGAAGTTGACTTTAAAGCGAAAATCAAAGTGATATTTCTTTCATAAACGTCTATTTGATGTTTCTTTCGTCCAGATTATATTCATCAATCTATCATCAGATCAATTTATTTGATATAAGCCATTATTTTTACAGTGAAAATTGTAATACGTGGTGATCGAAGTGTTGGAAAAACTTGTCTATGGCGACGTCTGCAAGGTCTACCATTTGTGGATGATTATATACCGACTAATGAAATACAAGTAAAATAATTTTTATTATGTGCATGTGTGTTCCAATTTTATATTTTAGAAAAGATTGATTATTAAAGCATATTCTTTTGTTTATTTTGAAGCTGGAATTCTTTACAAAAAGAAATCTCCAAAGAAAAATGATTGCATATCACGAATTATTGGTAAACAGTTTGTTTAGGTAGCATCTATACAATGGAATTACCGTGCTACAGATGATGTTGTCAAGGTAGATGTATGGGATGTAGTTGATCAAAGTACTAAAAACGCGTGAAGCCAGATGGTCTTAAGCTGAAAAATATGGAATCAGAAGTATTATCTCATTTAATGATTCATCTACATCGTTATTCCATCACTAGATTTATTCTTATGCCTGACTCTATTTGTTTTCAGTTCACAGAAGTTACTTGTGATGCGCAATTCGTTGATGTTTATAAGGGCACCAATGGAGTGATACTTGTGTTTGATATTACTAAAAACTGGTATTGACTTTTATTCATGAATCATTCGATAATAGCTGAAATTATTCTAGTAGCATATTTCAGAGTGGCCTTTGTAAGAAAGAGCCTTCTAAATATCATATATTTAGCACATTTGTGTCAGTTCTCTATTTTCTTTAAATTGATTAATCGGGAATAATAGAAATATATTTACTTTCAATTAGGACGTGGGAATATATTATCAGAGAATTGGACAATGTCCCGAGCAACATACCAGTCTTGATTGTAGGGAATAGGCGAGACATGGGGCATCATCGACAAGTTTCTGAAGATGTTTGTCGAACATTTGTGGAAACCTACAAACGGTAAGTGTTTATTACTATAAAATTTCTATTTTTTCTAATTCCGATTTTATATCATCTTTTTCCATCCTTTTTATTTTTCAAAAGAATCTTTGAATTTTATCAAATAATATATTATACACATATTATATATGTAAAATAAAGATATATTATTATGCTGGTCATAGTGATGACGGACCATAATAAAAAAAAAAGCGGCGGTGTTCAAAGTTTGTTATTTGAGAAGGAGAGGGAACATATATGTATTTATGTATCTGTTTATGTATATATTCTATGCATATACTCGAAGATTTAAAAAATGAAACAATATAATAAATAAAAAGAAAAATTCTGAGTTTGTAATATGTATTTATTCATTTATTTATATCAAATATCACTCTCATAGGTCACAAAACAGAGGGATTATAATATAAATAGTTGAACAGATTGAAAGATCCGGCGTGTTGCTGATATTTATGATAAAACATTTGATCATCGATGATGAGATACTTGTTATCATTAAAAGGGAATGGTGCACTTTTTGAGCGAGTGGAGATTTAATAATGTTACACTTTATTCTTTCTAAACAAGGAAAAAGTGAAATTTGATATTATCAAATCTTACGATAATGCTTTCTTTAAATTTTGACCTTGACAAAAAAATATTCTGAATTACCAATATTGTAACAAGTTGTCGGTAATGTTTATTCTCATTGTTGATCTTTGGTCATTTTACACAATATGTGTTATTAAAGGGAGTGATAGATATTGCGTGACAGATTGTTTTTGGTTCATGTTTTCAAATTGTTTGTTAATGGGTATTAAGGTTATGATGAGTAAATGAGAAGTAAACTTTGAAAACAATCGATAGTTATTACTCCTTGCTCTTCCATTTTCTTTTCTTTTTAGTCACACTGTAGGTTTTCATTCGCTATATTTTGCTCCACTGATAATTTTGTCATTCGAAACGTCCTATTACTGATAAGCTTTCTTCAATAATCATTTTGTCTTTGTCTCTTGTAGCTATTTGAAATATTATTGGAAACGAAAAATTGATATTTTGAGCATACATCGGATTTATCACAACTTTATTTTCGCAATGAGCTCCCCAATGTTGCAATATTTCGCCATTTCGAACAATTTGGTTAATTGTTTCACCGTCCTTCAAAAACTTTCCTGGACAACATTTATTCGTCATTTTACTGCACTTTTATTCTACCTAGTCGTTTTAATTCAATGGCCCAGAAGCAGGTTTAGCGTGGCAAATTCAACACCTGCGCGAACAGGATTAACTAGTGTTTCATTCATATTATTCTTCTGGTGTGCTATCTTTTATCACTATATGGTATCAGCAGGACGAGTGGAGATCGATTGGATCAACGGACGATTTCAGGCAAGTGGTTGGTTAGTCCGAAGCTCTCGACATGCACATCGAATATTTCTAGTACTGTCATTGGCAGTATCTGCAGCTGCGGTAATTCATACAAGCACTTTGCATGTACTCTTTGATTTTGAAAGACGTACATCGGAATTTCTAAATCCTTCAGCATTTACATGGTCATTCAGTATTTTAAAGGTTGACTTCTTTTTCGTATTGTTACTGGCCATTTATAGTGGTGTACGATTAAGTTTGGAGCCAACTGGACTTTTAAAAGGTCAAGGAATACTCGTACTACTGCGGCAAATTCTACTTCGTCATCTATTTCCAATTTGGATAACAATAACGAAAGTGTTACATTTAACGGTTCTACAATAACAAGTACACCAGCAATAGAATTACCATTGTTACAACTCGATAAATGTCCAGAATACATAGAAGAATGTAAAATTTGTCTACAATGTGTTGCTGATCGACAAATTGGTTGTGGTCATATGCTTTGTTCCACCTGTCTGATGAAGATATTAATAGAGTGCCGTAAGAGAAATCAAAATGATATACTCTGTCCATTTTGTCGACAACAATTACACTATGTTCGAGAAGTACAATTCACCTTGCCCGATCGATTTATTCCAATCTGTCAATATACCGATCATCCCTAATTCATTTCTCCTACATCATCATATTGCTATTTAAAATACAATTGATGCAACATATAATAAAACAATTCCTTCTGAAAATTATTTTTTATTATTCTAATTTTAATCTAATTATCGTATCTCTTAGTGCTTATTTGGCAAACATTCCATATAAAATTTATATTTTCAAATTATTGAATGTTTTCTTTTTAAAAAGAAAAAAATTGAAAATTTTTATTTTAAATTCATAAATGCTTAAAATTAATGAATATATGAGAAACAAAAAGTAATCATATAAATATTTGTAAATTACATGCCATTGTTGCAATTAAACGACATTTTCATTGCTGATATTTTCTGAAGTTTCAGAAATTTGTTTATGTTGATTTTATCATATTCATTCATTCGTATAAATGAAGAAATGTATCATACTTTAATATTTGTTTATTTTACAACATATCCAATGTGTAATTGTTATTCATTTTGTTTGTTTGTTTTTTTTTCTTTTATGTTTGTCTATAATTTTTATAAATATGTGTTGTACAGTTAATTATTCATAGTACTTAATAATTTTATAAATACCAAACTAATTTTTCGATAAACTACCCGTTTTTTTTTATTGTTGAAAAATGGTCTTTAAATGAATGTTTTTTTGAAAATGTTTGGATTTTTTTAAACAATAAAATAAATAAAATTCTAAATATGAAATTCTAAACATTAAGTAAATTTTATTTCTCTTTTTGACAAATTTCATTTAGAAAATACATTAAATTAAATTTAGATTTTTCTATTTTTCCTTTCATTCTCTTTTATTTCATCTTTAACCGAAATTATTAGACAAAATGATAATAAAATAGCCAATTTTTAAGTAACTTTTGAGTGAAATTTCATTGCTATATCAAATTATTATTTTGGATTAAGTAGCATTTTTAAAGATACTCGCTTATAACATTTTAAATATATTATATTAAATGACTGAAAAATTCAATTAGTTTCGAAGGATATTGAGTGAAATCAAAAATTATTGTTTATAATTTAGTAATCAACAAAATTATTAATCCGTTTAAATAGATGAAAAAACGAAAAGAACAATTTTCTTCCATATATTCATTCATTTCTCATCTACTTCGTTTATAAGGTATATTTTTATTATCTTCACAAAGAACAATTGTTATCAACAATAGCACTTATAACTCAGTAATTATTCATCGCTTATCAATTTAAAAAATGAATAATTATTCATTGCTTATCGATTTGAAAAGTGCGTTTAGACATTAAATCCAAATAATAAATAAACATTGAAATATAATTTTATTCCTGATATGATAATGATATTGAATAGTAATAAAGGATAAGTACACAACATTAAATAAAACAGCTACATGGCTTATAAAGAGATTATTGCTGATAAATCTATATATATGTCAACGACTTTTCTACGAAATGTAAATAATCATTTGCAGGAAAGAATGTCCAAATGGAAGTCCACCTTCGGAGATCCGTTTTACGCAATGTTCAATGCGCAATTCTTTCGGATTACGCTTTCTTTATTTGTTCTTCAATATACCTTTTTGTATCTGCAGGTAATCTATTCAATACTGATAGTTTCATATCTATGATTATTTTTTTATTGTAATATTAATGTTGTAAATAAATAAATTTGTATATTCTTTCTAAATTTATTTCCCTTTGAAGAAGCTAACTTTTGAATCAAATTGATTTACTATTTTAAATTCATCTTGGCAATCGAATAATTAGTTTTACTGAATTAAACTATTAAATTAATCTAAAGGTCATTCACTGTTTTCGTGAAAGCTCTTGTAGAATAAGCGTTTGTCCATTTAAATAAGCAAATTGAACGCAATTGAATGATGATGCTAATCTATTTTGTTCAAAATAATTTTACAATATTAACAACTTTTATATTTCTATAACAGCGAGAAACGCTTATTGGTCAGTTAGAAACTAATCGACGGGATATCGAACTAAGTTTTGATGAACTGGACATGTATGAGGAAACACAAGATGCTAGCTATGACAGGTATTTCTTTTTAAATGTTCTTTTGGTTTATCTCCTTTAATTTACATGCTATTAAATCCTTATTCCAGAAATGCATGATGGAATGAATGCTAGGTTGGTGGCTTCCACTTACGACATAACCTTTTACATATATATATTTCTTTTTCATACTCGTAATTATCCCTTATAGATTTATGGAAAATATTGCAATACGTCGACGTCGTGCTGCTGAAAAAGTTGCTCCCGTGCCAATATCCGACGTAGGAAAGAGTGGATTACCACTTGGTGAAGGACAGCCAATACCATTCGGTAATCAGAATTATCAGCCTTCTCTTTGTCCATCGTCTAATATCGCTCCGCATTCTCTAAATATTGCATCGCCGTCATTTATTATAAGTCATTCAGGTACACCTATTTTGATTTTTTTCGGAGAAAACATTCAAGATTTTTAGAGTATGTTTTTGTCTTTTCCTACCCATTTGCAAATTCAGGAAAACATTCGGCTGTGTCAAATATTACCATATCATCTTTACAAGCAGATAACAACGAACAAATAAACAAAAGCGAACCTATAAGCGACGCTGCATCGAATTATGCTGGTAATAGCGATGAGTAAGTTTCTGTTTATTTCATCCAGAATTGTAATCAGTGTAATGAATATTAAACTAATTTGTTTGTTGAGGAAGTGAACGAAATGGTAACTACCTATGAGGAGGATGTGCCATCTGAGGAGGAAGTGCAGATTGAAAAAATAAATATAGCACAAAAACGAAATACGATATTGGATAGTTTTCGATTATCCGATAATTCGAAGCATGAACCACAAACACCGATGGGTACTTTTGAAAAAATAATTTTGGATGCTTATATATATATTTAGTTTCTACATTTCCCTTTCTAGGAGTTTCTTTTTCAGCATACAAAGTACCAATTGGTGGTAATTCAGTGGATAGCATAGCTGAGAGTGATCAAGAAGACGTCTTTTCAATAAAATGCATCCGAAATCATTGATTGATGATTTAGATGCTTGGCTCAATGATACCGAAGATTTCAAGAATAATACAAGTTTTTTTTCTCTTTTTTTTTGTGATGCGGAAAAAAGACACATTTTCCTAGCATTACTGTTATTATTTATTTAAAATATTAGATGTAATACTGATGGATTGCTAGCTACAAGAATGCAGTTTTTTTCAGAAATAATGTATGGAGAACCAGATGAATCAGGCCCGAATCCTCTGGTTGCTTCTATACCTGCTGATTCAGAGAGTGAAAACGAAATTGGGCATCATCCTATTATTTCAACCTAATTGATTATCCTAGTATGGGAAAAAATGATATAATAAACAAATCGGTGAGAAAATTAATTTTCGCCAAAGCACTTTGATGTTTCAATTTAGATTACTCATACCATCTTCGTATCAGTTTCCGCATCTGGGAATTACCTATCAAAGTTATTATTCATCCTCTCTCTTTTTTATTGAACTCTTAATAACATAGATCTTTCTTTTTAATGCTTATTCAGATCTATTTCAGAAGTCAATGATTAGTGAAGTTGTTGAAATGAAACCAAAATCAAAAGTGAAAGCGAAATCCTCTTCAACGAAAAAGGCATCAAACAGAAAAAGTGATAAAGTTACTCGTAATAAAGGTAAATCCGATAAAGAAAGTGATCGCAGGAAGGCGGAGATGTTCGGTGGCGGAGATTTTTTGGACAAAGAGTTTACTGTAGATCCGAATAGTTATGATCCATTATAATCCTCTTGTAAGTAGTACGAATCAAAGAATATTGAACCTCACTTTTCATTTATTCATCATCATTGTAATAAATGAATGTCTGCAGATTTTCAATCTCATCATAAAAATTGTCAGTGTCACTTATTTTTGTAATCTGATAACAAAGTAATCATGAAACGTATAGCTAAAGTAGGCTATTAGAGAATTTCACGAAACTATCAATACAAAGTATTAATTTAGATCACTAACCTTAATTGTTCAAGATTATTGATCGATTTCAATAGAGATTACTGATAATGTTTTGTGGGCCTATTTTAAAATTTTTAAAAATGCAATTTTTTTTTGTAATTTGATAACAAAGTAATCATGAAGCGTTTTATTATCTCTTTTAATAATATCTAGTGATAATGTTCTTTCTATTGATAATGAAATGTTTATAGCAAATTCCTCAAAAATAAATAAGACTTAGTGCCCTCTTCGTTCATATATCTTTCGGTTATTCATATGTGATATGTGATTTCATACTGTAAAAATGTTTTATAACCAAAAATAAATTTGAAAGTTTGAAAATATTCAATATTGAGAGGAAAAAAGTTAAAATACCTGCTCCCTAATGTCTAGTTTTGCTAAATGTTCCATATAAGTTCCAGATTTCATTTCTTGCAGATTTAGGTTTAAACCAATGGAAATTAGTTCGTCGCGAGACATCGATGTGGATATTCCAGGAAGATAGATACAAATACTTTCACATTAAGACAAGTTATTGGCCGCAAGACCAACTTTGTCTTTATAACATGGCTTTTGCGAGATGGGAAACTTTGGAAGTATTCCTGTAACTTTTATTGAGGTTCGGTTGATTTGGTCGTGGGGATGGAAGTTGTGTTTTCGTTAGTCTATTGGTCAGCGGAGTACGTGTAATGTTGTAGTACACGTGAATTTCTTAAACGTGATTAGTGATAAAATTACATGTTTTTATCTATTATATGTGAAATTTAAAGATACGCTGAAAAGATGACGGATGTATGGAAATCAAATGCAAGAAGATTTTGCGAAATATGTAAGGCAAGTAATTCTAACATATTGCAATTCTTGTTACAATAATAAGTATTTAAAAATGGCTGAAGTATGTTATTTTTATTGGTAGGAAAAAAAGATTAAAAAAATTATACACAAATGGAGAATAATAAATTCTATAATGGCAGTTATTTTTTGTTTTTTCTCGAAAATTAGATAATACTCGTTGCATGTCAACAGGAACTTGACTAGACCCTATAAATGAAAGGATGAAGTTGGGAAAACGCAGTTCAGGAGTTGTTTTGTCTTGTAGTATTGAAGAGGTTAAAATGAACGATGTGTGATTTGCAGGTATGGTTTGCGGATAATCGAGTTAGTATAGAGCATCATGAAGGAGGACAGAAGCATAAAGCTGCTATCCAGGCAAAATTAAGAGAGCTTGGTAAACAAAGCAAACAAAAGGAAAAAGAGGTTACAATAATTGAAAGTTTATTTAATGGTTACTTCATTCTTGTATGCAGCGAATGTAATCTTATATTCTTTGTACAAAAATTTGATTAGGAAAAGATTGCAAAAATGAGATAAATGAAAGAAACATACTGTTGGAAAACGATCAGATTTCCTGTTCTCATATTTAGAATTTAATACAACAATTAAAATTTTCAGCAAAGTGATCTGCGAGCTACCTTAGCCATGATGGAATCTGCGGCGAGCAAAAGTATGGGAATTGATGATTCATGCCCTTCAGGTTCGTAAACATTTTTTTATGCTGAAACTGGAAATTGTTATAATATGTGAGGGTCGAGATGCGGCAAAGTATTTGATCGAAATTAGGACAATTTATATGAAATGAAGCTTTAGCGGGAATAGTTGGTCCGATGTCGAAACCGAAAAATACATGGATCCACGAGTACATAGTGCTTCAATTGCTGAGATGGCTCGTCATATGGCGCAGCGAAGGAAGGAGGTTAATTTTGTAATAAAGCAGAGATCCGAAAGATTTCCAGATTATACTATCTGGATGGAATTGATAATTATGATATATTTTGATTATAGTTACTACAAAAATCTCCTTTTTCGGCAGGAATTAGAACGAACGAAAGCAGAACATAAAGTAGAAAAAGGAAAGTGTGATCCAAAAGATGAAACAGTTTGGGTTGAAGCTAAGGCGGATAATGGCGAATTATATTATTTTCATATGTACAGTGGAGGTATAGTTTGCAAATTGACTTGTCACTGATTAATTTAAAACTATAATTTATTTGTTTATTTATTACTTCTATTATTTATTTATACCCACTTTATTTGCTTATTTTCCTTAGTTGATTGTTGATTCACAATTTACTTTAGTAACACTATTATAGTAACCGTTTGGGAGCGACCTGAGAATTATTATACAGCAGAGCAATACACCATGAAATTAGCTATGATGGAGAATAATGATGCAGTGGATAAAAATCAGGTTACTGAACCAAACAAACTGAAGTCAGGTATGTTTGTTTCATTTTTTTAAGTGCACGTTGTCAAGGCTGTCTTCTAATTTGAATCATATGTGATAATTCTTGGTCCAGCTCTCATAAATGGGAAATAACTAAATCAACTTTTCACACTATTATCGAATTTATTTCTCTAGTGGACAATAGTTTTTAAGAGCCGCCCTGTTTCCTTTGTTAATTTTCAAGAACTATTTAATTCGCCATATCCACTCTTCTCTTCTGTTCTTTCAAAAATCTTCGCAGAGTAATATGAGAATCCAATTTACAGCATTACGAATTAATTTCCAGAACTTCGTCGCCATTGGGGGCAACATGAAACTCCAGGAATTAGCAAGTCGGAGGTATCACAGAGCTCTTCCTCACAAGAAGGACTGAAAAAACAATTTCAAAAGGATGCAACGCTGGAAAAGTCTCGTCAAGTAAATCATCTTTTGAACATTAATAAGTTGAAATTTTCTTCGTTCCATTACAATCTCTTTAATCTGAGGACCATAAATGGAGATCAGACCTAAAGATAATACATAAAGAACTAAGGGTAAATGAGACTAGAGTTTTCTGTTCCAGATATTCAAGATGCAAGTACTTGCCAATCAACTGCCATCAATAAGAAGCGAGAGAATTCATTTAACGAGCCTCAAATAATGAAATTTGATCCGGAAATGGATGCTGCAAATTTCATCATCAACGAATGTGATATTCCTTTACCCCCATCTTCTCAGGTAGCAGTTTTTAAGAAATATTTTCTTGGATAAAGCATATTTTTTCATGGAATTGTTTGTTTAGTCGTTTTGTAATTTTTGTATCGGTTTCCTCTCTGTTCCACTTTTGCTTCCTAGTTGTCTTTTTGGAAACCCATTTTCCAAGGTGTTATATTCAGCCAAGTCCAGATGGTGCGAAATTGTGATAAATAGACTAAATTTATTTAAGTGTTTTTATATTCATTCAATATTTACGAATTTCGTTCTAGAATTCAAAGCCAGAGGAACTGATGTTAAATCCGGCTGTGAAAAAGGAGATTTTAGAAGAGAGCAGCTGTAATCAGATTATTCAAAATGAATATTCGAATGACAGAGGCGAAAGTATTAATGTAAAAATGAAACTGAAGACGAAATTACTGAAGAGTTTGTAAAGGAAAAAGAATCACCACGGTTCAGTCCGTATGGTCCTTGGGTACCAGTGGAAAAAGTTCCAGAAAAGCCAAAAGTGTCAGCATCTTTTTTCTTTTTGTTTTTTTAAAAATTTTTGAGATTATCGACAAAATACGCTTATAGCAAATATGGCGCTATGCCACAACATGTGTAGCGGTTTTCTAAGGAGTAATGTTTTAATAAATTTTATTTTCAGTCGAGAAATAACCATTGATTTAGAGTTTATCATTACGAGAGATTTGCACTAGATGGGATGCTTGAAAATTATTTGATTCAAGAGATAATCAACTATATCATATATTGATACGCGGATAATGCTTATTAGTTTTTCAGGGATTGGGAGTTACCTAATGAAGAGCAAAGTCGAAAACGAACTAGTGAACCGGTAGTTGCACCAGAAGACCGTATCATATTTAGTGATAAGAGTGCAGCAGTAAAACGAAAAAAGATAGATGGACCCATTGAATTCAGAAAAAGGAAAACAACGATTAAGATTAGGCAACCGATTGATGACCAATAGCAATAACGAAATTTGTTGAATATTGCATATTCCATATTATATTATCTTCACGGTAGTATCATAAATTCTTTTGGTTAATCTAATAATCAAATTTATTAATATTGTAAGCATTTTATGAAGACTCTGCTGTATAAGAACACATTATGGCAGCTGTTTAATTCCTGTGATCTGACTTATGTATAATCCTGTTTTGTACGTTTTCCCAAATTATTTCAACCAGTGTTGTCATCACTGGTATTATGCAAAGAATATGTGAACTGCTGATAGAATACCATCTCATTTCTTGTGTTATTCCGCTGGTTGTCCAGATATTGACTGATATTTACAGACGAAGATAACAAATGAAAAATTTGTTATCATGAGCATTAGATAACACATTGATTGGTCGCTTTGATTGACATCATGTACAAAACTTATGTCAGGCAAATCATCTAGTGATAGACGATGGAGAAAATTTGAAATTATATTACATTTCGTTATATTTCCTAATTTAATTGTATAAATATTTTTAACAAGAAAAAAAAGAAGGAAAGAATAATTGTTGTTTGTAGCATGTCACATTATCAATTATTCTCGCTATTCACACTATAGCTTTATCATTATTTTATTGATTCAATTTCTATCAATGAAATTCTTTCTCAATCTTTTACCTTAGACCTGTATTTTCATAATTTTTTTCCCCTTCCCCTTCTCCCTAATCTTTCATCTTCATTTCTATATTCACTTTCATTTAGAAAAAAAAGTACTTTCTATAAAATTAGGTATAAACAGGTATAAATAGAAAAATATAAATAGAAAAGATATAGATAGAATCAATAACATACAAACAAAATAATACATCGACATTCATTGATCGACATGGCTAACATACATACATATATAAATTGTAATGAATCGATTCAATCGATGTATACATGAACGAACGTAAGTAAAGTACGAAGGTAAGCTAATATATAATCGTGCCATTTTTCATTATACTCTTGATGTAAGCTTTTTCTTCCTCCCTTGGATTATTTTATCACTTACTCTTTTGAAAAAATATATTACTTCATTTATTATTATCATATTCAATTTACTGATGTATATATGTATGTATGTATGTATAATGTATGTGTGTATGTGAAGTAAGTAATTTTTATCATTATTAATAATAGTGATAATAATATATTCTTAATTTCTTTATCATCATATCATTTAGATATTAGAAATAAGAGAAAAATTATCAGTTATAATGAAATAAAATACATGATAACGATAGGAAAGGTATTTATATATGTATGTGAAGAAAATAATTTTTATCATTATTAGTAACAATAATAATAATAATAACAATATATTTTTCTTTATCATCATACTATTTGGATATTAGGAATAAGAGAAAAATTATCAGTTATAGTGAGATAAAATACATGATAAAGATAAGAAAGGGCGAGAAAAATATGTAGATTAAAAATGGCAAGAGAGAAATGAATAAAGAAAATAGGAGAAGAAAAGAAAGTATAATATTTGTAATTAAGTATCAGATATATATATTTAATAATTCTTTCTCGAGAATTTTTAATTGATGATATTCGTAATTAATTACACGTCAATAATTTGACGATTCGTTCTATTAACCTATTTTACAAGATAATAAAATAAAAATTTTGAAATGAAATTGCTAATACTCCCATATATATATATATATATATATATATATATATGTTATCAATTATATCATGATATTTAAAAATATATATCAATAACTATCATATACAATGATATATATCAATAACTATCATAAACAATGATAAAATAGATTTTCATTCATTTCATTCGATTTGATCCAATCCGATCCGATCCAATCTAATTTGATACGATCTTGCGATATTATAAATTAAAGAATTATGCTGAAATGTAATTTATAAATGAATTATATAAGTGCTTAAAAGGATTCGATCTTTTAAAAATTTATTTTACAATTATTGATCATTTGAATAATTCATTAAATATTATATACTTAATATTCATACTATCTTCCTATTTGTAAAATAATATAAGCGAATAAATGAGATGTTAATTTTATGTTGCGTAACCATGGACAATAATCGTTATCATTACTATCATTACGCTGATATATTTCTCTTCTTTTTCTCATCTATCATTATTCATTAAGCTAGAAAATATATTAATTATATTTACAACTTATAATTATTATAAAAATTTTTAATCGAATATTCTCCATAAATGATAGTCATTAAGAAATCTTAAAAGAAGATTATTATTTATAAATATAATGAATTAAATTTATAATCGATTTCGATATACTACTACTAATTTTATCCTTTTAGATTAATATAATTTATATAACGTAGAATTAATAATAATTGATTTAATTAACTCTTTTTTTGGCTTTTTATTTTTCACACATTTTTCAAATATAATTTTATATTAATAATTAGCAAACAATCTCGATATACATCGAGAAATAATCACCATATATCAGTATACACGGAAGCACAAACATGCGCATTATTTAATTCTTAGATTTCCTAAATTATTAACGATGAGTACGACTGGTATTTTCCGGTTGGACGATTTTTGTCTGCTGTTATGACTGATTTTACTTATTCCACGTGGTTTCTTCTATCATGACGTATGAGGATCTTCTCTGTTATGGTATTTATGAAATTACGTAGTTTTATAAATATATGGTATTATTCATTGTATGCTTTCACAGTTCCGTTAAAATAATTCCATGGATCAAATTTCACGTATTTGATAAGTTTTGTAAGAATAATTTGATAATTTGACTTATAATGATATCTGTACTTTGAGAAGCGCGTTGAAATAATTCCACGAATCAAATTTCACGTGTTCAATAGTTTTGTAGGAATAATTCAATAAATTTAACTTATAACGATACATTTGTTCGTTTATTGTTTAAGATAAAATGATATATATTGCTTAAGAAACAGGTTGTGTAAATTATTTATTCGATAATTAAATATATTTTAAATTGTTGAAATATTACATGTAATTTTTATGTGATATTTATACTGATTTTTACATGTCGTTATATTTGTTTTGTTTATTAAAATAATTTTTCTTTTTTTTCTTTTTGTAAATTCAATTTTTTTTCTGTTCATCAACATGACTAAAGTATACCTTGTTAAATCATGACAGGTATCATATGTTAAATTTGAATTGTTACACTATTTTGCCTTATGTAATTATCGATCGTTTTCATTAGATGATAATGTAAAATTAGTAAGAGAATTTATTTGGTACAATTAGAGAAATATGATAGAAAAAGCTGATGATGATTTAATAAGTGATCTAGCATGATTCATAGAATGTTTCTATAATGAAATTTTTTGTTGTTTCGATTTTCTTTTGCACTTTTGATAAATTTCATCAAATAAGTAGTATATAGAATGATAATGGTTTTGTTGTTATCCAAATTTCTTTCTTTACAAAATCACGAAATTTGATTTTACTCATTATTATAATAATATGAATGTATAAAATAAATTTATGATCGATATTTCAGATATATTTCAATTTGAATGAATAACCCGGTCTGGTAGTATAAGTAAAGATATTAATTTGATTTTACTGATGGTCTAATGGCCTTCCTCAAACGACGTGGATATAAATTTCATGTTGATTTGGAACTTTTACATTTAAGTGACGTACCATTGGTTAATGCTGTCCTTTTTGCTAAGGTATAATATTGATTAGATTTGAGCTGAAAATGATTTTTTTAATGTTTGGCAAATTATAGTTCTAACATCCAGTGGACAAAATCTATTTAAATATTCATAATTTATGATGTAAAAGTAATGTGTAAAAGTAAAAGTAATAATTCTTATTATTTCTGCAGGTTCGCTTATTAAATGGTGGTGCATTTGAAGGTGTAACAGAGCGTGTTCAAGTACTCAATCATTCAGCAAATTGGAATAGTCATTTTAATTTCTTATGTCGAATTGCACCAGATCCTTTAACAGGTGTTCTTGAAAGATGCGCATGCAGAATTTCGCTTCGTAAAGTAAGTTTTGTGTTTTATGACAGCAATGAATTAAATCATTCGTTATTCGAAGAGAATTACAATGCATAAGTTATATGTATGAACAGAATTATGGTGAGTAAGATATAAATGTGATTATATCATTATTCGGACTTTCTAACATCATTATATGAAATTCCAAGTCGTTCTTTATTTAATCTGTTGTTGATTGACTTTTCGAACCAATGTTTATTATAACTATTTGTTTACATAGTATCTTCTTTATTTTCTTTTTAGCTCGCAGCAATTATAATACGGCAAGATTTTTGCAGTACTGTTTATTTTAGGAGCAGAAAGGCGGCAAATCATATTCGAAACTTGGCTTTGTTGACATTAATTTAGCACAGTTTGCTGCATCAGGTGTTGAAGGGATTACTCGTTCATATCTACTAGATGGTTATGGAATAAATCAACGTCAGGATAATTCAAGGATTTTGATTAAAGTTACAATGAATCATCAAAGCGCAGACCCAATTTTCAAAGTGTAAGTTTAAGATTTACCTTTGAAATAGTCCGATTAATAACATTTGTAAATAAGTACGAGCTGACTTGAAAACAAATATTCTTTAAAAGCAAAGTAATAATATTGAATTTAGATATATAAGTGATTTATTGCAAAGGGCACATGTAATGGTGTTAAAGCAATGTAACTAGAATTTGTTTTGATCGAATAAGAAAGTGAAAATTTAATATTAAAAAAAAAAATGAACTAACATATTTAGAGTTCTAAGAACAAGTTTCGGTTTTAATTTGCTTTGTGCCTCTCTATTTGCAGACCACGAATTGAATCGCTGTCAGAAGAATTAATACTAAATCCAATGGATAGGAAAGCACCAGCAAACGATGACTATCTTTTACAAAGAAAACAAGGAGATACAGATTCTGCTGATTCCTCATCTGTAGAAGATATATCGCAATGTCACGGTACTATTTTTCATCTCGATTACATTCATCCTTTTTATGCGTAACTACAATATTTACATGATTATATATAAATGGTACTAATTATTATTACATACTGTTTAATGTCAGCTATTTTATGAATTTTCAGAAGATCAAATATCCAAATCACATTTCTTATTTTAACTGCGTTTAGATTAGATAAAACTTTAGTTCAGAGTAAAAATTTATGTTGCAGATGACAGTTCCTTGGCAATCGCAGCGACATCTACCGGCATTTGCCTTGATCACTATGCAGTAGAAAATCCATTCAAGAGTAACAGTCTGAAAAAATCTGATGTAGTACGGCGAAATATTGGTACAGCTTTGGCGCAGTCTAGACGGCTAAGTCAAGATAGGTAAAGCAAAATGTGCATAGAATTATAGACAAAAGCATTTATTGCGTATGGGATTTATAGAAGTAGTGTAATACTGGCTATCTTTTCAAGATGTTTAATTGATGTCACTTCTGAAGTTTCACGTGAGTTCTTGTTTGTTGAGAAACTCTATTGTAGATCTCAGATAGCTAAAAGTGATGAATGCGTGAATGAAACAGCGACGCGGATACGTGCTACACGTGTGGATGCAGAGGATTTAATTGATCGTATGTTACAAGAAACGGTGATCAGTGATTATGGATCGGAAGATCGGTCCGCTGATAGAGGTATTATACTGTTTGTTCACCCGTTAGTGATTACATAATCATAAAATTTTCCCTAGGAAATGTAATTTTTATTTAAATACCATTTTGAATTTTTGGTCTCTTTTTTTGACTATATTTTTTTACATTTTAGGATTAGCACTTTTTGTATCAAGAAACGGTGAAGCGGTTGTAGGTGCAAATATGTTGCCCACGGATTCGTTCGAGCGTGTTCATATATCATCGGATGTAGGCTCACCGTTATCTAACGGTTGAATTCCATTTTTAATGTAGATAATTGAAATTAGAAAACTAGTGCTAGAATTTTTTTAACGGGTTGTTTTGTGGTTTTGTTTCCTCATCAATGTAAATCTTTCATCTATATTCTTTTTTGCAATAATTTACTTCTTGGTGTAATGAGGGTAGATCGATGCATTCAGACTGTTTATTTATGTATCATAGGAGAATTAAGGATGGAAATTTATTTGTTTTTCATTGAAAAAGCATCGTTTTTTGCTGTATCATCTCATCGATCTCCTGATATTCACTGATTTTTATAAAGTATTGATTTTGTACAATAGGTTAATAGAGTAATACTGTTGTAAGTTTGATGTTGATTATAACTATTTCTTATTATTTGCATGGAAGAATGATCGAAATGAATAAGAAGATTCAAGATTTTACGTACGTTTAGAGCTTTCGCTTTTGCTCATTTCACTTTTCGTTCTTTTTTTATGAATTGTAGAAAATAAACTGATACCTAAAAATAATGTTCCGTAATACGTTTGTCAAATATACATATTATATATATATAATTCAGGTACTTTACCATTTGCATATCATGAGTGAGTTTTGGAAATGCAAATAGCTGCTTAAAACTTTAAATTGTGCTAATTAATGCAATATTAAAATTATCTGCTGTATACTTATGAAGTAATTACATACCTGAGAATGAAATCACATCATGTTTAATGTTCCTTCAAGCATATATTTTTAATTTAATCGAAATATAATACGAATCCATAATGTTTCTCAAAAGATGATTCTGCTTTTCCTTAATTATATAAATAGCTGAAGTAAGTTAAAGCTATCTGTTTAGTAGATATTACAAATACTATGAATTATATGTTTGCATTGAATCATAATGATAACTATTATCTTTGATTGATTGGTAAGAGAGAGCATCAAAATACTAGACAACTGTTGTCGGATTTCGAAAAAAAATGTGAAATAACTGATGGTTTAGAGTTTTTTGATTCTTTTATTTCTTTAAGGTGTCAAATCGATTTTTTCATATGATAAACTGAAGCGTTATTTTAGATCAGAAGTTGAAGCATAAAAGAAGAATATGAATATGAATAAGATACTATTTAAATATAAAATTAGTAAACAAATTTAAATAAATGATAAATTCGTACTGCTAATTTTCATGAGCATTAAAGAAATTCGTATCAACGACAATCTGGATTATATCTGTCTAAAAATTTTTTTACTGATATAATCCTATTTCATGAATTCTTCAATTTATTTGAATAAGTTAAGAATTCATGGAATATCTGAAATATCTGAATATCTGAATCTTATTAGCAATATGAAATTTATCAATCATGATTTTTATTAAATAAATCTGAACTATCGTCTGAAGGATTTCAATTTCATCAGGCACAAATGTTTTTCTATCTTGATATTATTAAATTAGAAGCGATCTGTCAGATAGATTGATTTTACCTTTTCACATTGATATTGTTTATTTCATTATCATTTGCTGATTAAATATGGAAGAAAGAGAGAAAGAGAGAGAGAGAGAGGGTGAGAGAGAGATGTATATTAATCCAAATAAATGTGATCCTGAATTTAGCTCAAATATTTACTGTAAAATTGAAATTGCATTTTCTGATCATTAAATCATTTTAATTTTAAAATCCCATTCTTTAATTATAGTGAAGAAATTTATTAGAGGTTCTTTTTCGCTACTATATATGTTATATTATTATAACATTTATTAATCTGAATAATATGCAAATTACGAAATCAAAAGAAAATAATTGAAATATTAATTGATTAAATTTAAAAGCATTTGCATATTAATTTATATTGATCAAAAACATTGATTAATTACTTTAATGATTATTTATTTAATCATTAATCATTTTTATGATTATTTATTTAATCATTGACCATTTTTATTACTTTAGAATTTTCAATATTTTTTTTTGCATATTTTTCCTTTTGTTTATTTTTGTTTTTATATACAGGTATGTATATATATATATATATATATATATATATATATATAAGATTGGCAAGTTTTCATAATAACTATATTTATTTGCTTAACCTTATTTTTGTAATAACAAACATAATGATGTTGTTTATTTAATATATTTGTTGATAGTCTATAACTATATGTTATCGTAGAAATAAAATAATTTTTAATTAAATTCAAAATTATTTAAATAATAAATATTAATGCTATTATTTTTAAATATAACTTTTATTTCATAAAATTTATTAGTATTAATTATAATCAATGCATCAATAATTTGTTATTCGATTTAAAAAAATTGCAAAAATTTTTAAAATTTTCAACTATTTCACATCATTATCATAAAATTATCATACCATTATGTACGAATGATTTAAATATTATCACAAAAAGTTTAACTTATATAAAATGAAATTTATTTTTAAAAGATTATAACAACTTCAAGCAATTCTATTTATTCTTTTTTTGATACGAATTAAACTGTATGATGTGCCAGAAATAATGCAAAAATTATTTGAGAGAAATAGAGAGAGAGAACAAAAGTTTTTGTTTATTTTTGATTTTATTGTTTCTTAGAACTTCATATTCAATTCTTATTTTATCTTTTTTTTCGTATCTGTCGAGAAAAAGAAAATATAATTGAATTTTTTTCTTAAATACTAAATTTTAAATTTTAAATTTATTTCATTTTTTGATTTAAGTAATCAATTCTTTCTTTTTTCCTATCAATTCAAATTTATACAACAAAGGGAAAAAAATAAATGTTACTTAATGTATTATTTTTTTTTTTTGATATAAATTTACTATTCTCTTTTATAACTCACATATAATAAATAATAGCACTTATAAATATTTTGCATAAATAAATAAATAGAATGAATGAATTTATTTTAAAAATGTTATGAATGAAAGATCTTTTTTTCTTTTGATTGAAAATGAAAAAAAAGTGAACACTTGAAATTTTTTTTCTTTTAATTTGTTGTTTATATACTCAGTGAATCATTTTTAAAAAATTGAAAAATTTTTTATACCTTTTCTATCTCAATTATCCTTCTTCTTGTACAATTATCATTTTTGTTAAATCTCTTGAAAATACTTCTCAAAACTAGTTGATGCAGTAATATCAACAATAGTAGTTGTACTAAGTAGTATACTAAGTAGTAGTAGTAGTAGTAGTAGTAGTAGTGGTAGTAGTAGTAGTAGTAGTAGTAGTAGTAGTAGTAGTAGTAGTAGTAGTAGTGGTAGTAGTAGTAGTAGTAGTAGTAGTGGTAGTAGTAGTAGTAGTAGTAGTAGTAGTAGCAGTAGTAGTAGTGGTAGTGCAGTAGTAGTAGTGAGCAGTAGTAGTAGCAGCAGTAGTGAGCAGCAGTAGTGGTAGCAGTAGTAGTGGTAGTAGTAGTAGTAGTAGTAGTAGTAGTAGTAGCAGTAGTAGCAGCAGTAGCAGTAGTAGTAGTAGTAGTAGTAGTAGTAGTAGTAATGGTAATAGTAAGAAGATCGTCATAATGATTGTCATCAATAATTAAATAATCATCGTCATCAATGAGTAATCAACCAAATAATCGGAACATTTTTCAATTATTTATATACATATATATGTATCTGTATGTATGTGTATGTGTATGTATGTATGTATGTATGTATGTATGTATGTATGTGTATGTAAGCATGTATGTGTAGTATAAGTATGTATGTATATGTATGTCTATGTGTATGTCTACCTATGATAAATTTAAAAGTGTCTCAAAACAAGAATGGGACAACATTTTATAACTAAACATTAAAGAAGACTAGTTTGATTAGCTGTATTTCAATTCAATATTTAGATATATTAGAGTTGAGAGTGAAATTACCACACGATATATACATACCACATCATAAAACGTAAATATATACATACATACGTATTTGATATACGAAAGTTGGCTTAACTTTTCTACTACTGGTCACTACATTCATTTATTTCTTCTTTACTATACTCTATATGTGTATACTAACTTATTAATTACTATAATTAATTATTATCATGCTGTTATTTCATCTTATCATTTTATCAGTAAGTAATTCTTTTATTATTATTATTATTATTATTATTATTATTATTATTATTATTATTATTATTATTATTATTATTATCAATTATCCTTTTATTACTTTTTCATATTAAAAATCTCCTTCTGATAATGATCATAATTGTTAAAATTATTAGCAATTAAAAATATTTGAAAAAGATTTTACAAATATTAACAAAAATCAATTTAATATTATTCCAATTATATGAATTGATCAAATTCAAATTTATTTAATAGTATAAAAATCTAATCATTAATCAATCAATTAATCAATCATTAAAATAATATCATATATTAATAATTGATTGATGATTAGATTTTTGAAAAATTTTTAAGAAATATTATTCAATTTTAATACATTTATAAAATGTATCAGAATTGAAAATAAAAATAATATCTTTTATTTATTAATATAATTATTGCTCATAATGAATATATTGTTTTAGGCATATTCTCTAAGAATATTATCAGTTGAATCATTCGAAATATCTAAATGCAATCCAGATACAGATATCAAGAAAGCAAATCCTTCTGATAATAGCACATATCTCTTTTGTAATGCTGATGGGTAATTAATTAATTTCCATCATTCTTGTTTTCATTTATAACTTTTTAATTAATATTTCTAAATTGATATTTTTAAATTATTATTTCTGACTAAGAGGAAAAAAGATATGAAAATTATAATGAAAAATATCTCTGATAAGCAATTAATCAAATTTATCCATTACTTACAAAATGTCGCATAATTTAGATATCAAATAAATACGCTTAAATCAATTATAAAATTAACTCATAAAATACCATGATCGATTAATAGTTAATATCTTTGCATTATACTATAATTTATACAGTAATTCTTTCAAACTATAAAATATACTATGATCGATTAATACTCAATACCTTTGCATCATACTGTAATTCCTTCGAACCGTAAAGTACACTATTATCGATTAATACTTCATATCTTTGCATCATGTAATCGTTTCAATATTTGCAAATATTTTTATTTGTTTTGCAGACAATTTCTAAAACGCAATTGTCCAAATAATAAGATATTTAATCCGACATCGTTGGAATGTGAAAATAAATTGAAATCAGCAAATGATATCGATCCATTTCTATTGCCACAATTTCAAGCACCCGGTAAAGATGAATTAATATAGTATTGATATTTAATTTCATTTAAATTTTTCATTGTATTTTATTTTTAATCTCAATTTCCTATATAAAATCAAAATTAACAAATGTTTTAAAAGTACTGTAAATGTATATATGTATGAGAAGGAATCGCATAACTTAAAAATGTTATTGGAAATTAATTTAAAATGATATTAAAACTATCCTTGTAATGTTTTAAATTAAATAAAAGAAGCTTTATTAATTAAAATAAAAAACGAAATTGTTGCATATATACAAATTTCTTATCTAACATATTGTATATATATACACAATAAAAATCAGAAATCAAATAAGAAATCAAATTAAAAATTCTTGTTTAAAATGTTGATAACTTCTAAAAATTTATAACAGAATATTCATTATCATGGTATAACTAAGCTAGCTGATAAAATATGAATGATTTGTAAAATTAGTGCGAATAATTAACAATAATATATCATATCAAAAAATTAATTTAACGATAATTTTGAATGATAAAATTCAAATTAATTTTATGCTGCGCTATGCATAAATATTTTAGATTTTAAAAAATATAAAATATATAATTGAATTTATTTTTTATTATATTTATAAATAATATTTCAAGTGATAAATTTAGATGATCTTTGTGGTGGTGGCATTCCATTAACTCGTTTAAGTTCACCAGTTATTTGCAATCCATCAATTATTAGCTGTCCAGATGGTTCGATCATTTTTAATTAAATTCATTTCAATAATTATTTAATTTCATTACTATTTTAATTAAGTAAATATGTATTAATGAGATTATAAAAAGAAAATTCATTGCAATTAAATAACAAAATTATATTTGTTAATCTAAGCAAAAAATTCCATTTAACTAATATTTTCATTTTCATTTCATTTTTCAATTCTCTTCAAAAAAATAAATATACCGTATTTTACCGTATTTTATCTATTACTAATATATTATTTGTAATTTATTGTTTGTTTTAATTATCATTTATTATTAATTAGGATATGTTTGTACGGTATATGCAAGAACAGGTACAGCATATTGCTGTCAAGGTGGAAGCGAATTGATGGAAGGTGATGATGAAGACTATTGTCCGGATAATCAAGTAACATATTTTGAGGTAAACAAACTTTTTCAAATCGAAGATAATCAACATTGATAAATCGAAATGATAATAATGCTTTGTGATGATTATGTAAAAGAAAACGATTTGAATATTTTAAATTTTAATTAATTGCTTTAATGAAGCATTAAATTATTCACAAGCTAAAAATGATAAGATTATTTTGTTTTATGATAATATGACGGAAAAAACTCATTCGACAGAATTTTTAAATATATCGAAAGAAAATAAAACACTGTTATTTTTATTAAAAATGTTATTATATTAATACTAAATATTTTATGCCATTTATTTTATCAGTAATATTTCGAAATTTGATAAGAAAAAGATATTTTGATTAATTAATTAATAATTTCACTATCATTATTAATTTGACTTCTGATTCATTTCTCAAATCATTTGTTGCATGTGTGAGAAATGATAATAAAATTCATCGGATATTCTTTGTTTTTTTCTTGAATTCTCAAATACTAAATTTCGTTTATTGATTACTTAATATATCAGTATTTTACATGAAATATACTGATAGGTATATTGATAGGTAATATGGAAAAAAATACGGTAATAAGCACGAGTGTCGCTAAAATAATTAATTCTAATTTTGTAATTATAATTATTAAAGATTATTTATAGGCAATAGATGGAAAACCTCGAAGTTGCTCACGATCATCCGGTAATTCATGTCCATTGGGTTTCACGTGTACTTCAGTACGACGTGGTATCACGGAAATATTCCGTTGTTGTGGTAAAAATTTTGGTTGTCCACAAAATTCTGCTGCACAAATTAATCCAAATACCGGTTCCTATGTATCATGTTCCATTACATCAATAAAGTATATTTTAAAATTATTTTTTATTTAAGACTTTTGTTGTTGTTGTTGTTGTAGGATATATATATATATATATATATATATATATATATAGTATATAAATTAATTAATAATTGAAAAAAAAGGAAATTTTAAAAAATAAAAAAGAAGAGAAAATTACACAGTATTATTTAAAATTTTTAATTATTAATAAAAATTAAAATATCAAATTAAAATTTATTTTTTCAAATTAAAATTAAATTTCAAATATCAAATTAATATTTATAATATTAATTTAAAATTTATAATGATTTCTTTCTTTCTTTCTTTCTTTTTTTTTTGTTATTGTTTATTTTTTAAAAATTTTCAGTTCATGTCAAAATGGTTTTACATGCATTCAAAGTAATATTTTTGATACAACAATTTGTTGTTCAGAAACAACAAATTTGCCAACATCACGTGGTAATTTAAATTTATTAATAATTTTATTAATACAAAATTTTTTTTGAAAAAAGAAATTTCGTTGAAGGAAATTTAAAAGTTTAAGAATAAATTGTTTATTTATTTATTCAAAAGATTCTAAAAATATTAGCAAAAATTTATTAATAACAATTCTCTTTTTTTTTATTTTAATTAATATAAACTTAGATATATGTCCTGTTGGTAAACCGTTAAATAATGGTGCTACGGAATGTTCGGAGAAATTATCATGTCGTGATGGATATTTTTGTGTAACAAATGGAAAAAAAATTATTGTTGTTTATCACATGGTAATATATTAATGATAACTGATTAATGATAATAATAATTAAACTAATCTATTATTGATTTATTGTTATTATATTCTTGCAACATATTTTGATTAAACTTTCAACTGACGAAATGTTAAAATTCATTTATAATCATTATTAATAACTTATCAAAAGCTTGACTTATCGTTATATCAAAAATTATTCATATTTTTGTTATAATCTTAAACAATTTTTGATGCTAAAAAATTGAACGAAAAGAAACTTTTAGTTTAAGAATTGCTGATAACACATTGATTAGATTTATCATAGAAAAGGAATAAAAAGATGAAATTGAAAAGATTAAAAAGGCAAAAGAGCGAGATTAATTAATTCAGAATAAATTTTTGAGCTACTTGAGAATTATCGATAATATATTGATTAGATTAACTATTTGATTCAAGCAAGGGCTTCATTTTATGTAAAGATAGATCAAGAATTGTTTAATTAATAGGTATGAGAATTTTAACGATTCTTTAATCTTTAATTTATTGATATTAATTAATTATTTATATGTTTATTTATTTATTTATACTATTCTCGCTTATTTATTTATACTATTTTTGATTATTGCAGAAAAAGTTTGCACATTACCACGTGAAATTGGTAATTGCTGGAATCAAAAATCAGCATTATCCGTTACACGATATTATTTTGATACAAAAACCGGCACTTGTCGACCGTTTAATTATAGCGGTTGTGGCGGAAACGATAATAATTTCCGTACATTGGATCAGTGTCATGGATTTTGTCTTGCTCGTAATTTTTAATTATATTTCAAGATTTTTTATTTATTTAGTAATTGACAATTGATAATAAATTAAGGTGATCAATAAAGACAATCAGTAGTTATCAAAATTATAGATGAATGAAGATAGACAATAATTATCGAGATTTAGCATGACTTTAATTTGAAATATGATTTATGATGATAATAATTTGAAATATCTGGATCTATGCAATGATAGATATTATGTTTAATGATTATTATCAATAAGAGTAATTAGCAGTTATCAAAATAATAGATGATTGAAGATAGACATTAATTATCGAGATTTAGCATGACTTTAATTTGAAATGTCTTGCATGACATTAATTATCGATTAAGTATTATGATTTATGATAATATTAACTTAAAATATCCTATATATGCAATGATAGATATAATGTTTACTTTATTATAAATAAAAGTCTAATGTGGTATTTCGATTACTCAAAAGAAGAAGTATACATTAAAACTGGTATGTATTAAGAAGATGATATGGTACAATTTGATGAATTGAAATGTAAACAAAATTTTAGTACAATTCAATTTTTGTTTAATTAATTCATTCAAACGTTATACTATTCGTTTTAGAGCAATGTGAAAATGGTATAGCATACCGTATGGATTCTTTAAATGCTGCATGCTCACCGTATATGTCAAATACATGTCCTAAAAAATTCACATGCCGTGAACCACTTTTTGGACCAGTATCTATATGTTGTCCTGATTCAGGTTAAACTTATCAATAAATTTATTATCCGGCTTATATTTATCTAATGCATATACAAAACAGATATGATGATAAATTTATCATTAATTTTTTAAAAAACAAAATAACAATTAGTTAATTATTTTTACATCTTAATCTGTCAATTGTTTATTCAATATCGACTGATTAGTTTAAATTCAGGAATCAAAATTTTATAATTCCTTTTTGCCAAATTAAAATATTTAGAATCTAAACTGATATCCATTGACATACTGTAATCAATGATGCTATATATAATCAATGGTGTTATATACTAATAAAACATTACGGTATACTCAAAATATAAGTAATGCATTCATAGTTTACCTGCAATATATTGTCTACCGTAATTTAAATTCAAAAGTTTATAAAATACCTACAATACACCCATAACTTGTCCATACTATATTACCAACAAGTTATTTGAATTATAGAGATAGCTTGTAATGAAATGCCATCTCCTGGATCAAATTGTTTCGGTCAAGAGATAGCTTTTCAACGATATTACTTCGATCGAAGAATGCAAAAATGTCGATCTTTTGAATATTTTGGCTGTTCCGGTAATAGCAACAATTTCCGTAGCAAAATGGATTGTGAAAATTTTTGCTTAGCTAATACTGATAAAGGTAATTAAGATGATTAAATTCATGAAACAACAAATATTAATAACAAAGGATGAAATCTATTGTTTACCATACCTAATCTCATGTTTATCGTACTTTTTCTCAAAAATAATTTTAGCTACCGTACAACAAATGACACCTTACTCTTCCTTTACCATAACATTTCGCTTTATTGTACTACTATTTTGTTGCGTACATTTTGGTACCACTGATGCCCTGCTATCCTAGTTTTATCTGGCATAGTACTGTTCTGTTACAGTATCACTCGATATCATCTGATACTGTAAATTACGGTGAAAATTACTACACCGTGTACACAATTTATTTTGCCGTATACAATGATTAAAATAGAAACTACTATTTATCTGAGAAGCAATGTTTAATTACTACGTAGTTTAGTATGTGATGGTAGCGCTCCGTTGAAGGATCCAAGTGGACGATTACAAAATGTACATCATCTATCGCATGTCCTTCAGGATATACATGTAACGCCAAACAATACTGTTGTCCAACGGCTGGTCAGCTTTCTTTTAAAATCATTTCGAGAATGACATCGACTATTTCAGAAAATCATTTACTTCATAAATAAATAACTTAAAAATGTACATTTATATATGATAGTTATAATGCCGTGTTAACAACTTTAACAAAGAAAAACAGTATGAGCTGATCAAGTATCAAAAATTCTTTTAAAAAATTATAAGTATATATTTAATATTTAATTTTATATGAAATTATGATATTATCAAGATTATACATAATCTGATTGATAAGTGAAATGCTGATACTGTATCTTCTAATATACGCTATTGATATTGTAGAATTTGCATGCACAGTACCAATGAGTAGTGGACGTTTATGTGCAAATAATATGCAAAATATGGCATGGTATTATAATGCAATTACTGAAAATTGCATGCAATTTCTATATTTGGGTATGTGAAAATTTCATTTTTAATTAAATAAAATTTTAAGACATAAAGAAAAATATTTAATAATTGTATGATATTATTTATGATAAGTACTTTTTATATTTTATCATATTAAAAAAAAATTACAATTATAGGTTGTGATGGTACAGCAAATCGTTTTGCAAGTCAGCATGCATGCATGATACATTGCGCTAATCGATCGGTGAAATCAGTTGGCGAATGTCCATTAGGAATGTCATTATATTTAACTAATGGAAATAAATTACCTCAGGTTTTTCTACTTATAAAATTTAATTTCTTAACTTACCACTTGTTAATTAATTAATATTAGATGGAGATAAATTTAAATTTTTTATTAATTTATATCTTTACATTATTTGCTTATATTTTGTTGCATAAAAATTGAAGTATCAAATAAAAAATTAACAAAGACCAAATGAATTAAAGAAAGAAATGAAAGGCAAAAATTACAAAATTATAATATTTAAAATTAATTAAGCGAAATAATCTAATTACTGACTTGTAAACAACCTGCTTTATAATAGAATTGCATCTATTATTTCATATGTTATATATTATTATTTGAAAAAAAAGCACTAAATAAAATTATCAGAACATATTGGCTATTTCTGATAATCGAGCATTAATGATGATCCAGAAAAGTAGAATGATAATAAATGATTTTTCTACAGCATTTATTTGTTGATAAGGTCATCGTAAACTTTAATACCGTATGCTCAGATGTGTAAATTGAATGTTATGGGTTCATGTCCAGCACCATCATCATGTGTTCCATCAACAACAAATATTCCGATTTGTTGTAAAACTGAAGCAGTATGTCCTGGACAACGAATACCATATATTATTCCAGGCAAATTATTTTGAATGTTTTTAAATTTCATTATTACTGTAAAGTTCTACAGTACAGTAACGGTTTCAATGTTAATTACTTTTTTTCTTTCTTTTTATAGGCTCGGATTCAACAGTAAGCTGTCAACCGAATAGACAAAATTGTCCATCATCATCTGAATGTGTGGAAAGGTGAAAATTCAGTATATATATAATTTTTAAACTAATCAGAAAAAAATTTGAACTGTTTAAACCACGAATAAAATTTTAATCATTGATTGATTAAATAGAAAGAATAGCAAAATTTATAATTTAATAAGCATACGGTATTTATATATAATTCGAAATGCTCACTGCAAAAAATTTAATAAATATTATTTAAAATAATTTTTGATTATATAATCGAAATTAGCAAAAAAAGGAAATGAATAATATTATGATAATAGAATGTGATAGAATATTTGCTTTAAATCAGATACTGTTAAAATAATTATCATTTCGGAAAGTTCGAGAATTAATTTTAAAGAAAAAAGAGACGGACAAATTGGAATAATTAATAAGTTGCAAAAATAATATATTTAAAATTATAATAAAATAAATTATAATTTTAGCTCAGTAAAAGGTTTTTATATGTGCTGCTTACGATCGAATAGCAAATCATTGAATATCGATTCGAACTTAGATATTGATTGTCCAGAAAATCTTTCAACAAATGGTCAATACTGCCAAATAAATGGTGCCAATATGTGTCCCAAAGGATATACCTGTCTAAATCGTTCACCTTCATCTGATGGTTTATGTTGTAAAGCGAAACCAGTATGTCTGAAAGGGCGAACACATTTCATTTCAGGACAAGAAGTTTGTCATTTTAGAAATTTTTAATTGGAAAAAATTTGCTAAATTCTTGACACTTATTGGTATAGCTAAGATTGTTATGCAAAATAAGACTCTACTTTGAATCTAATAGAGACAATATTTGGATAAAAATTTATCAAGTATTGATAACTTATCACTTCATTATGACTTCGATCGGTTATCCATAGTTTACCGAAATATTCGAATTAAACGAATATCCGATGTTCGATCGTTTTCAGATAATTTAAATCATTTATATTCATTTGTTAGTATTTGCTACAAATTTAATTTACTTTATTATTTTAGGCACAAATATGCGGTCCAAAATTGGATGCATGTCCAAAGGGTACAGCATGTTTGGTATCATCGATACCTAGCGTTAGTATATGTTGCAAATTTGCTTCACTTCCGACTGCAGCATCGAAATTCTCGCGATCCAATCTTATCACGCCATTATGCTCAAATGGTCGAACACCATTTTATGACCCCGGTAATACATATATACATATTTGACCTTTAATAATTTACAACTTTATTATTGCTTTACTGTAATTCATCTCTTTTAAACTTAAGTCGAATATGATAGTTCAATTTATTATAATATTGGTGTAAACTATCGTAAATTTAAAAATGACCCCGAACAAAAAGAGTTAAAATCTGTGTACACGTTGTTATAAAATAAAGCATACGTAATAAACGTGATGCGTAATAGACGTAATAAGTCACAATGTTATACTTGTAGGTTCTCGAACACCACGTCAATGCTTAACATCACATCGTGGCCAATGTCCTAATAAATTTTCTTGTCAAGTAGCCAAATCTGGTGGTTTGTATTATTGCTGTCCTGTTTCATCATATGAATGTGTTAATGGACGTAAAGCTTATATAGCACCTGGTTTATCGATACCACAAAAATGTAACTTAAATTTCAATACCTGTCCACCAGGTTATAGGTAAGTAAATTTTATCAATTATAAGAAATAAATTGATTGTAACTATTTTTACCAAGTTTATTAATTTATTCGACGAAAACGATAGGATTCTAAAAAAACGAAAAATGATATTTCCATTCTTGACTAAATATCATTAGATGAAGAATCTGAATCGTTGATGATTTATTTTTGCTGCATAAAAAAGCTAATCTAATATCGTTTTTCGTTAACAACAAATTTTTGTTTAGTTGTCATCCATCTGCAGACGATTCAGCGACATACTGTTGCTTGGATGTTGCATCAGAAGCAGAATGTCCTAATGGTGCTTCACCGTATCTTTATGCAAATCGTCCATTAGCTTGTCCAGCTGGATCAAATCGTTGTCCTAATGGTTACAGTTGTATTAGGTCTACTGTATACAGTGTACATCTATGTTGTTCTGTATCACTTTCTCCAATGCCTACGTGTACTAATGGTATCGCTTATATCGAACCAGGTTTCTTTAATGGTTTTTTCTGCTATTATTCTTCTTCTATCCAATTTTGAAATATATTTTTTATCATTTTTATCAAGTATTCGCATATTATGATCATTTATATATCCATATATATATATGGATATATATATCGATAAAAAGTATAAGATTAGATTGATTTTTAGTATCAAGTGGACCACAAACTTGCTTACCAATGCTAAATAATTGTCCACCTGGTTATCAATGTCAAGAAAGTTCAACAATGGGTCATTATTTGTGTTGTACTTCAGGACATTTAAATACTCGTTACACTGGTTACTATTTCTTTAATTCATTTTAGAGAAACAAAATGAACTACTGTAACGATAAATGATAAAAGATAATTGATAAAAAAATGATCTAAGTTGCAAAAATTTTCTTTTATTAACGCGAAAATAGATAATAAAATTTAGATCATATATTGCTTATTTTTATGCAAACTCTATAACAAGCGTTTAGGTCACACTAATCTTTGATGATAAGCCTTATCATTAACAAATCATAGTGATATCATTTTAATATTTACATCAAAACAATTTGATCAATAAAAATTATTTTGTTTATATGATATATATATTTATATATATGTTATAAAGAATTTTATTTTCGCATATTTATACTAATTGAATTTTTACAATTATAATGATAATTGATATATTTGAAATGATAATTGATATTGTGATAATTTGAACATTTGATTTTGATAAAATATCTTCTATTCTATAGAAAAAAAAAAAGAAATGCTCCTTAATTTGTGTATTTTAATTAATTGAAATGATTTATTCAAGGATATTGTCCAATTGGACAAATACCGTATGTTCGTTATGCAAATGAAGAGCCACAAACTTGTCATATGACTTTACAACCATGTCCTACAATTGCTCAATATATGTGTATCTATAGCGTTGAAAAATTAAACTCATACTGTTGTGCTCCAATTGATACTACTTTCATAGGTCAATCAGAAATTTCAATGCAACAATATCGACAACAACAAATACCAATGGGTATATTTTCAAAATTTAAAAACTATTTTTCAGCAATTGCTATTTTACATATGAATCTTATCAAAAAAAGAGTTGCTGATAAGCTTTCTGAATTAGTTTATTTCAAAATGATAAATGATAAATATGTAAAGTTTATTTGAAATGATCGGATAGAAGTAATAAATGATAATGTGAGATAAATGATAACATGATATTTATGACTGTTTTTAAACTAATAAATCATTTTGAGATGAAATGAAAGATGAAATCATTTTTTGCAATATTCATTTAGTATCTATTATCATTATCAATCATAATAAATGATAATATGATAAATGGCAATTTTATATTTATCAAACTATTTTTACAAACAAAATCTTTCATTTCTGATTGGTTTATCTTGATAAGCTTGATTATTTTGCATATATTTGAAATGATTGATTCTCGAATATATAATTAGAGCATTTATTTCATTATTGAAATTTTGAAAAGAATTTTCTTTTCTTTTTTTTTCAGTTGAAGATAGATCTGGATGTCCAATGGGTTCGCAAAGTCTGATGGATCAATGGAATCGAATTCAAGGATGCAATCCAGGAATGTGTCCTCAAATGTATTCATGTCATTATTCAGTACAATATAATCGTTATCAATGTTGTTTAACTATGTCAGGTAGCTTAATCGGAGGATCTGTGATAGCTGCTGATGTTGCTGAAAGCTCAGAATGTAAACCAGGATCAGCTAGAATCAAGGGTCAATGCATGAGATGTAATAATTGCTTATTCGTTTGTTTACTTGTTTTATTAATTTAATGTTATTAAATATTACTGATAATCATTATCAAATAATCATTACGTTTTTTTTTAAGTGCTATATCTTGGTCAAAAAGGATGTACAGAAGATGAGCAATGTTCTGTACGTGTTACAGAATCACGATGTAAACGTAATTATTGCATATGTCCACGAAATAAATTAATACATCAATCAAAATGTGTAACACATTGTCCTGAAGGTTTGTTTTTTTTTGCTTACATTTTTTCCCCATTCATTTTATTTATACAAATATACAAATTAATTATTCATTCAAATATTATTCATATAATTAAATAAATAGCAAATATAACAAATATGAATTCAATATCTCTCTCTCCATCTCCTCTCTCTCTCTCTCTCTCTTCCTCTCTCTCTCTCACATTATTAATTAATTTTTAATCTAAATTTAGAAAAAAAATATATACAAATTCAAATATATTATGTATACATTATTATAGATGATAAAAATATATTAATCGTAGATGATATCATCATAAATTTGTGATAATCAATTCTCTATAATGTATTATATTATAAAATCAAGATTATTATAATCATATTCATTAGTAATATAAGTAATATATGTAATTAAAGAGTCAAATTAATATTGGCTTTTATCATTAAAATATATGGCGAATCAGTGATTGATGATTGAATGGTCAATTGATTACGACGATCGAATTTTCATCATATTCTAAAAATTGCCAAGAAAAAACTTTTCTGATTATCTAAAGAAACGAACAAAAAAAAAATAAGAAAGAAACTTCTAATTAACTTCTCGTAAAAAATGTCATAATTGAAATATGAAAATAATAATAATATAAATAAAATAATTTATCCAACATATTGCTGCATCAATGTTTCTAATTGATAAGAATATACTCAATTCTATTTTAGGATTCATCGATATAGCAGGTAGATGTCGTGATCTAACAACTATAGTCTTCATGGATTCGGTTGATGAACGTAAAAATGGTACTATCGGCGGTTTTTGTAAGAATACCGTTATTGATGAGGAACAATGTGATGTAAATGGTTCATATTGTAATGAAGTTTCAGTTACCTGTCAATGTAAACCAGGTTATGAACTAAAATTTGATATGGATAAACAGGATGATATGGTTAGTTTCAAAATTTTATGATAATTTCATACTTAAAAAGTTAACTTTTGAATAAGGTGATCTAAGATTTATTATATAATTTGAAAAATAAAAGTGATAAATTAATCAGATAACATTCGTACACAAAATTTAACAAGATTTAATTGAATTCAATACTAAGTAAATTATTTTAATTATGCATAAAGTTTAAATAATATAATCAATTCGTCATTACTTATCAATTTATATTACCAAAAATAATATTATAATTAATTTGTATTTATACAAATAGAGAAACTTATTCATAATCGCCATAATCATTCATAATTCATAACCAAATATATCTATCTATCTCTGATTAGATAATTCAATACCAATTATGTATCAAATAAGCATATTTTATAATCATAAGCTTAACTTATTTTCTAAGTTTGTCTATTAATCAAATATGGAAAGAATATTAAACTGACATGATTTTCTCTAGAAGCTCAACTGAAATCAGATTAAAAAAACATTATGATAGATAGCAATATATAATCAAGTTATAACTCTGACCTTTTGATCATGAACTGATACTATCGATTTTTAGGGCTTTTGCATGAAAATGGAAGAAAGCAAATTCATAAATCAAACTTTGATAGTACCTGAAGAAGTGGATTTTGTGGATTTTTATTCTGAAAAAGATGACTCAATCAGAAATAATACTTTTCCGTCGCTTGAGAATACATGGTTAGAAGATGATTCTGAAAACTTGGAACGATATCTAATCCAAATTGATGATCACAATATACCTATCATATGATAATATTATTTTAAGAAATGTCTGATAATTGTCATCCAACAAATTCATTTGATTAATTTAGTTAAAAAAAAATACTAATATGATTCTTACTGTAAAATTTACTAAATCGAGAAATTAATATCAAAATAAAAAATTGAGCCGAAATAATTATTCCATTCTTCCTAAGTTACTATTATAACCAATGATTATCATATCAAATGTAATCAATCCACTTCTATGCTTTTGAGTAAATACAAACTTTCATAATCATTTTGTAAATATCTATATACTGAATAAATAATTATTGTAACTGTTTGTACAATCTAAATAACACAATCAATTAGTATGTATCAAGTAAACTTTTCATATAATTTATCTTTGTATAGATGAAGAATATTTTAAATACAATCATAATCATAATCATTTGTCTGTTTTTATATTATCAACTAATGCATATTTATAATCGAATAATTCCATTAGAATTTGAGTGTAATCATAATCATAATCATAATCATAATCGATATTTTAAATATAATCATAATCGTAATCGTTTGTCTGTTTTTATATTATCAAATAATGCATATTTATAATCGAATAATTTCATTAGAAATTGAGGAAATAATTTATTTTAATTTTTATTTTTGAAATTAGCCGTTATTAAAAGATAATTGAATCTTTAAATTTTATCCATAACTTCTTCTATAATCATTTTAATAGTTTTTTCTCAATTTATTATATAAAGAAGCTGCTAGCTACAGTAATCCATTTTTAATTCTCATTTCTCGATTCATAAGCAAATCAATCAATGTTCATATCTTTTCTATTTTTTTCGAAATACTTTTTCAATTTTTATTTTGAATAAATATTTTTTACTGAAGAGATAGCAAATTTCAAGCTAGGAATTCAAAATATTCATAATAAAAAGAAGTACGGTAAGTATTTCGAACGAATAAATTTTAAAGATCTGTTTTCAGAGTTACATGATAGTAAAATCTAAAAAAATTTTAGTTACCGTACAAGTGATACCTTACTATTCCATTACCGTAACATTTCACTACCATATACTATTTTATTGTCTTACCATTTTGTTACGTACATTTTGGTACTATTAATACCTTACTATCTTAGTTTTTTTGGCATCGTACCATTTTGTCACAGTACCATCCAGGTATCATTTGATACCGTGCTTTTCATTACTATGCTAGCTTGATACCACTTATATTCTGTTATCGTTCACCATTCGTGGCATTTTAGATTGTCTTCGTCATATTGATTTTCTGCATTAGTCTTTCGAATATATTAGCAGTTGAATCTTGAATTCTCGTTATTGCTAATTTAATTTCTAGTAGACATAACATACTTATTGGTCTATTGAGAAGTCTTCTATTCGACATTTCTATTAAAGTATTTCTTTCTCTCTTAATTCCTTTTATCTCATTTAATTCTAATATTTGATTATACTAAGGTTTCAGGGAGTAATTTCGAAAATCCTATTACGATCAAACAATTTCAATTAATGTTATCGATCGTTGAGGAGATTATCTTGATCTTTTTGATTTCGATTAAATCTTATAATTAACCATTTTTCTTTAATTAAAATAAATTTGGCCTAAAAATTCTCTCTCTCATTTGCATAAATTTTGTTCAACAAAGAATTTGAAATGCCAAAATAACTTAGTGGAAAATATTGGAAATTTCGAGAATTAAGAATAGCTTTCAATCAAAAATTAATAATTATTCCGATTAATATTGTTAGCCATTTTTCACATTTAAACATTGAACAACTTTCTAATAGCTTCCTGCAAAATAAATTATTTTTCATTATTCGGCAAAGCTGAAAATAAATTTTATCACATCCAAAATTTTCTTCTATATAGCTTCTAATTAAAGATTAGATTTGGCAATCAAACAGTGATAAATTCAATAATAATTGACCTTTCTCATCTAATATATGTTTAAATGATTTTTTCATATATGAATAATTTTTCAATTCATTACTTTCGTTCCACATAATCAATACATTGTTTGATACGGCTATGAGAAATTTGAATGAAATGTCAAGAAAAAAAATTGAATAAAAAAACCATATTTCAAGAAACTTTTATAAAAGATTCATCTCTATAAATTTGCCCGTGTAAATTCTACCTTCTTTTACCTTTCATCATATTCAGATATATGATATAATGCAGATGATATATACGAAGAAAAAGAAAATAGAAAATGAAAAATTCACTAATCATATTGTATAAGAAAACCATATAAAATGGAATAGCCGACAATTAACGGAAGGAATAGGAAAACGTCCATACCATATAAAATTAGGGAGAAAAACGAGTGCCGAATAAATCGTGTAACAAGGAAGAAAACTAATATATAATTTCAGGTTATGAATATTTGAAATATCATTCATGCTGACAGAAAATTCAGTAGAACTGAATAAGTTGTTAAATGAAATGGATCGCTGTAGTTGACAATGAAGTTTCTTTTTTTCATTTACATATATCGATGAGTAAATCTTATATATTTCTCAAATTTCTTTGATGTTTTTATAATGGCAAACATTGTTTTATTTAAATTCTAGCACCACTCTGCAAGAGATATTAACAGCAAAATTTAATCAATTTTAGATTTCTAATAAATACAAATTAGAAATCAATAAAGGCATTAAACAAAGGCGAGTGCATATGAAGGCGAATAATTTAACAATTATGATGCAAATGTATTTGTTCAAAAAAATTTGGTAAAGTTGAAAAAAAATCGATATTACCTCAACTGATCTAATTGAAAAAAAAGCAAATCGAATCCAAGAAATGCTTATCGAAATTGGGCAAGTGTTTCTATCAAATAAAAACTCAAAGGAAAGAAAATTTCGCAGCTCAGACATATAAATTAGTTTCTACTAAGAATAATATTGATGAGCATGAAAAAAGACTGCTGTAATCCAAAAATTTAAGAAAATATGGCGAATACAGCAATCTATCAGGCAGATATAAATATCATGGTTTAATAATTGAAAATTTTTCAAATCTAATTAATTATTTCCAAAGATGTTTTTAATAAATATAAATATTAGAAGATAAGATTTAAGTAAGTTTAGCGTCAATGAAAAGCAAATGCTTCAGTTCTTAATGAGAGATATAAACAATGAAATATGATATTTGAGAAGATAATTTAAAAATGTTATTTTAAAATATGATTTTGATCATTCACCTTATAAGCGTTTAATATCCGTAATGTTTTAAATAACATCTAAGTACCTACAAAATTTCAAAATTATAAGTACCTACAAAATTTCAAAGCGAAGAATGTTTTTAGAGGAAATCACTCTTCGGGAACTGTAGAAATGCCGGTATTTCGTTCATAGATTTCACGATCTGTTGGCCGAATAATACCCCATTTTACGGCTGCATCTAAAGCTCGGCGTGCTTCTTTTTGCGCTGGCTCACGATCCTTATTTTTTTATTTTTGTTATAGCAATCAGTACACGAAAGATCTCACTCTGTAAAACGAAAATTCTTTTTACCTGCATCAGTTTTTTTTACATTAAATGAAAATCATATGAATTAAAACTGAGAAGATATCTTGATGATTTCTCTACTCAATCTGTATGTTTTACTACAATATACTAATTAAATAGTTTTCGAAGGAAAAAATATGCCTGCGAAAATTATAAAGGAAGTCAAAAATTAAATTAATTCAAATGATTAAACAATAAAAATGATTTAATAAATAATTCAGAAATACCAAAACATGGAAACATACGGCAACAATTTCGCAGGCAACTTTCTCCGATGACTGCACCATATTGGCAATACCAATTAAACCTCGGCGTTGTATTTCGACATTTTCAGACATACAAATGTCGTTCAAAATCTCAGGCCAACTTTTCATTTCATCAATGATTCGTTTACATGCTTCCTCGCTTTCAGTTAAAATTGCAAAACCAGCCGATGATGCAAGTGCTAGACGTTCATCCTCTTCTGTACTATATAGCACCCAAAGTTTCAGCCTATCAGTGCCGGGCTAGAATATTAAGCATTTATTCATTAAACGATTTAAATTTTTCAATCTGGAAATTTACAGAAGATTTAAGCTTCCTAAAAAAACAGCTCACAGATACCATTCGAGGATGCGACTCGCTTACTAAGCGGATGATTACTGACAATTTTTCTATCAAATAAAAGATGACAATGCTCTGAAATATAGTAACGCAAAGAAGCTAAAATAAATCCTAACTTTGAACTTCATTTCAGTGAATAGCAGCTTGCTGGTAATATATGGATGATTTGCTTTAGCTATTAATATTCCAGAACGTCAAATCTGCTAAAGAAGTCGAATAATCATTAAATTAAGAGAAAAGGAACAAACCCGAATGACTTCTTTGAAGAAATCTTCACAAAACAATAAATTAAGGAATAATTCGGCAGCTGCTGCACGAAGTTGCGCATGATCCGTCATAAACCAGTACTCTTCAGCCTTCGGTATGACTCGTTCCTTAATCATTCGACGGCGAACCGAATCACTCATACTTGCCTATGATTGATTAAATTGAATCTGTCAAATTTAAATATAATTTTCAAAGAAAATTTTTGTACTCAAAAATATGAATAATATTGCAAGAGAATTTTTAATTATTAGTCAATCTTCAATGAAATTAAAAATAATTAAATAATTTATCAAATCTAGTGATTTGCGGCATAAACCATTTTCCTATGATAGTCCAATGGTATAATGAACACGGCTATACCATTATTTAACTTATATGATTGATTCAATTTTCATTCAGAATTAAGCTACCAAATTAGTAAGAGTCAATAACGCATCATAGTTTGGTCGTCCCTCAATATCTGGATGTAATAGTTCGATCAACGGGCGAATCACTTCATAAGCTCGTTGTCCTGGGAACGCCATTGCCGGATCAACCTGAAAATGTAAACATTATTAGAATTTTTTCATTCTTATCTATTATGCAAGCAATAAAAATCAAAAATTTTAATCAAATACAAAAATAAAATGGCGACCTGTGATCCGAGCCTTGCTATAGCATGTGCTGCCTTGATTTTACCTTCCGGTGTTGCTTCTTTTGCCAAGTGTAAACAAAGCTGAAATTAAGAAAATTAGATAAAGAATTACAAAAAAATTAACACGACAAATCTTTAATACGGATCATTAAGCCATATGATAATTTCAGATAATTCTTTAAGATGACTGATACTGCAAAAAATAAATAAATAAAAGAAGATAAAGAAATAGACCAGAAACAACATTACAACATTTAACTAACTTTTTATTGTAGTGAAAATTCAAAAGAAAATAATTTAGATAAAATTACCTTAGCACCACCTTCACTAAGAATTTGTCCTCGTAGGTCTGGAAATTCTGTGAAGGCCAACATAGCACGAGCTAGCAATTCTAACGCATTCCTACTTTCTGTTTTTGATATTGCTATACATGCTGTTGTAGCTCCATCAGCTACAAGTAAACGAACTCGACGCTCCACACAATCATCCGTATCCTTTGGATGTGTTTCGGAACATGATGTTTAGCAAACTAAATTTCATTTATTTAATCATTTGTTAGCTATTTAATTCTTCATAACTGAATTATTTGATATGCAGATATATTTCAGTAAAAACTCTATTTGTTATCTTTTTGCACCACTAATTAATGCACTGATATTATGAACTTTATTACAGCTTGAGTTAAGTAACAAATTAAATCCAAAAATCATAATGATAATATAACAAATAATTTATCAAGAAATTAATTCCAAATATATATCATTCACCAAAAGTTCGTTATTATTTCAGGAAAACCGGATAAAAATTTAATTCGATATAACTGCCTCACTTGTGCAAGCTTAACAAGCTCTTCATTGATTTTTGGCTTTTCGTACGAATTTGTCAAATTCACATAAATACTGGCCAAAGTATAAACACAAAGAGAACCTGCGTCCTAAAATAAACGAAAAAAAGAATGCAAATGATGGGAATAAAAGATGCAAAATTTGCAAAATGTTTAAATACCATTAAAAATTCCTACTAAATCTAAGTGGAAAAATTCGTTTTCGTCACATTTTTAGCTGACTTTACAATATAAAAACCATACTTTTGCAAGACAAAGTAATGCTTGAAGGAGCAAAGAATCCTCAGCAATCCATTCTTTTACATCAGCATCCAGTGTCAAATATGACAATCCTTCACATGCAAATCTGAATATTTCAAATTTTCATCGGTTAAATTATTAGAAAAGATTTTTATCAACATTATTATTGGAAACGAATTGTTTTATCATGTTAGTAAAAGAACTTTAACAGAAAACCAAAATTTTCAAAAATTATTGACAGAGTTTATATTATTTGGTAACATATTTGATTTTCTCTTTACCTCCGTACTTCTTTCGAATAACGATTCACATTCAACAGGAATTTCTTGCATGTTTGCGCAAGTTTCAATGAGCTACCTTCTTGCATTGTTTGTTTAGCTGCATCGTCACCACCAGCTGAAGCGCATTTGCATAAACCCACTAGCGCTTTCACTTTTACCATATCATCCTTCGAATCATATAGCTTACGAAGAACTGGGATACCAAACTAAAAACTAATATCTAAATAATTATTATTCATTCTCAATATAATTTTCCCTTCTCTCATTTTAAAAGCATGCCGTATTTAAAATGTGATTATAATATCCATTACTAAAAAAAATGCTTTAGCTTATAAATTTGTTTTTGAGTAGCAAATACTATCAAAATATTAGCAAATAATGCACCTGCAAACATACTTCTATATTCGATATTCTTAATCTTCGATCTGAAAGACATGAACAAACCTTCAAAATAGTTGTTGCTCGTTCATGTTTGCTGACAGTATGAACAATTAACTCAGCAGCTATACTTTGCTGCAAACTATTATCGCTACTGGCCATTTCAAGCATCAATGCTGTGATTCGATCATTTGTTACTAAATTTATACCAACATCGACAGGACCCTGAAATGGTATTAATTTTATCTTATTCCTACCAGGATGCATAGTTCGTCCTTTCAAGTTGAAATAAACTTATCTAAATAATTGATAAAATGATAGCATTGGCAAAACGCAAAAGTACTTAATGAAGTATAAAAAATAAATACATGGAGAGTTACATATTAAAATAATTATGTTCCTTAAAAAGAGCAAAATTACCTGCAATAAAGTGATTAACATGCATGCTAATTTGACTTTTACTTCTTGTTTACCGATATCATTAAGTAAATTGCTGAAAAAAAGTAATCAAATAAGATTCTCCCAATTCATAGCAATAAATAGCAAAACGTCAACTACTAAAGACTTCAATTAAGAAACATTATACAACAAATAAATTCTATTGATTTAGCTATATACCATTTTCACAAAACCACGCTTTTTATATTTTATACTATTTACAACAGTCAGAAAAAATAACAAAAATAATTCTGTTCTGAATAGAATAATCGATTTACTTACTTGAAAAAGCATCTACTTTTTCTTTGAAAATTTGCCGTCGCGTATCGAAAACCATATCATCATATAGTCTTGTCAAACAAACTGCCAAGTGTTGTCGAGTTTCAGCAGTAACTGGATATTCACACTGTTCAGGTGTTTGAGTTGAAACATGCAGCAATTTGAGAAGACCTGCAAATAAAATAACTTAAGATACGAAGAATAACTTTATGTATAGAAAAAAACAGACTACTTCACATCAATATAATTCCTCATTCGATGTCAGCTGTCAAATCATTTCGCCAAATGTTACCTTCAATAGCTTACTTATAATTAGTATAACAGTTTAGAAATTAACCTCTATCTTCGACAAATCTCCAGCTCCAACCACGCGGTAATCCACCATCCATATGCATCAAATTTTTCAATAAAAGATCAATGGTAGAATCACGTAGCGGTGCTGCCAAATCTACATCAGTTAACATTTCTTCCAGTTCCAAAATTAGTTGTATAATATATAGTTTGTTGGCTGAAAAAGTTTGATTTAAAAGAATATCAAAAAGAAAACAAGAAAATTGACATACAATTATAAATTTGAGATAAATAACTATCTTCAACAGTAGATCCATTAATAAATCAAATTTACCTTCACAAATTTCAGGATCCGGCTTCATTTCTTTTTCCCGATTCATTTTAGCTAATGCATTGAATATACGTTGAATAATAACGTCGCATGCATCGATATATTCAGGATATGCACATTTTTCCATAAGCCGACATATTCGACGCATTCCCAAATTTTCCACAAGATACATTGCCTTAAAAATTAGAAATTTTAAAAGGAAACTAAATTGCTTATCCATTATAAAGTTACGGATATTTCAGCTAAGATATGTTTTAGACAAAATAGCTTAATGTAAGTCTCTTTCTGGAAATAGTTCATATCCACCTATTACTCTCATATTTAATTTCACATTAAAAAAAAATAAGCTGTATTAAATTACTAGACATCTCTGATTCTATCAAAAATTTTGTTCACATCCAAAAATTAGAGAAACAGATTTTTAGGAAATGAAGAGCATGTAGAAAAGAATACTCGACTGCTATTTTTCATCAATTCACCAAGAACTCGAACTGCCGCTACTACAATGGCTTCATTTGCAGAATCACCATCAATTATTTTCAACAGTATTTCTATAATTTTACCATTATTCCAAATACGTGATGCGCCTGTTTCAGATTCTCGTGACAATACCAACAAATTATTCATTGCCTGCAAGATAATTAATACTTAAAAACGATTTTATTAATTTCAGTGTTTCATAAGAATATTCGAAATTCTGAATTACAAATTATATCATTTTAAGGATGAAGATTAAATGCTTATATACAGTCTTCGAAGTTACACTCTCATTTACTGGTAAATTATTCATAAATTATTAATAATATTAAAAACAAATAAGTTAACATACAGTGGCTCTCTGTTCTAAATCACCATCGCCAAATGCAATTTTATTCATATCATTTACGCGATTTTCCATACTCATTGCAGCTTTTTTCTTCTCTTCAGTCAATTTTAGTATACGTTGCAACATTTCGACAATACCACTTAAAATAAATAAACAATTTGTGATCAAACTTTTCACAAATTAATGAAAAATTTAATATTTTGAAAAAAACTGCATAGCTTAAATATATTTCATTCGTCTTATCAGTATCATTCTATCTATTATTATGGATAAAAAAACAAAAACAGAACAAACTTCTCAATATCCGATAATGTGCTTAGCTTTCTTATGGTCTAGAATCTTCCAGATGCATTTCTTAACATCATACATGAACTATACAACTAAATATATTATCATTTTTTTGTCAAAGCATATTGCATCGCTTCTACTTTTTGATAAATTTATTTATGGATTTCTTAGACTAATGAAATTATACAAATACAATGTATATATAAGTATTACTGATTAATTTACTTCATTTTAGTATTATAAAATAAATGAAATAATTGCCTATTTTAGGTTCCAATCTTAATGCACTTCGAGCATCCATAATAGCACCACTATAATTTTCCATCTTTTCACGTGCCAATGCTCGTCTGTAAAATGCTTTAGCATCAGCACCATCAAATTCCAATGCTACAAAAAAAGAAAGAAAAGAAATTATAATATTAATTTGATAAAACAATAAAGAAAAATATTTTCATTTTTCAAAAAATAATTATCAAAATTGCAATATAATTATTATTTCCGTCATGCAATAAATATAATTATATAAAATAGATATCTTCCTTAAAATATTTTAAAAGAATTATAATATTAAATAATCGATATTTAGTATATTAACATACCTTGAGTAGCATCCATTTCACAACCTTCAAAATCATCCATACGTAAACGTACCATTGCTCGATTTCGATAGATTGTTGATTTTAAAATTTTTCCGGATTTAATTCTAATGCTTCCGTATAACAATCGATAGCTTCTTTTAATTGACCATTTTTAAATGCATTATTACCATCTTCTTTTAAATCTTCAGCACTTCGAATATTGCTGTTATTCATATCTTTCTTTTTTCTTGTTTTTCTTTTTGAAACTTCCCGAATCCTAAAAATTTCAGAATTTACATCATTCATAATTCGTGGAAAATATTTTTCGAAACTTTCCGAATCCTAAAAATTTCAGGATTCTCAACACTCATAATTAGAAGGAAATATTTTAAAATAATAGAAATTATTATTTCGTTTATCAATCGATTTTCATTAAAATCAATATTACATTGATATCAACGAATATAAAATTCTTATTATGCGGCCAAATCCGTTAAAAAGTACACGAAATTATTTCTCGAAAAAGGGTAATAAAAGCAGTGGTATAAGAATGATACTTAGGAAAAAAAAAATTATATTTAATTATAACAATTCAATCCAATTATTATATAGATAATGAAAATAGTCAGAGAAGTTATAAAATTTACATCTATTGGAAGATAGTATGATTTATGATAGAGATCTCGAATATCTCGAATCTTTCAACTTTTTCGTATGCTTATCTGATGTATCTTACGAACGAAAAGTTCACTTTAAGAGAATACATAGATATCACATTTTATCGATTGCTATGTATATGAACAAAGATAACTAATTTTTCTATTCTATACAGTTGATAATTTATATATATATATAATTGAGCCTAGCAATAATCTCTAAACTTGGCTTCTATAAAAATGCCTTAATATTATCAGGAATATATCATTGGATATCCGAGAGATACCGATAAAGTTATAGTATTTAGTTTAGCTATAATATAAACAAAATAATGGAAAAAGTTGAAGAATGTGTAATAATATTTGTTATTGTGTTAGAGTAAATATACCGCAATGATGCTGTATTTCTTCCTCTCTCTCTCTCTATCTCTCTCTATTCCTCCCCTCACTCTCTCTCTATGTATATATATATATATCTCGAGACTTGATGATACTATTAAACCGAAAAAAATGTTGGAAAACTAACATTATATTACAACACGCATTTCACGTATTTCACGTATCTATAGTCATTTATTAAATATTGGAGGATAAAAATTACACTTTAACACAAACGTTAGAAAAAATTTTTAATAATTTCACTAAAATTGAATTAAATATTCTAAATGCTTTGTCTTTTTATTAAAAGTAAATGAAACGGAAATTTAACGTGATACACGTCAAAGCTAAACGAGAAATCAATATATAAACTTAAAGAATGTTCCCGAAATTGTGAATAAACGATATTCACGTGAACGTTTTCACGTAAAATTACCTTCTATATTAAGCATTTTTTCATATATCTCCGTTTTTAAAATTGATAAGCCGGTGATTATTTCAAACTTTATATTTTAATTAATTTAAATATATACATATATATATGCATATTGTATGACTGATAATATTCTGTTATCTCAAAAACTTTTTAAATATCATCATCGAATCATGATATACTTTCCTAATTGATATCAACGCTTACTTCCACTTGGAACACTTAAGAAGATGGAAGTATCCAAGCTTTGATCAAAATTAAATTTTAACTCTCAACTCTCGACATCTTGCTCGCAAGATAAAAATATTCGCTTTCCAATAGCTCTTCCATTATTAAATCAACTTTTAACTACTCAATTCTTGACCGTAGCTCTTCTATCAAATTAAGTTTTAGCTACTTAATTCTCGAGATTTCATGTATTTTATTATCAGTATTTGTAATATGCTAAGGTGTAAAATACTAAAAAGCTCAGATAAGTATGGTATGTTATACATATAACAGTGTCAAGCAGAGAGAAAAATGATATTTATTTTGTTCATTTTTTTCTTTTATTATCAAGATATGATAAGAATTTAACAATCATTTAATCAGTCATTTAATCAATATATATATATATATGAATATATGATCAAATGGAAGAAAAATTTTTAAAAAAAAATTCAAAATAAAACAATACAAAATTTAAAAAATTATGGACAAAAAAAAATAGACGCTAAAAATGTGTATGCATGTATATATGTATGTTTACAATAATAAACAAAAGTTTAAATTAATTAATTAACGAATTAATTAATTCTCATACAATTTAGCTAAGCAATAATTTTATGATTCAATTTTATGTGAGAGCAAGGAAGTATATTTGATCGAGATAAATTTGTTGTAAAATTTAATGATCGATTATTTCTTACTTTTTTGTCGCATATTAAATCAAAATTTTAGTACCCGTAAAAAAATAGGGCGAATTTTTTTTTCTATAGGAATGAAAAATTTCGTTAGCATTTGATCTGAAATCGCTGAGATCTTTTTTTCCCCTCAATATTATTCGAAAAATATGTATAAAAATTGACTAAAATATAATTTTAAAAATAAGTTAATTCATATTGCTCAAAATAATGAAAGAAATTTCAATTAAAATAAACGAAAAAAAACATTTTATAAACATTAATAATAATCATAATAATCACAATCATAATAATAATAATAATAATAGTAACAATAATAATGATATAAAAGCAAACTTCATTGATCTGAATAGATAGTAAGGTGAGACAAAAGTAAATCTTATCCATTGCAACAAATGTTAATCAAATTATCAAATTTTAATCGAATTATTATAAATTATATTTGTTTTAACAATTGTTCAACGCTTTCAGATATTATTAAAAATAGCAAAAATTTCATATGAAATTTAAACCAATCTTTATATCATATCTGATTTCATTTGATTCAATTTCCATAATATATTGTAATTTTAATTATCAAATTGATAGTGAATATTCGTAAAATTTGAAATGAAAATGATATATCGAGAAAAAAAAAGCATGGAATAATCCCTTATAATTTGATCAATCATTTTATTGCTTACGATTTTCATATCTTCTTCATCTCTTCATATCTAAGTAAGATGTAAACATAATAAAATATAATTTACGGTGAACATTACTTCATGTTTTTCCATAGATGATACAAGTACACTGCATATCATATATTATCATTGTATTAGCAATCATAAAGATGCTTATCAAATGTTAGAGATAAGCTATTATAAATGTTTGTTGATATAAGTTGTTTAAATTTTCAATCTGAAATATCAAGATTTCCGCTAAGATTCAAACAATACCACTTTATTTATATAATTTCAAATCTGTTACTCATTTATCAAAATGAATAGTAAGGAGTAAATAAATGTATTGGTATATCTGATATGATTGTATTTAAAACTTAACAATTTATCATCATTATTTATCATCTGAATTTCATATCTCCAGTATTTTATCGAAAATATCATATTTTCCTCTTCCTCTTCCTTCGTCTTCTGTATGCAACAATTATTTAGAATTAATAGTATTATTTGTATTTATGTATTATTTAAAAGATTCTTCTCATACACATATGTATGCATATATAAAATCAAAAAAATCATTTTTGGAATTATATCAAAAAGGAAAGAAAAGATAAATCAAAACAAACAATCTTACTATTATGATAACAAAACAAATTTCATATATTTACAAATGATTCGACTAACGACAAATAATGATGATGGTAATGATGATGATGATGATGATGATAATTATGATGGTTTGATGATGATGTTGGTAATGATGATTAACAATAATGATAATATATGATGATGATGATGATAAGATTTTAATGATGGATATTATATCATGAGCATTCTAGTCATGCTTCTTACAAGTATATATTTCGATTGATTAAAAGAGATGAAATCAATATTTTTAAAAAGAAATTTTTTTTTGAAAAAATTCATATATCACAAATATATTTATGCTCATCATATTTATAGGATTTAAAAAAAAGAACTTATTTCAAATCGTTCTAGTACTTTGACAAGTTTACTAATGACATATTTATAGGTAGATGAGTATAGGCTTGGCCAAAACTTAATCCCATATTTTGTTGAATTCAAGTAGGCTTGGCCAAAATTTAGTCCCATATTCTGTTGAATTTATGAGATATTCAAGTAACTAAATTCACAATATTTTGAACCGTCCTACTATTGTATCATACACATACATACACATATTTGCGCCATTATGATTATTTTATCTAATCATTCGATCATCGATCTTTTAAAAGTTAAAGTTCACCGGCATAAACAGCAAATCTTATTATTTTAAGCTCACAAGATTTAAGCCTATCAATAAATCATGTAAATCGCTCCTCAAAAAACTTAAATCACATAAATCATTGTTCGGAGAAATTCAAAGAAAAAAATACATAAACCATCTGTCAAAGAAATCTAAAACATATATAAACCATTTGTCAAAGAAATTCAAATCACATAAACCATCTATCAAAGAAATTTAACAATAACAAAAAAAGAAAAGAGAATAATGTAATGTGCATATTGGGATTGGTAGTAGTGATAGTAATAGTAGTAGTAGTAATAGTAGTAGTAGCAGTGAATGATATCATTTTAAATGATAAACGAGAATTGTATGAGGTACACGTTGGTTATGACTGATTTGAAATTTTAATTAAAATTAAAATTAAAGAAAAGAAGAAATAAATAAACAAACAAAATTTTAACAAATATAATATATGTTTATTAGACTTTTCATTTTTAGCCTATTTTCTCGAATTTATCAAATTTAATTTTTTATAAAAAAATTTTTGGAAAATTTTTCAAAACTTTTTTTTCTTTGAATAAATAAATGAATGCTTAATTTAATGAAATGGAAAATAGGAAATTGCAATTAAAACGATAAATGAAAGCACCAAATTTAATCAAAACCGGTAAATTTTGAAGGAAAAAAAACATATATATTTAATCGATTGCTTCATTTTATTAATATTTTTAATATTACAAAAAAATTTAAAAAATAAAAAATTTTTTTACAAATTAAATTAAATATATTATAAAAGTATAATAAATGCTTTATACATTGTTAAAATGTTTTCCTCAAAAATTTTATTTTTTTTTTTTGATAAAGCAAAATTTAATACAATGCTAGTTTCATTTGCATATTAAATTTGAAGCAATCATCATTTTTTTATCTTTTAAAATGTAAAAAAAAAAATGCGAAACTTATAAATGTATAGTATCAAATTGATAATAAAAGAAAGAGTAGTTCAAACTGTTATCAGAAATGGATTGATAATAGAAATGCAAAATAAAAAGTTTAACTTTTAACTATGCATAAAATTCTTTTGTTGGCGCTTTTGATATGCATATGAATAATGTGGCGGTTGTTTTGGTTCATCCAAAGCATAACTACCTTCATCCTTCTTTCGCATTCGATAAACAACAAACATTATCAGTAAAATTGATACCAAAATACCAATCACAATACCACCAATTAAGGCTAAAAAAAAATAAATTTCAATCATTTAAATTATAGCAAAAATTAAAGTAAAAAAGTTTAATATAATTTTAAATTATATTACTAAAATAATTATAACGAGAAAAAGAGAAGATTATATTGATAATTTGAAATTAATCATAATCATTTTTTAAATATCATCTTAAATTTACAATTCACATATTGAGTATTTAATTTCGTATTAATAACTTTATAATTAGGAATAACTTTGATGATCCTTTAAGGATATTTAAAAAAAAAAAACAAGAAAAAATCAATTTATTTGTTAATTTCAATCAGGAATTTATCGATTGTCATTATCATTTTTATTTTATCATGAATAAACATATTTTAGATACGTTTATTTGAAGTTTCCAAATTATCAGAGCATTTATCATTATCATTTTCTTTTCTATCATGAATAGTATGTTTTAGATATATTGCTTGTTCATTTGAAGTTTTCAAATTATCATAGAATTTATTAGTTATCATTATCACTTTCTCTTCTATCATTGATTAACCTATTTGAGATATATCATTCGTTTATTTGATATTTTTATTATTTATCATTTAAAAAAAAAAGATATGATCATTTTTTGAATAAAATTTTTCCCCTTTCACTTGCTATTTCAAATGTGTTAATAAGGATTTTCATATTTCCTTCAATAATTTATCGTAAATTGGACAAAAATCAGAAGAGGCCACAAATGGCTAAATTTAGAGCCTTTTTCATCATACTCATAATTCGATGACCCCTACGGACCATTCCATCATTAGCCTTCCCTTTTCTCCTTCATCTTTCTCCTTTCAAAACTAACCATTCATTTTCTATTAACATTATCATCATTATCGTCAGCAACAACAACAACGACAACAACAATAACAACAACAACAACAACAATAACCACAACAATAACAACTATAACAATAATAATATTTTGTCAGCTATAGAAATAGTAATAATAATAATAATAATAATAATAATAATAGTAACAATCGATGTCCATTAAATAAAAATCGATTGTAAAGGAAAGAAGTTAATGAGTAAGTAAATTATAAATTGTAATATGCGATAAATCAGTAGCCGATCGATATAGTTCGATCGATATAAACCGATCGATAATTTCATTCATCTATTTTCTCAAAATTTAGCAATAATTTATTTGCTAAATAAGCTAGCATAGTAATGTTAGCCAAAAGACAAATAAAGCATAGGAAAGGAAAGTATTCGTTGAAATATATTGATCTTTGATCAAATTATAATCACTAACTTATCTTTTGCAAATAAACAAAACAATAATTGCTGAGTAATTAAAGCATGATTATTTATCAAATTGCAAATCTATAATTAAAAGAGCTTTTCGTTATCCCCTTTAAAGCCATTTATATCTCATCGATAAATCTTTTTACAACAATCCAAATAACCTTTGATCTAATCCACTTTATTAGATTGGCTTAACTTTTTGCATGAATTTAAATCTCTCTCTCTCTCTCTCTCTCCTCTTCATCCAATTAATAATCATGATTCGAATAATTCTTCGTTTAATCATTCGAATACGAATAATCTACCCTTCAATATTTTATTTATTATTATTTTGATTAAATTATTATTTTCCTCAACAAAATTATCATTCGATGCTTCTTGCTACCAATGATAATGTATAAACATGATTTGCTAGCCATTTCTTATAGTTATATCTAATTATTCTCTAAAACTGATATATATGATAATTCATAATCATGATTCAATCGTCCTCCATCGTTTCCCGTTCTTTCTAATCAAAATAATTACATTTCGTCGGCATTTTAAATTATGATCCGATCGCTTCCTATTGTTTCCCATTGTTTCTGATGATAATGACATTTCGTTGGCATCTTAAATCATGATTCATTTGCTTCCGATTGTTCCCCATTGTTTATAATCATGATCACATTTCGTTGACATTTTATATCTTTATCATCGATCACAATTCAATCACTTCTCATCGTTTCTCATTCTTTATAATCGAAGTAATCACATTTTGTAGCGGTATTTTAAATCATGATTCAATCGCTTCCCATTGTTTTCATTTTTTATAACCGAAGTAATCACATTTTGTCGGCATTTTAAATCATGATTCGATCGCTTCTTCTCATTTTTTTTTTTTTATAATCATAATTACATATTGTCGGTACTTTTGATGTATCATTTCGTAAATGTCAAAAATGCAACGATAAGTGTAATTCTTTTTGTATTACAACATTAATATGAGACAAATTGATATTTGCAATTTTTTTCATTTCTCTCCGATACATATCCGATACATATATATGCATATGTCGTACATCGAATTTTTATTGGAAAAGAATCGGAAGAAAAAAGATTTTATGGGTCATTGAATAGTAGTCATCTCATCTATATATATATATATATATCTCTTCATCCTTCCTCTATCATTCATTCTAATTTAAAGAGATTAATTTTCATTCTTTCAAATTGTACGGATATTAAAATGACAACGAACAGGCTACGGCAACATCTGATATATATGTATATCATCAGATGATTAAAGATAATGAAATTAATAAATACAAACATATGATTAATCATCATTTCCTTTAAATAACTAAAATTACCAATCCCCGATATATATATATATATATATACGGATAAAAATTTTTATAATCTTAGTTAATCATCGTTTGCATGTAACTTAATTTTGATATCAATAATTATCATCAATCGGATAAAAATTTACAATCTTAGTTTAAATTCCCTAGATATATAGATATTTTAATTTGAATTTTATATGAATGATATTATCAATCAGACATTTATAATTGTTTTAATAAGTCGGCATTCTTTGAAAATAGCATAATGAGCAGGATTATATTATATTTGAGATGAAAAATTATCAAATTAACGAATCGATTTAATCGATCAATCGATAAGATGAGAAAGTTTTGAAATTATTGAAAGAAATGAGAGAGTAAAATTAATCGAAGAAAAGATGATAATGTGATTTTCAATGCATGCATATCGTTAATTCAATGATAAAATTGATATTACAAATGAATTAAATGCCATTTATCTAATCATATAATAGTTTAATTTCTTCTAAATTTTCCGTTAATATTTTATTTATATGAAATTAGAAATTAATGCTCAAATGATTTGATATCAAGGCTATTTCAAGATCAGGTTTATTTATCATCAAGAATGTATATAATATCAAATTATATAAAAGTCATTAAAAATTTAATCGAAACAATTTTTTGAACTTTAAATTATTTTTGACCTTTCTTTATCCCTCGTTTTTTTTATTTTTCTTTTTCTCTTTCTTTCTTCTTACAATTGTATGAATGACCTTAACTTTTATTCTTTTCAAATTTTATGATATTATCGATAAAAATGGATGAGAAATCTTTTTTCAATTATTCTTTTTTCCCCCTCCCGATCCTATACTTTTTTCATTTATATGCAATTTTTCTTTCCTTTTTTTTAAATGAAAAATTGATTTTATAAAAAAATAGCATTCAATTTGAAATTTAATATTTATTTGTTATCCGTTAAATTGTATATAACAGTTATTTGATATAAAAATAATTTTAAATTTTATATCTGAGAATATAGAATATAAGAGAAAATATCTTTACTATCATTCCTCGATTTCATCTTAGAAAATATCTTTACTATCATTCCTCGATTTCATCTTAGAAAATATCTTTACTATCATTCCTCGATTTCATCTTAGAAAATATCTTTACTATCATTCCTCGATTTCATCTTAGAAAATATCTTTACTATCATTCCTCGATTTCATCTTAGAAAATATCTTTACTATCATTCCTCGATTTCATCTTAGAAAATATCTTTACTATCATTCCTCGATTTCATCTTAGAAAATATCTTTACTATTATTTCTCGATTTCATATTTTAAGAATATTACTATTATTTCTCGATTTTATCCTTTTCATCTTCTCATACATCAATCATATTTCTCGAAATTAAATAAAAAAGAAAAAAGAAGGAATTGTGACATTTCTAATATTTGAATTATAAAAAGAGAAAGAAAAAAAAATTCTCAATGAAATTATTTTATCCCATTCTATCCTCTAAAATAAAAATTAATTTTTTCCTATTTTTAACAAATATTTACATATGTATTACAATCTAAACATTTTGCTATTGATTACAAAAATAAATATATTATTAAAATAACAAATAAATCAAATCTAAGAATTCGCTTTTTTCAAAAATAACAAAATTTTAGAACAAATTTTAGTTAAAATCTTATCAAATGAATTGAATCAAATCTAAGACATAATACATAAAATCATTTAATTTATTTAATTAGTTAGAATCTAAAATGAATCGAATTTATAAAAAGGAAGAAAATTATATAAAAATTTTCCCTAATCTTTCAATGATTAATTTACTTATATAATGATTAAAATGATAAGCTAATCATATATTCTGAAATAATCATATTATTTATCTTATTTCTCACCAAAAAAAATTTTAATCAAAAATGATATCGTTTGTTATTGAAATTTTTTTTCCGAAATAAAATATTTGCTATTAAAAATTATAACAATTTAGATAACGATAAATTAGCTATGAATTATTAACCAATGATAAATAATTTCTCATTTGCTCTAATATCATTTATCCCTTATCTTTCATTCTCGAGATTATTTGTTGGTGACGATGATAATTTGCATTATCATTATATCCAATCCCTTCCTTTCCATTTATGATATTGCATTACGACGATCAGATTCATTTTCAACAGTAGCAGTAGTAGTAGTAGTAGTATTCGTTCATCATTCTTGACTACAATTGTAATCAGTTAAATATCTACTTCCCTTCGATTTGCCTTATTCCTCTAAGGGGACATTGTCCATTTATTTCATCCTACTCCTCTCTCTTCCTTCTTCTTTTGCATTCTCGAAAATACTTCAACGAGAAAATCAATCAATCCCTATCTTATTCCATTCATCTAACTATCATTCATTATTGAAGATGACCTCGGCCTTAGAATACAACTTGTCAAATATAACGGACAAACGAATATAAAATAAGCAAAGCGACAAATAGATAAATCTAATATATACCACATATACATACACACACACACATACATACATACATACATCACATGCACATACACATACACATATACATATATATATATATATTACTATTCATTTTTATACTGTTTTAATTAAGAATCAATCCATCAAAAGATCTTTTAATTATCACATTGCTAATTAGAGTTGCAGTTATTAATTAAATTCATCCTTATCATTTATTATCACTCATTAAACTACGAGGATAGTTTAATGAATACATAAATTATTGATTAAATTTAGATAAATAAAAATTAAAAAAATTTTCATAAAATTATTTTAATTAATTAATTATCAATTTATTTTTCAGAAAAATTTTTATTTTTATTAATTGGCCAAGAATTATTGATTAAAATTAAGAAAAATAATATAAAATATATATACTTACCAGCCAAAATACCAGGCTTGAGCAAACTATCAAATGGAATGTTATGTTTCTCGTCAAATATAGTTGGTGGTGATGTTTGTTGTGTAATTAATGGTGGTGGTGTTAAAGGCCTTCTGGATGTTGTTGTCCAAGTTTGGACAGTTGTTATACTGGCTACTGTAACTGTTCGCTCATCTTCTTCTACTTCTTCTTCAATTGCTACATCATCTTCTTCATCATCATCATTATCATCATCATCATCATCATCATCATCTGGCTCAACTCCCAATTCATGAATATCAAACTATAATACAAATCATTTGTATATTTATATAATATTAATATAGTATTAATATAGTATTACTATTATTATTTTCAATAATCGATAATTCAAATTGATTGATCTGATATGATTTAGATTGATAAAGGAAATAAATAGAAAATAGAATTTTTACCGAAGAATACTGAGTAGTAGTAGTAGTACTAATAGTAGTAGTTGTTGTTGTTGTATTTAATGAATATCTTGGAGTAATATTAGTTACAGGTACAACATATGAGCTATCATCTTCATCTGTAACAAAATTAAATACTTAAATTTTATATAATAAAAATTGATTCTTAAATTTCAAAATTAATTAAGTTTATGATTTTGAAAATTAATTTAAAAAATTATTCGAACTATTTTTATCCTATAAAAATAGTTCGAATAAAAATAATACTTTTCAAATATTAAAAGAAAAAATTATTTAATTAAATTCTATCGATTGATTACAAATTTGCAAATCGTTCAAATCTCATATTAAAAAAGTTTTATATACTATAAAAATTCAAATTTGATATTTTAATTAAAAAATTCGATACTAAAAATTGAAAATTCAAAAATGATATTTTAACTAAAGAATTTCTACAATAAAAAATTGAAACTTCAAGATTGTTATTTTAGTAAAAGAATTGAAAATTGATATTTCAATTAAGAAGTTCGATGCTAAAAAATTGGAAATTCAAATTTGATATTTTAGTAAAAGAATTCGAATTTAATATTTTAATTAAAAAATTCGATGCTAAATAAAAAAGTAAAAATTGAAATTTTAAAATGAATAATTCTTTCATTCTCAATTCCTTTCTTTTCTTCTTTCATACGGTATACGAAGAATAATTGAGAAATTGAACGAAAAAAAAAGAAATGGAATAATTAAAATAAATTCTTATAGGAAATCATTTATCAAAAAAAAAAGTAATAAAATAAGGAATGGAATGGATGATATTAGGATAATTGGAAAGAAAAAAATTTTCTTTTTTTTTTAGCTAACAAATAATAATAAACTTTTCCTTCCTTTCCTCTTTTCTTTTATATTACACTTTACTTCTTTTAAAGAATTTTTTCTTTTTTGTTTCTTCTCTTTTCATTCCTAAATTAGCCGAAATAATTAATCAATCTTTTTTGAATTATATATAATTATACAGTATGATTATGCTTCGTAGAAATAAATATATGATTGATAATAATGATATAATGAATGATAAGATATGAAAAAAAAAGAAAACAATAAATTACGAATGAAAATAATTAAGTTAATAGTATATTAATAAAAATTTTTTTATCTAAACAGAAAAAAACGATATAAAAATTTATTTATTTTTATTTGCTATTCCTAAATCTATTATTCAAATATTTCTGAATCAATTGTTCAAATATTTCTGAATCAATTGTTCAAATATTTCTGAATCAGTTGCTGAAGTATTTCTGAATCAATTATTCAAATATTTCTGAATCAATTATTCAAATATTTCTGAATCAATTGCTGAAGTATTTCTGAATCAATTATTCAAATATTTCTGAATCAATTATTCAAATATTTCTGAATCAATTGCTGAAGTATTTCTGAATCAATTATTCAAATATTTCTGAATCAATTATTCAAATATTTCTGAATCAATTATTCAAATATTTCTGAATCAATTATTCAAATATTTCTGAATCAGTTGCTGAAGTATTTCTGACTCAATTATTCAACTATTTCTGAATCAATTGCTTAAATACTTCTGAATTATTATTCAAATATTTCTAAATCAATTACTCAAATATTTCTGAATCATTATTGAAGTATTTGTAAATCAATTGCTTAAATACTTCTGAATCATTATTCAAGTACTTCTGAATCAGTTGCTGAAGTATTTCTGAATCAATTATTTAAATATTTCTGAATTATTATTCACGTATTTCTGAATCAATTGCTGAAAGATTTCTGAATCAATTACTCAAATATTTCTAAGTCAAATACTAAAATATTTTTAAATCAATTAAAGGAATATTTCTGAATTAAATCCTACTGTTTTCTTTTATATTGATTTTCTTTCTTAAAATAATTAAATAAACAAGTAAATTTATCAGTAAAGTAATAATCTATTGATAAATTACTAATTAATCTAACATATTATCATCATTATAATAAGTTAGATTGAAAAAATTTTGCTATACAGTGATTAAAAGATAATTATTTTTTTATCAATTTGATAAAAATTTATTTCAGCAAAAAAAAGATATAATAAAAATAATAGGAAAAGAAGAGAAAATAGAAAAGGAAAAAGAAAAAACAATTAAGAAATTAAACCTTCTAAACATCACTTTTTTTGTGATAAGATATCATATGATTTATTAATTATAACAAAATTTGTTTTATCTTTGATATGATACTTTTTTATTAATTTTAAATGATATATCAGAAAAAAACGAAGAAATTCTAACCGATATGAGCTCCGGAACCTTCGATAATATCACCATCTTCATCATCCGGACTTACACCGGATCCATCCCATTCTATATCTGCTCCTGCTCCTACTTCATTTTTTCCCTTATCAGATAATAATGGTGGAATACCGCTACCTTCAACTTCCTATAAAACTTTTTATTCAAATTTATCAACCTAAAACATTGATAGAATTGAAATTATCAAAAAAATAAACAATCTCTTATCAATGATAAGGAGAGTTCATTTGAAATTCTAAAATTATCAAATCACTCAATTATTTTAAGGACAATGATTTTTTTATCAATAAAATTCAAATTTTCTAAAAAAAAATTTGAATGAAAGAGGAAAAAAAGGTGGGGTGAGAGAAAAAAAGGAAATTATAAAAATTTAAGCCAAGTGAAGCATTATTGATTGGCTAAAATTTAAGCCAAGTTCAAATGGAGCATAATTGATTGGCTAAAATTTAAGCCAAGTTCAAATGGAGCATAATTGATTGGTTAAAATTTAAGCCAAGTTCAAATGGGACATAATTGACTAACATTATGCTTGGCAATATTTGAAAGGCTTGAAATTTCACGTTTTTCCAATATTCTGTTGCATAATGCATAATTCTGAAAAGAAAAATTTTTTCCATTCATTTCTAATAAATTCTGACTTTATTGCAAAAAAGGCCTATGTTAAAGACATTAGAAAATAGGCCAAAAAAATAGGCCTTAATAATTAGATTTCATGCGGAATAAAAATAGGCCTTAATAATTAGATTTCATGCGGAATAAAAGTAGTCATTTTACGACAAATATTAAAAGATTTTTTTTTCAGTTTTTCCCCTTAAAGCTTAGCAAATAGGCTAATTGATGGAATAATGAATGGAAATTAAAATAGGAAATGGAATTTGTTTGTACTTGAAATAAGCCAATTATGGGAATTGAAAAAGAGAAATAATTGAAAAATATAAATATAAAATGTAAATAAATTTTTCAATAAAAATTGCAAAAAAATAAACAAACAAACAAACAATTTAAAATATATTATTATTTTTTGTTTTATTTTAATAGCTAAGAAGAAAAGTTTAATTTTTTTTTTTAAAAACTTAATTTATTATCAATCAATAAAATTTCAGCAATATTTATGATTCTTTCATAGAGCTATTTTCAATATAATCTACGATAATTAAAAAATACATATGTGGGAAATAGATTTTGATCAATTTGATTTTGACAAAATTATAGATCATAATTTATTGAAGAAAATCAATGATAAAAATTTTCGATGCTTTAAAGATTAATCATATAAATAAATTATCTTTTAAATTTACTAAGATATACTAATTGATAAGAATAAATAAATTTTACTATTATGGAAATGATTTATAGAAATCATATAAAAATCAAAACAAAAAAAAGTTCTAAAATTTTGAAAAGAAAAAATAAATTGAAATAATAATTTTGCTTACCTGTAATAATATCACCTAACAACTAATAGAATAAATTAAAATAATAATTTTGCTTACCTGTAATAATATCACATAACAACTAATAAACAATAATGAATTCAATTCCATAATTTTTTTGTCGTATAATTTAATATAGCATATAATTTTTCATTTAACCAGGTATCAATTCCATAAATGCCATATTTTCATTAATAAAATATTATCAAAAATCTGCAAAAAAACTTTTGCAACTTTATGAAATAAGCCAAAAAGAAAAAGAAAAAAATTGGACAAAAATTATTTCGCTAGAAAATGATAAAAATATATTTTTAAAATACGTATAAAATAAATTTAATATAAACATTTCTGATAAAAAAAAAAGTTTTACTTAGGAAATGATAATATACGCTTTGATAAATGTATATATATATGTATATGTATATAGATGATATGATAATGATAAACTTTAGCTGGTAGATCCACAACTAATTAATGATATGGGAAAAAAGAAGAAAAACGATAAATGATAAACAGAATCGATAATATCGATCAAAATAAAGACTTTCAAATATTTGATCAGAATGAAGTAAACATTCATTAGTCATTTCAATTTATGACAGCATATATCGATTAATCAAGTAAACAAGTATAATCAATTAAATAATTGACTTTTTTGTTTCAGAATTGAAAACGAAAAAAAATCTTCTTGGCTCTTTTTTCTAAATTTCCTGGCTCATTTCTTTCGGGCAAAAAATATAATTATATAAATGAACGGTGACAAAAATAATTTCTTGGCTCATTTCTTTCAGACAAAAAATACAGTTCTATAAATGAATGATAAGAAAAATAAAAGAAAAATTATCATATCAAATGATGAGAAACGGCTATGGATAATAAAATATAAGAAAAAAGTATATACCTAAAATTAAAGATAAAATAAATAACATAGATTAAATTGATAATTAAAAAAAATATTAGTAAAGAATATTTAGTAGAGAATAATCGAGAAGGTATGAAATATTAAATTTGAAATTAGAAAAATTAAAAAAATTTCAATCAAATTATTTTAAAATATTTAATAAAATTAAATTTCTTCCTTATTTTCTCTCTCTCTCTCAAAGGAAAAAGAAAAAAATTGAACAAAAATTTTATACAAAAATATTATTAATTTTAATAATTTTGTTTTTTCTTCATAAAATTTAAATTTTTTCAATTTTACTAAAATAATTTTCTTTGAGATATTTTTTCGTTTTTTTTTTTATTTAACAAAATAATTTTGCATTACTAAAATCATAGGCTATTCGAATGAAAATAAATTTGAAAGCAAAAAGTTGTTATTCGTCGTATTACTCAAAAATCAAATCAAAGTATAAATATTATCTATGCTTCATTTATTTTTTGCTATATAATAGAAATAAGCTAAAATAATTCTCTCTCTCTCCCTCCTTTCCTCTCTCCCTCTCTTTCTTCTTTTACAGAGTTTTTATTTTTAGAAAAAGAAAAAGAAAAGTTTGTATGAAAAACAAAAATTAAATATAAATCAAAAATATAAATTAAAAATAATAAATTGAAATATTCAGAATAAAAATTAATACTCAAATTTATTTCGGAATACCCAAATTTTGTTAATTTTTTTTAAATAAAATTTTTACTTACAAACAGTTATTAAATCAATTTTGATCAAAAAGTTAAATCAATTTTGATCAAAAAAAAAAATTTGATTAAACTACGCGATAGTACGAAAAAATTTGATAAAAATTATAGATAACACATTTGTGAATTATATAAAACTTTCATTTTAAAATTGCGCTTAATTTATGCAATAGATATTATGCTTGCCATATAAATATATATGTCAATTTATATTTAATGATGTGTCAAATATTTTAAACGATTGATGACATTTGCTGCCAATTTTTCGTTATTTAAAAATGACTAAACAATCTTGGCTCTTTTTTTTCTCTCCTTTGTTTGCTTCAATTTCCTCATCATTTATTGTATATATGTTGAAAATGATGAGTAAAACTTCTTGTGAAATAAAAGAAAAAAATCAAAAATTATTTAAAAATGATAGCATCATTTTTATTAGCAAATTATTGATTGATAATATTTCAATAAAAAATTACTCAAAATGAGAGTAATATTTTTATTAGCAAATTATTGATTGATAATATTTCAATAAAATGATAAAACCTGACAAAGAGAATTTAACAAAAAAAAGAAAGAGCCTTAAAATTTTATTATAAAAAATTTATTGAAATTAATAAGATAAAAAAGAAAATAAATAAATTATCGAAGATAACGTAGCATAACATAGCTATATATATATATATATATATATATATTTTGTTTTTAACAAGAAATTTTTAAAACTTTCAATTTAAACTTGTCGGAAATATCAAATGTAAAATTTCTTATCGAATAATTAATTATTGTTTGCTTTTGCTTAACAAAACCAACAAATAAATTTTAAACATATCCAAATTTTTATCGTCCATTTGTTAAATTTTTTTTTCTTTTTGATTATTAAAATTTAGGATATGTAAGACAAAGAAACTAAATTTATTATCGTAGAAAATTGAGTAAGTTCCTTTTTAAAAAAAAAAAAAAAAAAATTCGATACGAAATTCTTAAATGATAATTAACAATAATCATAGATTATCATTCATTATCACTATTTATCAAATAAATATTCGTATTAGATTAGTGAAAATATCCGTAACAATCATTTATATATTAAATTATCAGATTATGTCAACTAACCTATTATCATTCAGAAATACCGGAATTATACAGATTGTCATTTACCAATTAAATCGACCCGGAATGATTAATCAAAATGATACGTACATATGTCATCTTTAATTATAAAATTTCACATCAACAAACAAATATAATTTCCTATTTCAATCAAAATGAGTAATCAGTAATGGATATGAAATTTAAAATTGAAATCAAAAAATTGAAATAAATATTTAATTAGGCATGAGAGGGTAAAAAAAATGGAAAAAGTAAGCTTAAAAGACTGAATAATGGTTGATAAAATAATCAATAAGTATATCAAGGTAAATCATAGTTACGAATTATTGATTGATTATTAATGATAACAATACAAATAGTTGAATAGGATTAATTTAAGAGTGCATATAAAATTCTGATAAATATTACAATGATAACATTACTAATAATTGTTGTAAAAATAAAAATAAATTAAACATTAATTTCATTAATTTTACATTATATATTGCATATTTTAAACTTATCATTAAAGTTATCATTTACACGCTTATATTATTTTAAAATTTAGTGTTCAATTTTACACAATTTTCCTAAATTAATATATTCAAAATGCTAAAAGATAATGATAAATAAATTTAATCAATTGAAAATTTAAATAATTTGCTAGTTAGCATTTTATAATCGCTCTACAATAAAATTGATCATAAAAGTAATCATTAAAAGCGAGCTAAATAACTTGGCCAATTTACTTTTAATGAAAGAGTCAAAACTTTCAAGACTAATATTAGCATATTGTTGTAAACATGCGAATATATAGTTTATCGATATTGATTCAATATAATTTTTTTGATCGAGAAAATCATTCAAGAAATTAATTTTAATATTAAAAATAAAACTGGATTGCGATTAAAATTTTATAATTTTAATTTTCAAAATTTTATCATAACTATTATCACTGTATTACTATAACTACTACTAGTAATAATAGTATTACTATTGCAATTATGATATGATAGTAGGTAGTATTAAGTGATTAGTAGCAGATAAATAATTAACTATTCGTATCGGCCTATTTTGCTTAATAACAAATATCAATCGATCTGTTGTTAGCAGCTGTTCCTTTTCATCGAAAATTCTATTTTAATTGGATAAAATGTAAAAATATTTTATTATTTCTATGATATTTATATTAATTGAAATAAATTGAAATTCAATATTTATAATGGAAAAATAAAAAGAAATTAATAGTAAAAATAATTATTTTATATTAATTTAATTTGTAAATATTTTAATTTAAAATTAATTAATAATATTTTTTAAAATTTTTAATTTCTCTCATTTTTTTTTTTTTTGTAAAATATATTATTCTCAAAATGCTTTACCATATAGTCTAAACTTTTTTTTACTGTATATTATTCTCGAAATGCTTCACTGTTTATGCTAAACTTTTTTAAATTCCCGAAATGCTTCATTATATAGTCTAGACCATTTTTTTATTGCATATCATTCTCGAAATGCTTTACCATATAAGCTAAACTTTCATTTTTTTTTATATGAAAATATATTATTCTCGAAATACCTTATCATATAGCCTAATTATGATTATTATTTTTATCAATAAATAAAAATATAAATTCTTATCCATACATATTAAATCATTTATATCATTATTATTAACTTTATTTTTTGCATATTTATATTTCAAAAATAAATAAAACTAAAATATGAAAATAATTAAATAAATAATAGAGCAAAGTTTATAATATAGGAAATAATTTATCAGCATAAGATGACGATGATAATAATAATAAAATTATCATAGCAAAAATAAAAGAAAATAAGATTAATCATATATATCGTCACTTTTTATTTTTGTTCTTGTTTAGCCTAGTCTTGGCTAATATTGTGGAAAAATTTTTTTAAGTTTAGTCTTGGTTATTATTAACTTATAAGACATTGTTATTATAATAATTAAAGAAAATTGATAACGATAGAATGGATTGATATTTATAGATAGGACAAATCATTCCGTTTAACTTCATATCATTTTATTCATTTAATCAAGAAAGCATTATTATGAACTATTATCATTACTGTTATCACTATTATTATCACTATCACTGTGCTAATCACACGAATGCCTTTTTTTAAAAAAATAAACATTTTTCAACATATCGAATCATTATTAGTATTATTTTCACTATTATTATTATCACTATGATAACCACAAGAATTCTTCAAAAAAAAACATTTTTCAACATACTGAATCATTCTGTATTATTATTATTATCAATATTATCATTATTATCACTATGCTAATCACAAGAACGCTTTAAAAAAAAACATTTTTCAATACACTGAATCATTTTCTATTATTATTATTATTATCACTATTATTATCATTATCACTATGCTAATCAGAAAAATGCTTTTTCAAAAGAAAAACAAAACATTTTTCTTTAAATAAACTTATCTGTTACATAGATTTCCTGCCTTATTCCAAGCTGTAATATTTCAAGAAAAAAAGTTTCTAATAAAAACTATTTGCATTAAATTTTAATCAAAATGCTTTCTCTAAACGAAATATATTTGAGAAAGCAATAAGAAGAGAAGAGGGAAAAAGAAGAAGAAAAGAGAGAGAGAGGAAGAAAAAAAGAGAGAGAGAGGAGAAAGAGAGAAGTTTAAATTGATGATGAAAAGAATATGAAAAGTATAAAGGAATTGAATGAATGAAAAAAAAGTTGAATGAATATTTCAAATTTCTCTTCTCTTCATCTTTTCCCCTCTTTCCCTCTCTCTCTCTCTCTCTCTCTCTCTTTGTTAGAAAGAAACATCTCTCTGCCCATATATAATATATGTATGTGTAGTAAAAATTAAAATTACCCATCCTCCTCTACCCTCTCTCCTCTCCCTCTCTCAAACCAAATTCCCATTTCAATATATTTCCATGAAAAAAAAAAGGCAAATAAAAATTTTAGAAATCGTTCTACCTGTATATATATATATATACTCCCTTTTTTTTTCATCTTTTCCGACATCAAAAATTATCATGAAAAAAGGGAGAGAAAAAGAAAAAGAAAGAGAGAGGAAGAGAGAAAGAAAGAAAGAGAGAAGGGAGGGAGAGAGAGAGAAAAAGCTTTTTGTTAAAAAAAATTGTCACATAAGCCGTATTTTAAATTAATTTCATTTCATTTTTCTTTTTTGAACTAGATTTATCTTTTATTTTTCAAAAAAAATCCATTTTCTCTCTCTCTGTGTTTTCTCTCTCTCTCTCCTTTCTTCCGTTTTTAGTTTTTAATGATTTGTTTAGTTTATTTTAAACTTTCATTATAAGAATTTAATTGAAAAAAGAGGAAGAATGAAAGTAATCATTATTTCTTTGATTATTTCCTTTTTCTTTCATGATTAATATAAATAACTATTCATTATCATTTATATTACTATTTTCAAAGAGATAAATATAAACGTATCTTATCATATCTTATCTTCATTGATCTCAGATTGAATTTATTGCTTTTAAAATTAACTCTAAATATATCAATCATTAAAGAAGCAATCAAAGAAAAAAATTCCACAGAAAATAATTGTTGAGGAAACAAAAGGAAAAAAAATCCTTTAAATTTAAATAGGAACTTGATCTATTAGGTTAAAGATAGGAAAAAAATACAGAATGAAAAATTGAAATGAGGGAAAAATGATAAATTTGTAAATTCTCGAAAACCACCTGACATCAACAAATTTTTTACTTCTTTTCTCTCTCTCTCTCTCTCTCTCTTTTTCAATCATTTTTCATCTTTATTATTTATTACTACAAAAAAAAAGAACAGATTCGATGATAAGAGAAAACTTTTAAATGTTGAAAATAATCAATCCTTCAAGACAATTATTTGAATGCATGAAAAGAGAGATAAAATGAGGATAGGGATAATAAAGAGCTGATAAGAGATAAACTTTTAAATGTTGAAAGTAATTAATCCTCGAGAGAATTCGTCGAGAAAACGGTAAAATTTGGAGGAAAATAAATTAACAAAGATGGAAAAAAAGAGCAAAAGAAAGATAAAAGCGAAAAATTGAAATGAAAAAAAAGAGCCTAAAAGTAACAAAACTTTCTAATTTTATTTCTATTCATTTCGCTCTTATTTTCAAAATTTAAAAACTTTTTCAAAAAAATGCATTAAAAAGTAAGAGAAGAGAAAGAGAGAAAGGAAAAAGAGGGAATGAAAGAGAGAAAGGGAAAAAGAGGAATGAGAGAAAGGAAGAAAGAGGGAATGAAAGAGAGAGAAAAGAAAAAAATGCAAAAACCAAAGAAAAAAACTTTTTCTTTCATAAAAATTTTTCAAATATCTGCAATAACTAAAAAGAAAAAAAATATACAATTAACGAAGAGAGGAAGAGAAAAAGGAATGAAATTTGAAATCGATTGAAAACAAAAAAAAGTATTTCAATTTCAATTCTTTCAATTCATTCCTTTTATGAAAAATGTATTATGTGAAATGATATTATAATATTTTACTATTTATTAATAATAATAATAATAATAATGATAATGATAATAATGATAATAACAATAGTAATAATAATAATAACAATAGTAATAATAATAATAATAATAATAATAATAATAATAATAATAATAATAATAATAATAATGAATAATAATAATAATAATAATAATAATAATAATAATAATAATAATAATAATAATAATAATAATAATAATAATAATAATGACAACAATTAAAAATTGTAAATTACATAATTAAAATTTAATTAATGAATTATAGGAAAATAAAAAGAAGTTATAATCAGTGAATTAGAAATTATGAAATTATATATAATTCATCTTATCATTTGAACTGTTAAGAAATGAATTATTTGTAAAATTCGTTTCCACTTATCATTGAAAGGTATTTGATAAAGAAATTTTGATCTATTTAGGAAAAATCTATGATATGATAATTATCTTTTGCATATGCAACAAATAATATCGTTGCTAAGAGCTTAGCTAAAAGATATCTAAAAGTGGATAAGATTGTTATACATGATATTAAAATAGACGATGATATATTGAAGAGAAAGAGAGAGAGAGAAGGAGGGAGAGAGAAAGAGGGAGAGAGAGAGAGAACTATTCACCAGATGTTAGTTATATATGGGATATTTATTCAATCATCATTGATTATCAAGTTTCATTTTTTATTCAGCTTGATAAAAGTTTAATTTTGTAATCAGTGATGATTCAATTGAAATTGTTTTATTTCGATCGTATGATGATGTTTACATTAAAAATTCTGTACATAAATACGGTAATAGATGATAGGTAAGTAAGTAATAATAGATAGGCAAATAATATGACGAAACTGCAGGAATATATTAGCAAATAATAAATAAATAAAAGTGTTGTAAAAACATATAAATGAATAAACAAATAACGAAATCAACAAGTAATAAAGAAATGAATAAAAACGTTAGAAAAATAAATAAATGGATAAACAAATGACGAAATTAACAAGTAATAAATAAATAAATGAAAACGTTACAAAAATAAATAAATGAATAAACAAATAACGAAATCAACAAATAATAGATAAAATGGAATTTGTAATAAAAATAAATAAATGAATAAACAAATAAATAAAAATCAACAAGGAAAGGATAAAATGGAATTGTGAAATGAAAAAAAATGTAAATATTTACATTTCCTTTGATTATTTCTTTTTTCATATCCATCAATAAATTGATTTGCCAATTTTCTCTTTTATTAACAATTTTAGCTATGAGATAATGAAAATCGATAGTAAAGAAAAGGAAGTAGTAGTAATAAACAAATAAATAAATAAATAAGAAAGGAAGAGAAATAAACAAATGGCTTGTTTTGAATGATATTATATAATAAAATGAGGAAGTATTCAAAATATTTCTTGAAAAATTTTTTAACAAAATGAAATAAAGTAAGTAAATATCAAGGGAAATGATGAGAGAGAAGAGCTTAATACGATTGATTGAGATAGAAAAGTTGACATATGTGATGAAAGGGAAAAGTTAATAAAGTTTTTTTTTTTCAGAGAGCTATTTAGAATATTTAAGGTATTTTAACTTACAAATTAAAAATTTTTTCTTTGAATAAATTCAACAAAATCGGAATTGAGTAATATTAGGAAAATGATGAGAGAGAGAAAAGTTAGACATAATGATTGCATAAAGAGAATGAATTGATAAAATGATAAGAGAGAAAAGATTGATAAAATTTTTTTTCATTTTTTAGAAAATTATTTGAAACATTTGAGGTTATATTATTTGAAAAATTAAAAATAATCAAAAGTTTTTTATTGAACAAATTTAAAATATTAGGAAAATGATCAGAGATGGAAATTTGACGTAATGATTGCATAAAGAGAATGAATTGATAAAATGATAAGAGAGAAAAGACTGATAAAGTTTTTTTTTGTTTGTTGAATAAATTTAACAAAATCGGAATTGAATAATATTTAGATGGGAAAAAATATAGGAGGGAAAATGAAATGAAAAGGAGGGAAAAGAATGATAAAATTTTTAATGAACCAATTCGGATATATGTTATACATTGATGAAAGAGAATGAAAATAAAACGATCGGACGAATTAGACGATGACAACCGATCGACATTCCGACAATTTTCATACCTACCAACCAACCATCGATGATGAGACAGCAGCAGTTCGTAGTGTTCGTCATCAATTCGTTCAAAGAATATATTTTTCCATCATTCATCCTATCTAACTAGAATTGATAAGATGAACCGAATTTTGCTATTACACATACACATATATACATACATACATACATACACACACACACACATGCATACACACACATACATACATACACATATCATACAAATACATATAAGCATACATACATACACACCTGTATTTAAATTATCGGACCGTGATACGATTTTTCTTAATCCTTTATCAATCATTGAACAGTTATCAGTTATTGAATAAAGATAAAATTTTAATTAAATTCTAATTTTTATTTAAATTATTAAAGTTATTAGATTAAAATTTATTGCTCAAAATTTTCAGCCCATTCTTATCACTAATATAAATCTTTCTTGTTTTTATAATTAAAATCAATGATGATATTTTCATTGATTTGAATTGATTAAACAAAATCTGTTCCGATAATTTATGCTTTGCTCGAATATTTCGTTTAAAAATATCATCAACTTGAATAGAAACATAGCATAACAAGATATAAAGTAATCAAAATTAGAAATTCAAAATGATAAGTTTAATTGCTAGAAATACAAAAATATACACAAATATTTATCATGTAAATATTATCGCATATAGTTATCTTTGACCTCTCTATGATAATGATATATACAGTATTACAGTATCAAAGTTTTTATCTTGTTAATTAAAAAATTTTTTAAATTTATCACTAAAACAAGTTAATAGATATAAAACGCTATCATTATCTGTGATATAATATTTCAAATAAGGAATTATTCCTATAAATTTATTTCAAAATTAAATTTATTCTTTTGATTACGAAATCTGAAAATGTATTATATCATAGATATTTGAAATATTATATATTCATTTATTTCAATTATTTAATTTCATATAAAAATTTATTTTTAATAAATATTATTTTTAAGAAAAATAAATTCAACGTGAAGAATATAATACGATAATATAGGTATCTTTTTCTTTACTTATTTCATTTCATCAATACTCATTTGAAATGAATAAATATAGATTGAAATAGAAGAAAGAAATGAATAAATCGAAAGCGATTGTATTTTAATTTCAGTATTTGATAAAGAAAAGTGGAAGAAAAAAGATGGAATCAGTTAATGAAATGTAATTTTGATCATTTATCATATCATCTATTATCAATTTTATCATTTTTTTTATTGCCAAGAAAGATATTTCAGTTATTGTTGAAGTATATATAAATTTAAAATTATTTCAACTATTTAAGACTAATTAATTTAATTATGTAAAGTGATATTTGAAGAAATAAAATTAAGCAAAAATATTAATACGAAAAAAAATTCGAAATATAATAAGGAAAGTATGGAAATAATCGAAATATATTTTGCTGCAATTATTGCTACTTTTATTATTATCATTAATATTTAACAATATATGAGAAGAATTAAAATTGTTAAATATAATTTCATCTATTCATTTTTCATCATATATTAGAATAATATGACTACAATTTGAAAATGATCGATTATCGGAACAAGAAGTTTCATATATATATATATATTAAAGGAATATATATATATATATATATATTAAAGGATTTAAATTTTGCAATAGCCATTGAAATATTATTAATAATAATAATAATAACAACAATAATAATAGTAATAACAATAATGACAATACTAATAGTAATAACAATAATGGCAATGGTAATAATAATAATAATAATAATGATAATAATAATAATAATAATAATAATAATAATAATAATAATAATAATAATAATAATAATAATAATAATAATAATAATAATAATAATAATAATGATAATAATAATAATAATAATAATAATAATAATAATAATAATAGTAATGATAATAATAATGATAATAATAATAGTGATAATGGTAATGGTAACGATAGTAATAACGATAATGATAATGATAACAGTAATAATAGCAATTGTAATAAATGGATATTAGTCAATAACTCAGATTTTTTTCAAAATTTTTTTAATATTTTCATCAGGAAAAATAACACCTAAACTTTTTTCTCGCCCTCTTTCCGTATTGTTATCAATGATAAAATTATCGATAATTTATGAGGAAAAAAAGAAGTGCGGATAAAAAGAATAAAAAAACATATTTTTTAATCAATTTTTAACCAAAATTGATTTTGAAGAAATCAAAAAAAGAAAAGATAATAAAAAGAAAAAAAGAGAAAATAAAAACTTGTTTTTGCTCTTTCATTTGTAGATTTATTGATCGAAAAAGAATTGAGTTAAAAAAATGAGGCGAAAATAAAAGTTCAATTATAAAATTGATCTAACTATTCTATAACTTCGGGAAAAAAATGAAGTTAATAATAAAAGGGCAAAATTTTTCACATCTCTATTATACAAATACAATGGAAATAATAGAACCTTTAAGGATAAAAAAAATTATGCATTACATACGTTGAATAAATTAACAAGCAAACAGATCGGAAATTTTTATTTGTTGAAATTTTAAAACAAATATTACGAATAAATTTAGATATAGCAACGATACGATAGGAATTATTTCAAAATTTCAAATTTTATTTGCATAAATTGGAAATATCATATCATACTGATAATAATAATTATCCTATTTATGATTTGAAATATTATCAATCGTAGTATATTCAAATATTTCATATAATGGACTACATATTTCTATGAATGTATGGTCATTTTCTAACAATAGAACTTACTAAATTATTAATAGTTAATTATGATTTGACCTCATATTATCGTTTAATTGTATCGGTAAATAGTGGAGCGATAGAAATGGTTTTAAAATTTTTAATTGCGAATATATTCATAATAAGGAAATTACATATAGTATGGAGGTGGCACTTAGAATAAGTTTGAAAATTTGAAACAATTATTAAAAAGTTGAATTGTATAGTTGAAAGTTGAATTTCTTTTTCGACAGTTAGATTAGGCAGCACTTGACAAATTACTTAATTTAAAATATGTTTGATTTTAGTGTCGAATGCTGCGCCATAAGGATGACAATTAGACAGATGCATAAAGCCAATAATAGCGCCAGATGTTAGCCCTTTTATATTACTGGCTCTGAATTTAACATGAAATCTGCTTGCTGATAGATAATTGATCATTCGATTCCTATTTCAATTCCTATCTTTTTCTTGTATTCTCATTTTTTTTTAAATTCATCATATTGGGATTAGCTATCAAACAACGATTGATCTATTTTTCACTTCGTTACCAAAATTTTTTTCAATTAATGTCTTAATTTTCAATATTGTGCATTTTTTAAATTTAATCTAATTGATTAGATATTGTAAATTGATAGTTTAAACATTTTAAATATATTTCATATCAATTATGAAAATTGATAAGAGTTAAAAGTGATAATAATAAGAATAATATAACTAAGCAACAAATGTTTTGAAAAAGCGAAGAACATATGAAAGAGGTTAGCGGGAAGAAGAAAAAGAAATTCATAATGAACTTGATATACTTGACCTTTCAAGTAATAAACACTTGTGTAAATTAATTGGTATTTCTATCGCATAAATTTGGTAGCAAGAATAATAAGCAAATTTAGCAATAAAAATAAAATGAAGGATTAAAAAAAAGATTGGAATTGTCAATTTATTTGAATAGTAATGTGAAGAGAAAAAAACTGCTACAACAATAAACAAATTAACTGTAACAATAATAAAATGATGGGTAAATAAATATTTCGTTTATTATCATTTATGAAGAAATGTAAATTAGTTGCAACGGACGAAAGTAGCCGGCGGTTGACCTCATTGATTTGGGATTGGATGAAGGAGGGATAAAGCGATGACCATATACTGATCCCTCCCACTTTTTCCCAATCTTTACATCACTATCATCGCTATATGCGACTCATCAATGTGATATACATTGACGGCCGAATCTTATTTCAACAATTAGGTTTTCTAATTGACCTGAAGTGGACAAGGGTTAAGTGTTAATTCATCCTTCATAGGAGTATGGGTTAATAAATCTTTTAATGCTAAAAAAGAAGAAAACGGTAGGCGAAAAGTTTTATGCAAATTTGAATTAATATTTGAAATGGATGGAATAAATTGAATACTTACAATCAATCTTATATAAAATTTTGCGAATTTTAACCACTTATCATTCATTATTGTTTATCATTTGTTAAATTAGTGGCTAAGTCAATATCATGAATGTTGCACTGCAGAATTGAATCTCTCATACATCCACGAACAAGCCTTATTTCACCACTAAACTCCTCCATAGCATCAATGATTAGGCTAGTTTCGTAGTCAACTTGCATTTAGATCAGTAGTATAATGTTACTCATACTATATAAAATGCTTCAGAAAGTCTTATACAAGAATACTAAGAATTTATACTTGCCATAGCAAGTATAAATTCTTACTTTATATTAGCTGCTAATGAATTAATTAAAAATTAAAGTAATATTATGGCTTCAAATCGAACATATAACAATTTCAATTTGAATATGTCATTTTAGAGTGAAATCGAAATGCAATTATCAATTTAATGACAATTTAGTATTCTATTAATTAAACAATAAAAGTAAAAGAAAATGATATCGCTTCAATTATTATCACAATTTTGGATCCGATCGTTATATCATCACATCATTATAAATCACTTACTTATTAATTATTAATAATATATGAATTTGGATTATTTGTCATATGGAAATACCCATCGTTTCTTCTGTCTCTTCTTGTAAATTAATTTATTCTACCTATAATAGCTAATAACACATTTCACGTTACGTATATAAATCATATAAATCACTGAAATGATCTAAAATAATCAGTATATGAAGATTCTGGGAAATTCAAAGCAGTAGTTAGTTAGTTTTACAAAAAAACTAACTACTGCTTATACCTACTTTTAATTTACTCATAATTATGCTATCCGAGAAGTAAATTAATTTTTTTTCACGTTTCACGTCACGCATATAAATCATATTTTTTTTAAATTTAATGACTTATATTTCATTTGTTTACTCATTTATTCATTAATTTTATTAATCGAATGTTTGTTTTCCGCTTGTTTATTTATTTATTTATCATATCAAAATACGATAAAAATATTTCAATTGAAACCAATAAAAATCAATAATTGAAAAAAACAATTCGAAATTTATATTAAATAAAACGTTATGTTTTTATAAGTATTGCTAGTAAATTATATAATCAAAACCAAATTTTTCGCTATTTTATTTTATCATTTATCAATTTATCTCCTAAAAATAATAGAAATTAATTATTCGACAAAGTTAGCATGTCCCTAGATCTAGTAGTTTTGGCCAATTTTTTGATTTAGCAATAGTAATACTAAAAGGGATTGATTTAAAATAGAAAGAAAAAGAAAGAAATTTTGCTGAAATTGTAAAGCTCTATGAAAAATGTCAACTTCCTTGCTATCAATAAAACCATTAAAATGCTCTATTCATTTTAAAATAATTGGATTCATTAATCGTAATTTACCATGGTAATGCTTGATTTATCGATATACATTAACAAAATAGCTTACGAATAAATATGCTTTTCTACAATTATCAATTACTGACAAAATTTTATTAGATAATAACAAATTGGCCAACTGACTAATAACAACTTATTTATATAAATAAATAATAGCAATAAAAGATATTTGGATTAAAGCATTAGATGAAGAGAAATTAATTAAAAATGAGAAGTAATCACTTATCATACAATGTTAGCATGGATTGGATAAAATGAAAATTCAATCGGAAATTTTTCTCATCCTCGAAAACATATATTTTTGATAACAAAAGTTTGATAAAGCATAAGAATTTCTCTAATTTTTGGTCAGTATTTTTGATAAGCCATATAGAGATCTAACTTCTACTGATAATGTTCATAAGTTGATAATATTAGGCTATAAATTGATCCAACTATATCTGTTTCATTCAAATACTAAAAAAATTTCTAATCTAATGAAAATACGATCACAGAGAAACAATTGGCAAATAATCTCATAATTTTTCTTAGGTTACAAAATTTTAATCCAAATAATGGAATTGATGGACTTGGCCAAAAAGTAACTTAAAGAAATAGACTAATTTAGAAAATGGAAAATTATTGAATTATTTCTAAAAATCTATTGATAAGTGAATATAAGAAACCACTTCAAATATAGAATCCATGCAAATCCTTTCAAATACATTGTTCCGTTTTTGTTATTTCTTTTTTGAATTCTCCAAACTATTGTTTGAAAAATTTCCTGCCTTTCTCTTTTTCAAAAACTTTCGAAGAAATATTTTCAATAAAGTTTTTTTCGGTTTGAAATTTTACGAATTCCTACCGTAACTTTCATTTAATTACTTAAAGACATTTTATAAAATTATTTTTCAATTTCAATTATTAGAAATGTTATTTCTAATTTCAAATAACATCTCATGTATGACCCGTCAATTAATTCATAAAAGTAAAATTTTAATTCTGAATATTAATGACATTCAGCATCGTAGTCTCTCATTTTTAAATTATAACGCTAAATATTATGAACTATGAATCATAATCTTAATCTAAAAGTTATCTGCATGATTTTCATTATAAATATTAAATTGAGAACAATTACTTTTCAAAAATTTCTTTCAAATTTTTTCTTATTAATTTTAACATTAAACAAAACACAATTGTAAAGTTTAAATATTATAAAACATAAATGGAAACGTATGCAAAACACATAAGTTGAAATAATATATTGGAATTTAATAGAAAATATTGGGATATAAATTAGAATATTAACATTATAATTATGTAAAATTATTGTTATTATTATATGCAAAAATTAACAAATCTTATAAAATTGATACATTAAATTGATTTAATTTGAATAAAATTTATATTTAATCGTTCTGCAAAAGAAAAATTTATTATAAAATAAAAATAGTTTATAAAAGAAGAAATATTTATTGTACGAAAATAATAAGTTGCGGTTGATTGATACGATGGTTGATACAACTACACGATATGTATTGTTGTTTATTTTGTTATATTATTATTTAAAAAATTTTTTATCATTTCTAATTATTCTTAAAACTTTGTTCGCTTATTCATTAAGCAACACTTACTATTATTATTATTGTAATCGTTATTACAACTATTACAACGATAATGATGTTCATTTTTGTTAAAAAATATAAGCATTATTACTATTATTATCGTTGCTATTATTATTATTGTTAGTATTCTAAATATGCTTCATATTTTTGATAAACCAATAAACGGAGATTATCACTACTTAGCAACTTAATCAAATTCAGTAATGCTAATGCATAAAAGTTAATTAAATTTGATAATGTTGAAGTATAGTCTTAATTTTTGTTATAATTCTCTACAAATTTGAAATTATTATTTTATCATAGTAGAGTTAAATATTTTACATTATTGTATTCATTAAAAACGTATGGCCGCATTTTGTTGCCATATTTTATTTCTTTGAAATTTTAATATTTCTTTGGTTTAATTTAACTTATCAAATATGAAAATTAATGCTGATAATTGATAATTATTTTATCAAATTTGCAAAAATTCTCTCCTTAACGCATGAAATTAGAAATAATTTTCTGATAATTGATAATCATTTTGTACAAATACCTTTGAATATATCAAGTATTAAAATTAATTTTAATAGTCAATAATCGTTTTTTTTTAAATTATAAAATGCTTTTTAATGTATCAATTATTGAAATTAATTCTGATAATTGATAATCAATTCATTGAAATTAACAAAACAATTAAGGCATAAAAGAAAATAAAATATTAGATATATCAAATAGCAATAATTTTATCCTATTATTAGCAAAATTTTCTATTTTTTTAGCATAATTTAAAATTATTTATTAAATTTCCTTTTCTACAGGAAAAAAAAACATTTATGTCATGTACCATGCATATAACATATATCCTATAGATATTACATATCATGTATCATCATGTATCATGCTGATTTTTGAAAATTATAGCCAGAACGAAGTCGAACACATCGTTTACTACGTTATATGTTTCGCATGAATCAATGCTTTTATTGTTTTGCAGTTGAATGTATCATTGCTTTGCTAATTATACTTTTCATAATACTTTGTTGTACATCAATTAATACAAAATTAGTAAGTAATTTAATTTAATTTATTTTGTTCATTTTTTTTCGCTTAAATTTATCTTTTAAATTATCAAAAATTTTCGTTTAATCATTTTTCGTTTTTCTTTTTTTTTTGCAAAACGTTAAAATTCTTTCATTCAATTTTATCAATTATGTAAGTTTTCAAAAAGAAAAAAACACAAAATTTTTAAATTTTGAAATAAATTTATAAATTCAATTAAAAAGACTAATTAATTTATAAGCAAATAAAAAATGAAAAAATTGTTTTTTCATTTTCTAAAATGAAAGTATTCATTTTTATTACACTCAGATAATGCATTTATTTGATTAATTAATTAACGGACAAATTAATTAAAATTAGTAATTCATTGAAATAAATCAAATGAGTAATTAATCAAAATAAATCAAATGAATAATTGATTAACAAATGTTAACCAGACATTTCTCTTTTCTTGATCCCTACTTAATGCTTCATATTGATTACATCGAGAGCGAATTATATGATCGAGAAAGAAAAAATTAAGCAAATTAAAATTAAACAAAAATGATGCATAAATTTATTTCAATCATACATTATCATTAATAAATATTTAATTGGGTTATAATTTTCAGAAAGCAATTAGTCGCGTTTTGGATGAGAATAAAATTTTAGATGAATATAAACATATTTTACCGTTTATCGGTTGTCAATATAAAAACCATTGGATTTTTCAACTGTTCGTATTTTCCTAATTCTTTTATTTTAACCGCTTTTAAACAAACATAATTTTTATTACGTAACTCTTAAATTTACGCTAATTACGTGAAAAACACTTTGTATTCTTTTTATATTCATTCAATATCAGAGATATTGCAAATTTTTTTGTTTGCTGAAGTTTTTCAATTGAAATTTCATTTATATAATTATGTATATATTTTATAATTTTATTTCAAGTTTTCAAATTTTGATTTCATAATTTGTTAATTTTATTTGTTAAATGATTAAATTGTAGTAATTGATGGATGGAAATAAATAATAAAAAGTTCGAATTTCATTAATCTGATAAAAATAAAATTTTGTCATATGTTGTGGTAACTTTGATTAGATTGTTCAAAAATAATTTTATCCAACTTTTTAGGTTAGCTGCGGTGAAGATGAAGATTCATATGCTTTTATTTCACGATTTTATGAAAGTGCCTCAAATGATTATCGTTGTGTCGATCGTCTTGATGTGGTTTGTCTATTCATAAAAGTTTTTTATTTACTTTTCAAGCGAGCAATGAAAATCAAAAGAAAAATGATTTATTAATTTTGTTTTAATTACTAGATAAAATTTTTATAACGACAACAATAATTCATAATATAATAGTAATAATAATAATAGTAATAATAATAACAACAACAATAAGTAAACAAATAAACAAATAAAAAGGATAATAAATGCATTGAAATATAAATAATAGTAAAATTTGAAAAATTAAAATTTTGTTTGTTAAAATTAACAAAATTTCAAAACTATTTTATTTTAACAAATTTATATTTACATTTTCTTTTTTTTATTTGTTTAATTTAAGAAAAGCACTTGTCTTAAGTATAAATCTTTTTTTTTCATAATAATTCAAAGATATAAAACTATCAAAATATTTCTTTCTTAATTTTCCATACCATTTTGTTATCAGCTGATAATATGGCCCAATATATCATTTATTCTATTTGGCCATAATACATCTTTTATTGCTTGTCTGATTGATTAGAAATTTGTTGGCTAAAATGATAAAAATGATCAAAAGTTGGCTAACAAAACTTCGTTTTTTTTTGTTGTTGTCATTGTTTGTTTTGTTGATAAATAAATGTAAATATTTTTTTAGTTGCCATGTTTATCAACTGAAACAATAGCAAAATTTAATTATACAAGACTACAAAATTTCACTCAATGTGCAGGCTTAAAAAAATAAAACTTAGGCATTATTTCACAAGAAGCAGTTCAATCTTGGCTAGTTTTTTTTTTCATTTTTTATTAAATATTAAAATAATGCTTAATATTAAGAATGTTTAGATATGAAATATTTGATTATTTCATAAGTTTTAAATTAATATGCGGGTAATTACTCAATTGATAACTTTGTCATATTTTTTTTCAAATGTATTTAATAGCTAATTAGAAAAAGCTATGATCATCAGATCAGTATAACAATATAATATTATACTTAAAATTTATAATTAGTAATTTATAATTTAAAAAGTAGCAAAATCTACGGCAGCATATATTAGTATAAAAATATTTATATTTAATTCAAATAAAATAAATGAGTGCAAAAAAGATTTTAATTTTTGCATAATATTTTAGCACAATAGGTAATAATTGGAAAATTTTTAAAAAAATTTATAAAAACAAAGGATAGAATTGTAAATTTGAATAAAATTTACTTAGACTTTGTATATATTTGAATTTATCTAACATTTAATTTACTGCCTACTGTATTCATCAATATCGCTTTACCGTATCCGCCATGTATACTGTTAGAAGAAATTATTGTATTTTTAGGCTCCATCAATAGATATCTCAAAACATCAGGGCAGAATACTTCGTGTTAAAGATTTTATGGTACGATGTCCTAAATGTGCTATTAGAAGTTATTTCGGCTGGTCTGATTTTCCATATTATTATCAATCAAAATTATTTCATTTATTCATTTTCAATTCAATTCAAATATCAGTTAAATTAATTTTTAAGTTATTCAATTAATACATATTTTATGAAATGATAATTTTAGAAAAAAAATATTATATTTTATTGAAATCTTTAACGATTTGTTAGCTATACAAGTTATGCTGAATTAAAATTAAATTGAAGACAGATGAATTGAAAAAATAAAAATTTTTCAAATCAATACAATTTGTTGAAGAGAAATGATTGAAAAAATTTTAATATAAAATTTATAATTTAATCGAAAAATATTGCTCTAATATAATGCAATAATATTTGATATATTTGAAACAATAAGTTTTTATATCACTCTCGGATAATTCATTTCTTAGGTAATTATGATTTAATACAAGTAAATGATTCTTTGAGTTATTCACTTTTAAAATATCAAGTATAGATTTTTTTAAATTAAAAATTTTTTATTATAGGCGAGATAGAGGTAATGATGATGATGATAAATATGCAAAGTCATCTGAACGTTGCGCACGTGAAATTAAAACTTTTACATACGGTTGGCCACAACATGCTCGTTTTTGTGATGGTGAAGAAGAGCATGAAGTTACTGATTTCTGTCGAATTCATGAATTACTTCGTGATAAGCTTAGTATTAGAATGGATCAAGCGACTGATTTTATTGATTATAGTGAATCAGTCGATAAAGAATTAATGCGAGATTCTGAGATTTATTGAAATTTTAAAATTATATCCTAAATTATCGTTTTTAACATCCTAAATTATCTTCTTTAATATTATGTCTTTAACTATTTCGAGAAAGATATGATGATTTGTTGATATTTAAATTAAACAAAATCAATTTTTCCTACAAATTTTTATTTTGTTTAATTAAACTAAAAGCTAAAAAGATGACTATTTATTCTTTTTTTTCTCATTATCTCTTTTCATCGACATTTCCCATATGGAATAATTACATTTTTCTGTTTCTTTAAAATATATGCATTAAATCGATTATTTAAATATATCAGTAATTTAGTACTATTATCGATTTGTTTATTATTTAATAAATAAATTGTAACAAACATCTTGCATTTGTATTATTTGTATAAATATATATTTATTCATTAATGTGTATATAAATAAACAATTATTTATCAAGTTAATTAAGTATTACAATACTTCTTTTGAAAATGAAAAGAAGTGGGATTTCTGTTTTGATTACTCTTACTATTTGTGTTATTAATAATAATAGTAATGATAATAATGATGCTAATAATGACCGCAATGGCAATGATAATGATAATGGTGTTAATAGTGCTAATAAGATAATAATTGTAATAATAATAATGGTGATGATGATAATAGTGCTAATAAGATAATAACGGCAATAGTAATGATAATAATGGTAACAATGATAATATTGCTAATAATTGCTATGATAACAATAGTAGGAATAATAATGGCTGATGATGACAATAGCGCTAATAGTGGTAACAATGGTAATAATAATAATAATTGCAATAACAATAATAATGGTAATGGTGATAATAGTGCTAATAATGATAATAATGGCAAATATGATAATAATAATGATGATAATGGCACTAATGATGGTAAAATGATGATAATAATGGTAATAATATTAATAATGATGATGATGATAATAATAATGTTAATAGTGATAATAATAATAGTGATCATAATGCATTACTATTACTATTACTATTATTATTCATTATCATTATTATTATTACTATTACTCTCATTACTATTACTATTATTATTATTACTATTTATGCAGGAATTGCATGATAAAATACTTCCCTTGCATTCTCGTTTCCGTAATATTTAAAATAATTCGCTTTAGTTGACGTAATAAATCGAATGTGATGTTAGATAAGAGGAGGAGAGAAGGTTTCGTTTCGTCAGGCCTGAAAAGAGCCTTATAGTCTTGGCCATTTTATTTGCAGTTGCCATTGTTGCCAATGCATTTTGGCACGATGCCTTTCCAACAATTCATTCCTTTTCCTTTTTTTTTCTCTCTCTTTTCCTATTTACATATGTATGTATGCATATTTATATATATATGTATATATTTGTGTGTATGTGTGTACCTATGTTTGGCCAACCTTGGAGACTAGAATTTAGACAATTAAGCTAAGAATAGAATTTAGACAATTGAAGCTAAGAATAGAATTTAGACAATTGAAGCTAAGAATAGAATTTAGACAATTGAAGCTAAGAATAGAATTTAGACAATTGAAGCTAAGAATAGAATTTAGACAATTGAAGCTAAGAATAGAATTTAGACAATTGAAGCCAAGAATAGAATTTAGACAATTGAAGCCAAGAATAGAATTTAAACAATTGAGGATAAGTGAAGAGTTTAGATACAACTGAAGCCAAAAGAAGATTTTAAGTACAATTGAAGCCAAGGAAAAAATTTAGACAATGGAAGCCAAGAAATTCAATCCAATAAAAGGATTTAAGCATAAAATTGCAAATAATAAATGAAAAAAATTTGAAAAACGAAACATTCACATCTTTTTAATGATTAAAATGACGTAAAGATTCGAATAGATTATTGTTCATTAGTCAATGTTTGATTTAATTGTTAATTGATAAAAATTATCATTCAATAAATCTATCAATATATTATTAACTAAATATCACATACAAATATACCTTGTTTTTTTTTATTCCATAATATTTATCATTTTGTATTGTTATATATCATATCATTGTATTGATAAATTATTTATTCAAATATTTCTATTATTTCTATTAGTAATTTTATTTGATGAAATCAAATGAATTAAATAAATTTTTTCTTAAATTAATTTAAGATAAATGACATTTTTCAAGATTATCCATCAAAGTGATATGCTGTTGATTTTTCAAGATTAATCATGAGAATGATATGGTATTAATTTTTCAAGATTATTCATTAAACTGATATGGTACTGATCTTTCGAGACTAATCATAAAAATTATATGATTAGTGGGTTTTTAAGATTATTCATCAAAGTGATATCATACTAATTTTTTAGGAATAGTCATCAAAGTGATATGGTAATTAATGATTTTTTGAGATCCTTAAAGTGATATGATATTAACTTTTCATGATTATTTTTAGGACTAATCATAAAACTGATATGATAGTGAATTTTTCAAGATTAATCATAGAAATGATATAATATTGATTTTTAAGATTAATCATTTAGTTAATGCTACTATTTATTTATTTATTCATATATTTTTTTCACATTTCTTAAGATATAATTTTTCTTATAATAAATGTGCAAAATCATTTAGCATATTTATTTTCGCATATACGATGAGACAAACTGTTGCTTAGCAACGATGCTATAATAATATTTCACACCGTTCATACTTTCATTTTAATGCGTAACTATCGTTGAATAAATATATCAAATAAAGTTAATCAAAAATATGCAAAAAAAATATATTTCTATTTTTTCTATTTTATTATTAAAATTCAGTATTAATAATTTTAATTAATTATATACAAAAATTTAATAATTATTAATATTAATAGGAAATCATAATGATGACAGTAATCGTAACGATGACAGTAATCATAATGATGGCAGTAATCATGATGATGACAGTAATAATAATAATAATAATAATAATATAGTAATAACAAAAATAATAACAATAATAGTAATAACAAAATAATAGTAATAACAAAAATAATAACAATAATTAATTAATAATAGCAATAATAATGATAAAAATAATGATAACGTTAATCATAATAATAAATTTTAATAAATTATTTGCTACCGAAATTAAGAATAACAGTTAGTTATGATAATATTAATAAATTATTTGCTACCATAATAGTAATAATAATAGATTTTAATAAGTCATTTGAAAAATTAATGATTAATAATATCAACTAATAATAATAATAACAGTAATAATAGTAATAATAACAGTAATAATAATAATAATACAATTTGGAGACATTAATTATTGTAATATTTTTATCATATTTTTCAAATTTATTCAACCTGAAATTCTAATAAACTCATCATTTTCTCTTCCTCCCAATAAAAATTAAGTTTATTAGTTCGAATTTTTAATCAAAAATTTTGATTAAAAATTATTTATTTTACTTTTAAAAATATCATTTCTTAATGAAAAATAAAACAAAAAAAAATTTTTGAAATATTTTGTTTTTTTTATAAATAAAATTTAATATCAAATAAAATGATAAAAATAAATTTTTATAGCAAACTTATAATTTTTAAACATATTTAATTATAGAAGTATTTATGTATTTAAGTATGTTTGTGTATGTATACGTTATACATATATATATATGAATGTATGTGTATGTATGTACGTATTTGTATGTGTGTGATGTATGTGCACTTATAATTTTAAAACATATTAATTATATAATGCATGTATGTGAATGTGTACATTCATATATATATATATGGATGTATGTATATGCATGTATGTATGTGTGTGTATGTATATGCATGGCTAAGAATGTATGTCATTTTTCATTCAATGAAATGAAATGAAATGAAATGTCACATTTGTTCCATTCATTTCATTGTCAATTGTCCAAAAACATCAAAAAATATAAATGAAAATTAAAATTTTGCGGAAAAAAAAGAGAGAGAGGGAGGGAGAAAGAGAGAGAGAGAGAGAGGGAGAGATAGAATTGATTGATATATGTCTATGATTTGAAGCAATTCCATTCATTCTCGACCGATCATTTTTCATATTTTTAAGCATCCATTCTCGACATGCCTTCTTCAATCCTCTAAATTTCTTTATTCTTTCCTTATCCCGCTCTTTCATTCTTATCTTTCCTCCCCTGCTTCCTATATTAATCATTTCCATTCTTTATTTCTTATCTATGAAAATATAGCAATAAAGCAAATGAATGTAATTTGATTGTTTGATTGTCGTTGTGAATTTTTTAAAAAAAAAAGAAAAAACGAAACGAAAAAATAAATTTCGAAAGAATAATTTTATTTTGTTAATTTAACAAATTTAATTTTAGCATTTCCTAAATTAAAGTATTTAATTTCAAATTTGTTCCTTTCTTCTTTCTTTCTTTCTTTCCTTCTTTCATTTCCTTCTTTTCATATAATATTTCCCATTTTAAAAATATCTTTTCCTACTAAAATTCATTCTAAAATTATATTTTATTTATTTATTAATTAAAAGGAAAAAAAAGTAAGTTTAAGCAAACAAAATAATTAAATACAAATAATATTAACTCAACAGAATTGATATCAAAAGAATAAAAAAATCAATTGAAATGAACCATAAAAAAAATATTTACAACATATCATATATCATATCAGAATGTAACAATCAATCATTTATTTTTACTGATAAATTATAATTAATTTATCGTTTATTTACATTGCTATTATTGTTTATCTATTCAGTACTATGATTACTATAATGAATATTATTATTTTGATTGTTATGATTACTATAATGAATATTATTATTTTGATTATTATGATTACTGTAATGAATATTGAATATTATTTTGATTATTACGATCATTTATTATTAACAGCTATTATTGACTGTTATAATTGTCATTTTTAATCATGATTATTATTAATAGTATCAATTACTGTGAATGTTATTAGTATGATTATTGCGCCTGTTATTTTTACTCAACAATGTGATGATTATTGTCATTATTGACTATTATAATTATTGGCGATTATTATTATTATTATCATTGGTTATTATGATAATTACTAACGATTATTTTTATCACTATCACTATTATTATAGGAAATATTTGGCTTAATAACCATTACGACATATATGTATATATTCATTTCTCATTTACTGATAATAATAATTATTATTATTCACTTCTCATCTGCTGATAATCGTTATCATTATAGAATGTATTCATTTCTTTATCTATTTTAATTTTTTTCTCAAATTATAAAATGATCAAAAATTAACAACGAATGATCAAGAATAGTATTTTGCTATACTTTATGTATAAAAATAGCATATAAATTTCAATATACGTAATATACGTGATATACGTATGATACGTGTCTACGTCGGTCATTAAAATAAAATTCAAAAACATTTATTATTATTATTGGATGTTATTTGTAGAATTTTTTAATTAAAATTTCTTTCAATATTTTCTAAAAATATTATCATTAACTTTTATATAAATTATGAATGCTTTCTTTTTCATTTCATTAATTCTAGTCCGATAGAGATCAATATCTTTAGATTTAAGAAGAAAAAGATAAAACAAAAAAATGGAGAGAGAGAGAGAGAGAGAGAGGATTGTTGAATTTATCAATTCCATTTACGATCTCCGATTTTCGATTTTTTTCTTTTTTTTTTTTTTCAACTTAAAATAAAATGCTCATTGACTGAACTAGTTTTCTAGTTTACAAACTTTTTCATCCATTTCAAACTAAATTCACTTATTTCTATTTCCTCTCATTCTTTCCTATTATTTTCTCTATTCTCGTATGAATATTTTCAATAATTTAAAACCTGCTACTACTACAACTATAATAACTATTATTTACGAGAATTCCAATATGATATAGCATGCACATTCAATAAATTTCTATATTTAGATCTATCTGTTCAATTGATGATATAATAATAATAATAATAATACTTCCGGTCATGATGATAATAATGATAATGATAGTGATAATAATGTTGATATTGTTGATGTTGATAATTTTAATTGTTTGAAATAATTCATTCATTCATTCGTTCGTTCATTTTATTAATGATAAACGATTTGTTAATTCATATGTTGCAAATAATTTATCATAATAAAACATTTAATAATAATTATTATTCGTTTTTTTTAAAAATTGTAATATATGTTTAAAAGAGTTTGCAATTAATAATAATTTTATCAATGATAAGTATTTCCGGCAATTGTGATTTGTTGAAATAATTTATTTGCAAATTCTATTTTCATTAATGATAAATAGCTTCCGATTATTCAGCTGCAAATATATTATCATCAATATATTATTTGTTTTTTTCTTTTTTTAATATGAATTTTTTAATTTGAATTTTTATTATCGATTATATGATATTTACGATTGAATGAATTATTAGCAATAATGCATTTGAATAAATAAATATTATTAATTATTGCTAAGAAATGAAATAATGATATATCAAATTTTATTTATTGATAATAATATTAAATAAGAAATTGATTACCTTTCTTTATTCTTTTTTTTCATTAGTAATAATTGACCATTGATTGGTATTGTATATTAATTATATACCTGTAATTTATCTATTTACAATATTCAATCAATCATCAGTATTGTATATTGATTAATTATACACCTTTAATTTATCTATTTATAATATCTAATCTATCAGTGATATTATATATTAATTATACACCTTTAGTTTATCTATTTATTATATCTGATCTACCATTGATATTGTATATTAATTATATACCTTTAATTTACTATTTATCATATCTGATCAATCATTTAAGTAAACAGTAATGAAAATAAATAAACAATATTTAATAAATTTTATATATCTATCCTTTTATTTCCATTAAATTTTTTTTTTTGAAAAAATTTGCTTAATTAATTTTTAATTTTTTCAAACTTTTCGTTTCTTCTTTTCCTTCTCGTCTTTTTTGTTTGTTTCATATTATCTAATTTATTATCAATATTATCTATTTTTAATTTCGAAAAAATATATATTATCAATATTTCTCCTAATTTTTGTTATCTGAAATCATATGATAATATGATAAATACTACAATATCATATAAGTTTATATAAGTTTTAATATATTCGTTTTTAATTTAAAATTGGATTATTTATTTCTTTCAAATATTTTTGTTTTTTTTTACCATTTTTTTATAATTAATATAATGATAATTGTAAGATATAAATGATACTGAAAGGAAAAAATGATAGTAAAATTATCAATTATCAAGTTTTTTATTTAAAATTTAGTTCGTAATTAATTAATTAATTTTTTTATTTTTTTCAAATCTTATTTAAATGAAATTGCGAATAATTTTGTTTCATTTATTTATTAATTAATTAATTAAATTAAAACTTTTTTTCGTCTTTTTTCAAATAAAATATTTATTATTATATTTCAAATGTTAATAACATAGCGTTTTTTTATTTTTTATTTTGAAATATTTAATAAATAATTAAATTATTTTAATGTATCCTTTTTTGAATCTTTTTTTTCTTATTAATTTATTTATTGAAATTATCAAATTCTCAATTAAATCAAAAAATATATTTATAAATTTGATTTTTTTAATACAAAATAGAATATTTAAAATGAATGATAATCTTTGATATAATCAATCATCTATTGTGATAATAAAAGAAATAAAAAAAAACACGAAACTAATCTAGTGTATAGCATTTCTTAAACTATTTCTATCAAATTTATAACTGATATTTTTTTCGCATTAAAATTAGAGTTATACTTATCAGAATTATTGATAAGTTTTTATGACATGAATTGATTATTTTTGATTTATTTGAAATTGTTAAAAATGATTTTGAAATAAGCTTATCAAAAAATAATTTATTGAATTGAATATCTTTATCATTTAATAATTTTGATTAGAAGTGATAAAAAGGTAAAACAGATTATTGATTAAATTTAATTTCGAGATTATTTAACTCAATTAATTTGTTAATTAATTAATCGTAAAAAAATTCTAATTTTTCCCACTAATCTATTTTATCTTTTTTATTACTTTCTTATCAAGTTGAAACTATAAAATGGCAAGAATTATTTTATTGTAAATTATTAAATTTTTCTGTTTTATTTCAATATTATTCAAATATACGAAATTTCATTAAACATTAAAGCTTCGTCAAATTTATTAATGGTAATAATAATAATAATAATGATGATAATAATAGTAAAAAATTAATAATAATAACAATAACAATGATAATAATAATAATAATAACAATAATAATAATGATAACAATGATAACAATAATAATAATAGTAACAGTGATAATACTACTGGTAATAATAATAATAATAAATTGCAATTATAAGATTATATTTGAATTACTAACATATAACAATCCTTTTAATAGTGAGATTATAATTTGAAAAGTAGAAACTAATTAGAATAAGATGACGTAAATGATATTATCATATTGATATGATTAAATGAGAAAAAATGATTAAATATATGAAATGGATGTTATATTTGATTATTAATTGTTAAACATTTCAAGTATGCCATTCCTAAATTCATTCGTATTTCATTTATGAATAAATTATCTTTCATTGGAAAGTTGGAATAATTTCATTTCTTTGAGCTAAAAATTGACGTATGAAATGACGCACAAACATTTTATCTTTTATTTTTAAAGCAGTTGTTGTATAGAGATAGATTATAATGATGATTATTGCAAGTTTATACTTTCTTCATAGCTTCGAAATATTATTTTATATGCTTTTTTTCTTTCTTTCTACGTCAAATATTTGATTTTTTTTTCTTCACGTCAAATAATTTTTTATGCATTTAAGCATTTACTTCATATTTTTACGTTAAATAATTCCACACATCAGCATCTAGTTCGTTTTCTTACGTCAAATAATTCTATGCGTCAATTTTCGTTAGTATTTAGTTCTTTTTTTTTTTTTAGAACACAAAGTAGCTGTTACTATTTGAATTATATATTCTCTTAGCTAAAATGTCTGTTTTAAGTTAAGAATAAATAAATAAAATTTAATTTGTTTACTTAATTTAATTAAATTAAGTTTTTCAACATCTCATCTAATCTACATATTATATTCGGTACAATTAATAAGTTCAAATTTATCATTTATATTAAAATTTGTTTTGTACGTAATACATATATTTATATATTAATTTTCAAATCAAATAATACAAGCATTATCAATCAAAATAATAGAAATATTTAATCGAAAACTTTTTTTAACTTTTATGAAATAATTTAATATTTATGCAAAATATGCTTATGTAATGTAAATATTTTTATTTTCAATGCATCATATGATATTATTGAAAAAATTATCAAAATTTTTTAATATCATTTGATTAAAAATGATAAAATTAAATTTTTTTAACATCGAAGTTTTTTAATATAATACTTTTTCTTTTTTTAATTAACAATATGGAAATTAAAATTTTTTCAATTAATCAAATAAACAGTATTTTCTTTTTTTTGAGTAATTAATTAATTATTTATATACACACGTTTTCAAGCAATTAATCATATATGTATATATTCTTTCAAGCAATCAATTATACATTATATACATTCTTTCAAGTAATTGATTATATATTATATATATTCTTTCAAGCAATTAATTATACATTATATACATTCTTTCAAGTAATTGATTATATATTATATATATTCTTTCAAGCAATTAATTATACATTATATACATTCTTTCAAGTAATTGATTATATATTATATATATTCTTTCAAGCAATTAATTATACATTATATACATTCTTTCAAGTAATTGATTATATATTATATATATTCTTTCAAGCAATTAATTATATATGTATATATTCTTTCAAGTAATTGATTATATATTATATATATTCTTTCAAGTAATTAATTATATATATATATATATATATATAGTGTTATCAATCATGTATAAGTATATTTTTCACTTCTTTTACATTTTCTTATAAAAAGTATTAAAATTTGCCATCAAAAAAGAGATGAAAATAGTAAAAATAGATAAATAAAAGAGAGAAAGAGAGATAGCTTTAAAAAGTGTAGAAAAAAAGAAGAAAGCTTAAGTAAGCTAAATATATAAAGAGAGAAAAATGCATTAGCGAAAAGATCTGCAAATGCCTATTGAATAATACAAATATTTTTTAAAAAAAAGAGAGAAAAAAATTGGATAAAATATGAAATTAAATGGTTTAATTGATGCATCGTTTCTTGCTTAATATTTGTTGTTATTATTGTTATCGTTATTGTTGTTGTTGTTAAAACAAATGTATGATAATAATAACAAAGTTTAAATAGCATAAAATGTTTTTTTTTCTTCCTCTTCTTTCTTCCATCTCTTTCTCTCTCTCTTTTTCGCTCTTTTTTCTTTCTTTATTCCTTCCATCTCTCTCTCTCTCTGTCTTTCTCTTTTGTTCTCTCTTTCCTCTTTTAAATGCTATCATTTGTGATTTTTTAGCATTTACTTTTTTCGCTTCGATCCTTTTTTCATTATCATTTGAGATACAAGTAATATAGTACTAGTAGTAGTAGTGGTAATAGGAGTAGGAAGAGGAGGAGGAAGAGGAGGGAGGAGGAAGAGGAGGGAGAGGAGGGAGGAGGAAGAGGAGGGAGAGGAGGGAGGAAGAGAGGAGGAGGAGGAAGAGGAGGAGGAGGAAGAGGAGGAAGAAGAGGAGGGAGAGGAGGAGGAAGAGAGGAGGAGGAGGAAGAGGAGAAGAAGAAGAAGAAAAAAGAAATAGGAAGTAGAAGTATAGCAAATGTCGTAATCGTAAATTGAAGTAACAAAATAACGTTCAATTTCAGTGGCACTTATCATCATCATCATTATCATTGTTGTCATTATTTTTATCATCCTCATCATTGTCATTATCATCATCATTATTATTATTATTAATATTGTTATCGTTATCGTCATTTGATCGATTTTCAATTTAAAATTTCCTTTCATTTATGCTTGCATTAATTATCATTTTGTTTATAACAATATATATCAAATAGATTTAATGATAATAATAATAACAAACCATTTAGTAGTTAGCAACAATAATAATAAGCAAATTTTGGCAAAAAAATTTTATTTACATATTGATTGTTATCAATGAAGTATGTTAGCATTATCATCATTTCCCATTTGTTCATCATTTACATTTATCGTTGCTATTGTTCATCATTGCAGCTATCACATCTTTATCATTCTCAAAAAATTGCCCTTTCATTTCATTCAAAAACTTGTATGCATCTTTTCGTTTGTTTTTTCTGTTCATCGTATTTGTTAGTTTAATTTCTTTATCATTATTATTATTATTATTATTATTATTATTATTATTATTATTAATTATTATTATTATCTATTATTATTATTATCATTATTATTATTATTTATTATTATTATTATTATTATTATTATTATCATTATTATTATTATTAATTAATTATTATTATTATTATTATTTATCATTATTATTATTATTATTATCATTATTATTATTATTAATTATTATTATTATTATTATCATTATTATTATTATTATCATTATTATTATTATCATTATCGTTTTCATCAAAATTATAATCTCTCTTCATGACTCATTATTTTTACACAATTTTTCCGTACTTCCATTTCATTTCTTTATTCTTTCTCATACGTATTACTTTTCGTCTTTTTCTTTTTTTTTAATTTTTGCATATTATTTCATATTTTATTTATTTATATTTATAATTTAAAAAAAAAAAACGAAATAATTTTCAATAAATTAATGTATAATATTTTGGAAATTTTTGAAGTTTTTTTTTTAAACTGAAAATAACAAAAGGAAAAATGAAATGGCTTAAATATTTACATTACATAGTTTTTAAATGATATAAATAAAAAGTTTGCAAAGCTAAAAAAAAAAAAACATATTTTTTATACTTTAGGAATTGTTTCGTTTCTTTTACAAACATAAATAATTTATTCGTTTATACGATAAATTATACAGCAAAGATTAGAAATGAAATAAATTGAGCAAAAATTTAAGTAATAAAATTTTATTTTCTTTTATAATTAATTTATAAATTTTAAATTTCAATATTAATAATTTAAAATTAAAATCGAATATTAATTTAATTTGAATATTATTGAATATTATTAATTTAATTTGAATATTAATAATTTAAAATTGAATATTAATAATTTAAAATTGAATATTAATAATTTAAAATTGAATATTATTAATTTGGATTTGAATATTAATAATTTAAAATTGAATATTATTATTTCATATATTTTATTATTATTTTCTAATTTAATTATATAAATTCTTTGTTTTTCTTTGATATAATACATATTAATGTTTGTTAATAATTTTTATTTAAATTGTAATTTTCTTTTTTCGTTTAAATATTATTTTTTTATTTTCATATATGTTTACAGCACGAAGAAATGACTATTGCTGTTCCGGCAATTTAAATTTACGATAGAAAAATCTTCTTCATGCTGCATATTTCGTTCATATATCATTTGCAAATTTTTGCAATTTTTTTTTTTTTTTTCATAAGCAAAATGTTTATTGTTTACGTTTAGTGAAATAATAAATAACATATTTATATATTTTGCAAGATGAGAAGAAGGAAAAGAAGATTAAATCTTCTTGACTTTTCAACATCTGTTTGATGTATTTTTGATTAAAATTTTTGAGAAATAAGCCAGAAGCCTGAAGGCTAAAAAATATAATCATAAGGCACATATATGTTAACATTTCTATTGATATACATATATCATTTTATTAATTATTTTCTGTTTTTTTTTTTTGTGAAATAATTTTTAACTTTTTTTTTCTTACTAATTCTTCCTAATGAATCATTAATTATTACACTATGATGAAATGATTCTTTCTTTTTTTGTCATTTAAAAATTAAAATTTTTTTTCAATTTTTCTTTTATCATCTATAATGATACAATTTGAAATGACACATTTTATATCATATCATTTAAATGACGTATATCATTAAAAATGTTTAGTGATAAAGTTTAACATGTTGTAAATAAAATTTATATATATATATATGCATACATGTATGTATAAATAACATTTGTTTTAACAATTGTTTTAATGTTATATATCTTGCAAGTATTAGTTAACATACAGAAACAAATTCTATTATTTATTTATTTTTCATCGAGAAAGCAAATGTGTAATAGATGAACTTCTGTCTTTTTTTTCTTTCATTTTAATATATTTTATTGATTTTTGAAAGAAATCGATAATTTTGAAATATTATTTTTGATTCATATTTCATCAGATAATTATTCTCGATTGCTATTTCCATTTCATGTATAATCAAATTTATTGTTAAGAAATAATGATATGTGAAATTTAGCTTAATTGAGATTAATTTATACAACTTTTTTGATTTCATCTTCCATCTTAGGTAGCATTTTTCATTTATTGTTTCTTGCTATTATTGATAATTTTTAAATTTTGGCAAAACTTTTGATTAAACTTTATCATTTGAATTTTATAAGATGCAAGAAATGAAAGTATTGTCAATATATATATATATATATTTTCGTAAAATATTAAATTTTGATAAAACTTTTAATTAAACTTTATCAGATGAATTTTATTTTGATCGATTATTGATAATTTTTAAATGATATATAACTTTTGATTAAACTTATCATTTGAATTTTATAAGATGCAAGAAATGAAAATATTGTCAATATATATATATATATATATATATATATACATATAATGTCTAAAATTAAAAATAATTTTTATTCTTTGGAAATAAAAATTTCAAATATAAAATCTGACTCATAATGAGAGTTTTTTTTCCTTTTGATAATTAAAGACAATATATTATGTATCAAATTAAAATCAAATTATATCTGATTCATCAAACAGTAATAATTATAAGATAATTATACTTTCATTCTTTTATTTATCGTTTCTTTTTCTTTTTTTTTCTTGAAAAATTTTCATAAAAAAAAATTATGATGGAAATATTAATTAATTTGAAAAAAAAAAAAATCTAACATTTATTTGTTCCATCCATTATGTTAATTTATTTTATTGTATGGCAATTATTTCTAAATTATTCATTCAATTCAAATTTATTCAATTAATTTTTGTTTTCTCTTTTCTTCTTTTTTTTTTTAAAGAAATTTTATGCGAAAAAAAAGATTTAGAAATGAAGAAAAGATTGGAATTATTGCTGTAGAAATTTTCTCCTTGTAATTATTTACTAAACTGAAAATTTTATCAATACATATATATATATATATATATTTAATATATAATTATAGTTTGTTTAATTTGATTTAATCATTTATCAATTTTTCTTTTTTCAAACATTATTGATTGATCTAACTTATCAAATTATTTATTTGCATATGATAATCAATTTCAATTTTGAATTGATTAATATAAATGCATTTTTAAACGAAATTATCACTTAAATATTTGAATTTCCATTTTTTTAAATCATTAAATTTTATGCATATAGAATATTTGCTATAAATTAATATTTTTAGCAAACTTACTGATAAGCAGGATTTTATCAATCAGCTTTTATTTTAAATGATTGCAAAAATTTGTTCGTGAAAATTTTCTTCTTCAAATCCTTTTTCTTCTCTCTCTCTCTCTCTCTCTCTCTCTCTCTCTCTCTCTCTCTCTCTCTCTCTATCTTCCTCTCAAAATAAATAACACTTGAAGAAAATGCTGCTATAGAACATTAATTTTGAATTTTATGGACTCTTTTCCAGAAGTGCTCATTTTGCTAACAAAAAAAAAAAGAAGAAAATATATTTATTCGTGTATCGTGAAAAAAAAAAAACTACTTGGCTTTTATTTATCTTTCTCAGCATAGCCAAAATATTAAAACTACTTGGCTTTTTTTCTTTCCCAGCACAGCCAAAACATGAAAATATATAGGCTTTATCTTCTTTTTCCTCACTTTTCAATTTTTCATTTTAATATTTTAAAAGATGATGTCATTTAATGAGGATATTGTTTATATGCGTATATCTTTTAAAAAAATGTTTTTATTTATTTCTTTTCTTTTTTTTTGGCCTAAAATTTATATCATTTTGTTAATGCTATTACTATGAGAATTTCTATCCTTTTTTTTTTATTTTTCTTTTTCTTTTTATATATGATAAATTCTTTTTGCTTATATTTTAATAGATCCATTTCAAGATATATTAAATATAAATATTAATATATATATATTGTAGAATTACTCAGTAGATTCATTTCTTAATAGATCCATTTCAAGATATATTAAATATAACTATTAATATATTATATTGTAGAATTACTCAGTAGATCCATTTCTTAATAGATCCATTTCAAGATATATTAAATATAACTATTAATATATATATTGTAGAATTACTCATGATTTGCGTTAAATTAATTATAATACCTTTATAGTACGCTTAATTCTAATAATTTTACTAATACTAGGCTAGGCTAATTAAAATTTGATATGAATATGTATTAGCCTAGATATTACATACATTTATATTATCAATATTTTAATAATATATCGAAATATATTGCTTATAATGTCCTTGTTATTGTTGTTTCTTTTTTTTTTATCAATCATCTATCGATCGAATGATGAAATTTTTCAAATTCAAAATTTATCATTTTATCAGTTTTTTTTTAAATCATTTTCATGATTAATCTTAAAAAATAAAAAAAAATAAAAAAATCATTTTCATGATTAATCCTAAAAAATCGATATCATATCTTGACAAATCAACATCGTATCTTGACAAATCAATATCATATATTTATTAAAATTTTATTTTAATAGATTTGATTATACCTATACGACAATATATTTTATTTATCATTTGGAAAATCTAAATAATATAAATATATAAATTTTAAAACGACAAAAAATTTTCGTTCATCAAAAATTGCCATACAAATAAAAAAGGAATTTTCGGCAATGAAAAAGGCGTCATAATTAGACGGATGAAAATTTTAAAAATTTAATTTAAAAATTAAATTCAATAATACATCAATAAAATTTATTTAGAGCGAATAATACGATAGAAAACGATGCAAATAATATTTGGTTTATTTTTAAATTGTAAAATTTTTGCTGAAAAATTTTATTCAATATATTATCTATTTTTGTATCATATTTTCAAGCAAGAGTCAAAAAAGGCGAGGTCAAAAAAACGACGTCAAAAAAGTGCGGTCAAAAAAAGAGGAGGTCAAAGAAAGGCAATGTCAAGAAAAAGTAACGTCAAAAAAAAAGACGAGAAATTGTAAAATTTTATTTAATATATTATCTATTTTTGCATCATATTTGAAAAGATCAAAAGATAGGCGAGGTCAAGAAAAACGACGTCAAAAGAAGTGAGGTCAAAAAAGTGAGGTCAAGGAAGACGAGGTCAAAAAGGAGGGAATAGGAAAAAGATGATAAATAATAATGATATTTAAGGAATAATTAACTTTTATTAGAAAAAGAAGAAATTAAAAAAAAATTATTAGGAAAGAAACGAAAAACAAAAAATAATAATTTTTGTTATTTCATAAAAAACAAAATTTATTTATTTCTTTTTTCCTTTTTCTAAAATATATTTTCAAATATTTTAAAAATAATTTGAAAAATTCTAAAATTTATAAAATATTTCAAAAAAAATCATTGAATATTTCGTTGAATTCATTCGTTGATTTATTCATTGATTCATTCATTAGAAGTATTCAAAATGCGGTTAGAATCTAGAATCTTTCATCATCCATTCATCATTTATCATAAATGCTAATAAATTTTATCTATTGTTATCAGAATACTAAATTTCATCAATTGTCATCATTATTATCACCAATATTTGGTTATCGTTTTAGCTTATTAAGTGTATTGATGGGTCTAAGAGCAAATCTTTCATATATCGCTCTATGCTGCTATTTTTTCAATTTAAATATGTCATTTGCATGATCGATGATTTCAATGTTTGCAAAATGACATCATCAATATTACATTCTAACAAATTTTAAATTTAAAAATTTTCCATTCCTTAATAATGATAATAATAGTAATAATAACAACATAATCATTATCGTTATTATTATTTTTATTATCATTATTGCTATTGATAATATTAATGATTAATATTATCATTAAATAAAAATTATAGTTTGCTGATAATTTATTTTTTGACGCTTAAAAATCCACATTTTTTAGCATTTTTCCTAATAATCAATACAACGATATATGATATATCAATATAATCCATGCAGTATATATATATATTATTGAAAAGAATTGATTAACTTAATTTAAATTGAATATTTGAAATCATTAATATCAAAAATTCCTCAACGTAGTATTTATCCTTTGAAGTAATATTAGTGGCACAGGTATTAATTTCTAAATAAAAACAATAATTATAATTTATTTATTGGATTTGTTTCGATTTAATTGTACATAACTTTATGACGGCTAAAATTTCACGTAATACGTTTACGCTTTACGTAAATACACTTTATTCATTTTTATATAATAACACTTATAAAAGATAAAAATTTTATTGAAATATATTAAAGAGAGATATCAAAAGGAATGAATCTGATAGCTATATTATTAATTCAATCTTATCAATCTTATCATTATATACAACAATATTTTAGCATATTTAATATACATACATTATTACCTGTCTTATACTAATTAATACTTCTCTTCCTTCTACTCTCTTCATTTAATAGATTTTTTTTTTTGAAGTATTAATATTGAAAAAAAAAATAAATGTATTGACTAAAATAATTACAGGTGACAAAATAAATAACAGATCGATAGATGAATAGATAGATAGATAGGCATACATATATACCTGTTCAAAGATATATCAACTATACATATCATCTGATTTTCTAATCATAGCAATCTTTTTCTTTTTTTTTATCTGATATAGTGATCGTTGAATTTTTTTGTTCCTTTTTATTTTATCATCATTCTTTGCTCACCTGTTTCGAACAATAACACAAAATTCTTATGTTTAATTAATGAATACTGGGTTTATTTTTTTTGATTATCATTTAAAATACCTTTTTTTTTTTGATTATCTTTCTTTTAACAAAAACTTTTTTGAAAAATTACCGCAATTTTTATTTCTTTTTTGAATTTTATTTACAAATTTGTAAAATTAAAATTGTAAGAAATAGAATGAATTTTTTTTTAACAAACAATAAATGATAATATGATAAAAATAAAAATTACGAAAATTCAGCTTAATGCGTATTTTTATCATTCTATATACTTTATTTAGTAAAAATTATAATTATGCTTATTAATTACAACGATCAAGATGATAGTAATGAAATTATTATTATTACGATTAAGATGATAGTAATGAAATTATTATCATTATTATTATACAAATTTATATGAATATTTTATACATAGTAAAATTTTGTATATTTTTTCTTAATATATAAGTATTATATTTAGTTAATTAATTCCAATACCAATTTATTATTAATGAATTAATATTATTTACAAATTCGAACAAACTATGTTGTTTTATTATTGATAATAATTATCATAAAAATATCAACTTAATGATAAATGTTTACTATCATTAGAGCTATTAATCTTTTGACCTTATCCTATAATAATACTTATTATTCATTAAAGAAATAAAGAAAAAGGCATAAAGAAAAAACTTAAAAGAATAATTAAATATATAAGTATTTCTTTTGGGTATTTAATTTTTAAATTTTTGCAAAAAACAAAAACATTCAATTTACTATTTTATCTAAGATATGCTTTGTTTATTATTTGAAAAAACAAAATATTTACTGTTTAAATGAAAATAATTTATTATTTAAATAAACAAATAAATAAAAATTCATAATAAACAAAGGAATAAATGTAACAAATAAAAATTTAGAAATTTTTTTCTTTTCCCATTTACTTCAAAATAATAAATTAATCTTAATAAAATTTACAAATTTCTATTCCTTATATTTATGCTTATTTATTTTGGCTTTTTTTTCTCGCCTTCTTTCGAGATTTATAAAAAGTATGAGAAAGTCCTCTTTCGAGATTTATAAAAATATGATGGAGAGAGAGAGAGCGAGGCAAAAAAAGAAGGAATGCCTTAGTCATTTTAAAATTTCATTTATGTTTTCGACATATGTCATCATATATTATTATATTTTCCATCTTGCTAAAATTGAATTAGAATAAATCTAATACTTTTCAAATATTATGTACATAGCAACCGATAATTCATTGCATGATCTTATATAAAATAATATGATTCGTTCTTCGAGAATTTTAATTTTCTCGAATTTTCTCTTTCTAATAATTTTCACGAATAATATTACTGCATGAATAACGTATTAAATAAGTATATACGTTGATATATATATATATATATATATATATATATATATATATATATATATATATATATATATATATATATATATATATATATTATATATATATATATATATCTTTTTTCACTCTCGAATTTTTTTTCCAAATATTTTTGCGTATAATAATTGTAGCATGAATAAACATATCAATATTTAGCTGATAATAATCATTTTTTACTTACGTCCTTTTTTCATTCTAGAATTTTTCATTTCGAGAACTAATAGTTCGTTGAAATGGTTTCTTGATGTTACTATGATAAATTTTCGAATTATCAATATTTAGCTGATAATAATCATTTTTACTTACGTCTTTTTTCATTCTCGAATTTTTCATCTCGAGAACTAATGGTTCGTTGAAATAGTTTTTTGATGTTACCGCGGCAAATTTTCGAAACAATTTTGTACTTCATTATTTCAATTTAATTAATAATTTACTAAATTTTAATTGCATTTTTTCATCTTACGTAATATATATACGTAATATACGTGATACATATCTTTTATTATATTTGATTAACAATAGCAGTATATAAATCAGAATAATATTATCTTCGTTTTTATCATTTTTTTTTAAAGATATATTTCATAAAAATATCATTATCAAATGATATATATATACTATGTAAACTTTCTTATCGAAATTTTTGCAATTTAACATTAAAATTTCATTTCTTTAAAAGACAAGAAACGAAGAGAAGAGAGGGGAAAAAATGAGAAAAGTATAACAATTTTTTTACATTTTAAAAATTTATTTGCTACTTAAAATGAGAGTAAATATGATACGGTAATATTATACGATAATATGAAGTATGGTAAGATTGAGATGTAATAAAAGTTAAATTGAAATTTTCGAGAATTATTCACATTTGTGCTAAACTTTTTTTTCATATAATTTTCCTTTATTATCATTCATCTCTTATCTGATTGTAATTTGTTTTATTTACTGTTTAGTTATTCTTTTTCTTTTTTTTTTTTTTTTAGATTTTAAAATCAAACGAACAACATTCTTTCTAAATTTTCCTTGTAAACAAAGACAAAAAAATTAGGATGAATAATTGGCTCAAATAATTAAAATTTGATATGATTTGGAAGATTTTTCGTGCTCGTTAGTTTAATCTTTATATCATGCTATGATTATTATTATCATTATTATTACTATTATTATCATAATTAATATTACTACTATTATTAGTATTTCATTTTTGCATATATTTATATTAAATTTTATAAGTTCTAATTTTTCTCATATATTTTCAATTGCTTATCAGTCTTATCAATTGATCATATGTATATATAATATAAAATACATTTTGTATATTCAATAGAAAACACTTCTTTCATAATTTGAGTTTAATTGTATAATATATAAGTTTAGAAAATGAATTGTATAATAATCAAAAATTTTTTGAGACATTTTAACCACTTATTTTTACATCAAATTTATATATATTGCAGCAAGCGCAAATACGTGTTTTACGTCAATTTACATATGTTCCAAATGAGCTCAAGTAAATGATTTTACGTCATTTTATATGCATGTATTAAAATAAGCGTAATCAGATATTTACGTTAATTTATATACGTTGAAATAAGCATAGGACAGATATTTTACGTCAACATTCATAAGTATTCTTTTTACCGTAGATATATGTTTATATAATAATTACAAACTTTTTACAATTTTTATATTTCTTATTTTTACAGCAATATGTATATATACGTATATTACGTTTGGAATAGACGTGAATAATTTTTGCGATTTTTTTATTTCCTAATTTCTTGCATTTGAAACATATGTAGATTGACGTAAAACGCGTATTTGCGTTTAAATAGTTAACGTTAATTTGGATGCTACGCTTAAAATAAACGAATAAATAATTTTTACAATAATAATAGGAAAAATTTTTTTATAATTTCTTTTTGATTTTAATTTAATTTCATATTCGAATAGAATTTTTAATTAATTTTATTGGTATTTTTATTGATTTCTTTCTTTTTTTTTCTTTTTATTATTCAATTGAATATTTCGTTTGATTTTTTAAATTTTTCATCCATTTGGTATTTAAATGTTTGTAACAAATTTTTGCAATAAATAATTTCTTTTTTTTTTTTAGTTATATAAATTATTCATATCTTTTTGCTTATCAATTTTTATCAAATTTTTTTTTTTTGTTTTGAAAAATTTTTCCTTTCAAAAAATAATACCAATCTTTTATAGCTTTTTTAAAATTATTTTTTTTTTCTTTGTTTTGAATGAAATGAAAATTTTGATAATTATTCTTAATGAGAATGAAATTTAGAAAAATTTCCAATCTAATATATTAATTAAAAAAATTGGTACTAATTAATTAATTAATTAATTAGCTAAGTAATTAATTAGCGAAACGAATTAGTATATCTTTATCGAGATAGAAGTTTTAAAATATTAATTGCAAAATTTAGCATTGTGCGAATTTTTATTCCTCTACTATTTTGCATAAAAGTTTGTAATTAATTAATTAATTTCAATCCTTAGATGTAATAGGAATTGATAAGAATTATCAGCTTTTTACTGCATGCAGGTTTTTTTGAGCCAATTTAAAATCAATTCATTTAATGAATTAAATTTTCAGATATTTCATTCCAGACATTTTATGAAATCTAATTTATTAGCAGAAAATAATCACACATATATATATATATATATTTGATAATGATTATTATTAATTTTATGATATCATAGAGTGCTTATCATATAAATTTATTATCTTATTTAATTGATATTTTATTGATTTAATTATTGATAAAATCAAACTACCTACTCAAGTTTAATTTGATTAAAAAAACTCGGGAATGATATTGATCATTGTTTTTGTATTATCATCAATAAGCAGCAGCTGGCTGCTATTCTATTAATTTTATTAAATCTTTTCCTTTTTTTTTCTAAATAAATTTCATTTATGATTTCTAAAAATCACTCTCTTCTCTCCCTCTCTCTCTCTCTCTCTCTCTCTTTCTCTCTTTCTTTTTCTCTTTCATTTTTATTTAATTTAGAAAATAACAGTTATGGCTTGAAATGATCAAATAGCTATAGCTTCGATGCTATATTGAAAGTGAAAAAAAGGATTAATCTTATCGATGAGATTTTTTTGATAAGAAAGAATGGATCATTTCATTTCTTCAACGATACATTTCAGGTCTCTTTTAGTAACCTTTTTCCTTTTCCCCTCTCCCCTCCCTGTTTTTTGCATAAACATTAATTATGATCCTAACTTTAAATTTTATTTTGTTGTCTTTTTTCTTGCAAATAAGGTTTCTCGTTTTTATGATATATTCGAGAAATATTTTTGTTTCTATCATTTCCTAGACGTAAAAGTTCGTTCTCTTTTTTTTCTTTTTCTTTACTCTAATCATATCATATCATATCAAATAATTTATTCAATAAAAAGTATTGAATAAAAATATTGATTAAATATAGTTTAATTCAAAATTTTAAATTAAATTATGCAATTTATATAGATTTATTTTAATTTTAAATAATTAATATTATTATTTGTATTCATATTTTGTTATAGATTTAATAAGTTATGAAATGATAACATACTGATTTATTGATAATATCATTTCATAATTTTGCATTAATCGAGCATATTGTTAACATATTGCTATTTATCATATTTGAATTATACATATCCTATTAAGAAAGAGAAAACTTTCTCCAAACATCTCTCTATAATAGCTTGAAGAATAATTTATAAAGTCATAGAATCATAATTACTTTTCCAAATGTTTATTATTCATGAAAGATGAAAGCCATTCGGCAAATAAATAATAATATCATATGAATTGACGGATATCGCGTGATAATCTAATATCATGTATATCATATATTGCGTGAATACTGAGCAATATATATATATATATATAATAAATAATATGCTATGAATTGACGTATATGACGTGATAATTTAACATTAAGGTATATCGTATGTTACGTGAATACTCAGCAATATATGTAATATATTAATTATTTGATTACTTTTTAGGAAAATTTTTGTTATAGAAAATACGATCAATAAATTGTTTTAAATAAAATAAAAAAATAAACAATTAGAAATAGTTTTGTAAAAAAAAAAGAAATTATTTATAAATAGAAAAATTATTCTATTGCTAGAAAATTTTTAAACTTTGACCATTGCATTGATCTAAAACTTGCTCTTATCACTAATATTCAAGAAAATTGATAAGTGTTAAAATACATTCCAAAATTTTTTTTTCTTCCTTCCTCTCTCACTTCTTTTCTTCATCTTTTACATTTTATTTTTACTATTTTTTTATTTTAATTTAATCGTTATTTCGTAATTATTACGATTATGATCGATTATTTTTTCTTTTCCTCGAGAAATTCCGGGAGAAAAAAGGCGTTATAATAAAAATTTTGCATAAAACTCTTTTTTTTTTAAAAAAGAAATATTTTCAGAAAATTTTTTAAATCATTCGTTATTTATCTGAAAAGAAATACGATATATACACGAATAGAAAGAATATACGTTCAAATCGACCGCGTTTTCAGTGTGAAAAGCTGGTTTGGTTGGTTGGCTGGGCTGAAAAAGTTTTATTGTTAAAATTTTTCTTCAAAATATTTTATTTTGGTGAAGACTAATCAATCAATCAATCAATCAATCAATATTATTACCATTCATCATCATATAAACAATCATTATCATTATTTCTGTTCAAATTATCATTATTTCTGTTTGATAAACGGAAAGAACGAGAAGAAAAAGTTGAGCGGAAAAAAAGTTACGATATTCATCGTTAGTAAATATTATCCAGTACTTTTATTATAATTATTATTCTTACTATTTATCATTACTACTATCATTCGAGTTGTAGTGTGTCATCAATACAACAATCACTATTGGAACAACAAGCAATAAAATATAATCAAGTAATCATTTCTTTTTTAATTTTTAAATATCAAAAAAAAATTTGATATATTTTATATTTTAATCATATCAATAATAAATATAATATATATGATATATTTTAGTTTTTTTATTTAAAATAAATATATGAAATAATTTATGATTATTTCTGTTACTAATCAATAATAACATTTAAGGAAAATTTAACAAATTCAGCAAAGCTTCTCAGAACGAGAAGGAAAAAAAACTTTTCATCTTATTATTACTATTATTATTATTATTATTCTATATTATTGTGAATTATGGGTGATCAAATGAATAAAGAACAACAAGAAAGGGTTTGTTTACTTTTTTTTGATTTTTAATTTTTAATTTAAAATTAAATTTAATTTAAATATTACATTTCAAATAGGAAAAATTAGAAAAAAATGAAAAAATTTATGTTAGAATTTTTGATTAAATTTTAATTTTAGAAGGAAAAAAATAATAAATAAATTATTTAAAAATTAATAAAATATATTTGAAATGATTTAAACTTAAAAATTAATTTAAATTGTAAAAATTTATTTGCACATACTATTAATTTTTTTAAAATATATATTCTATCAAATACAATTAATTAAACTGATAATTAAGTATTAGTAAAAATGATTTTAGCATCATATTTAATAAAATATTTCAATATATATATATATATATATATATATATATATATATATATATTACTAGACATATACATGTTAACGTTGAAATATTAATTTAAAGTTAAAATTTTTTTCCTTTCTAATTTATAACAAATTTAATATTTCGATATTTGAATTATTTCATAAAAATAGGAAATTAATATCATAAACTTATTTCAGTAATAAAATTTATTATAAATTAGATTAGAAAGAAAAAATTTTTAGCTTATAAATTAATTAATATTTCAATGTTTATTCATCAAATTAAAAATGACTTGATAAAGTAGGAAATGAATTATTATATATATATGTATATGATTTTCATTGTTTATCATCATCATCATCATTATTATTATTATTATTATTATTATTACTATTATTATTATTATTATTATTATTATTATTATTATTATTATTATTATTATTATTATTATTATTATTATTAATATTATTATTATTATTATTATTATTATTATTATTATTATTATTATTATTATTATTGTTATTATTATTATTATTATTATTATTATTATTATTTATTATTATTACTACTACTACTATTACTATTAACATCATTATGCTTATTTTCAGTCTTTTTCAAATAATGCAAGAATGAAATAGAATGAATGATGATGTTTAATAGATTAATAGATAGAGATTGATAGTAGTACGGATAGGTAGATAGATAGATAGATAGATAGATGAAATGGTGATCTATATATATATATATATATATATATGTAATCTTATTTAAAACTTAATTTGATGGGAAAAAGATACTTGATAATTTGAATGATATTTATTGGAAAAGATTTTACTGAAATAAGCTTGTGATATCAATTTCCTATTTTTTATGAAATAGTTCAAATACCGAAATATTACATAGAAATACAACCATTTTCTAACTCGCAATAATTCATTTCCTATTTCTTTTTTGAAATAATTTTAGTATCGAAATATTGTATAAAAGTTAGATTATTTTTAATTTGAATGTCTCATTTATAAGTTGGAATTTTTTTCCTCCAATTTATAGTAAATTTTGTTATTAATTACGTAACATTTGAGTTATCATTTAATGATAACAAAAGATGAATGAATAATCAATCGATTGATATGAAATGAAAGGTAGAGAAAAAACCACCGGTAAGCGGGATCATTTAATGATAACAAAAGATGAATGAATAATCAATCGATTGATATGAAATGAAAGGTAAAGAAAAAGAAAAAAAACCACCGGTAAGCGGGTAAATTACAAATAGGTAAAAATCGTGGAAAATGGGAAAATGAAGTAATTGCCTACTGTAAATGATATGCCATTTCAAATTTGACACGAAAAAATGCGAAAAGTAAAAAGCGAAAAAAATTATTTTCTAAAATTCAAATTTTTATTTAAAATTTAAAGTATTTTTAATTTTTTAAATTTAATTTATTCTAAATAAATGAAAAAATTCATTTTATTACAATAAATAAACAAGTAAACAAACAAATAAATGAATAAAAATGCCAAGTAAATATAAAATGTTAGAAGAGGAGAGAGAGGGAAAGAGAGAGAGAGAGAGAGGAATGAGAAGGAAGAAAAGTTAAAATTAAACAAAAAGGAAAAGGATGATGATGATGATAATTTCCAGCCTATTTTAAGTTGAAATAATTTCATTCGTTAATTGATAGTGAAATGAACAAACGAGAAGATAAGGTAGAAAAAGAAGAGGAGGAAAAGAAAGAGGAAGACGAGAAAGAAAAGGACGAGAAAGAGAAGGTAAAAAGAGAAGGAGAAGAAGAAGAGGACAGGAATAAATAGGAATAAAATGATAGCTGAATATGCATATATATATATACATACACATATAGAACATGTATAGGCATGGGCCTAAGCCTAGAAATAAGTAGCTTTCGTTAGCAATTGAATAATTTAGGCTTTAGGCTGTCATTTTTTATTTATCAGTAAAAATTCTTTATGCAAATTTTTTTTTGGATTATTATATTGCTATTATTATTGACAAAAATGCTAGGCTTTCCAAAAAGACTAATATTAGTCATTAAGCCAAATATGCCTAGTTGTTGTTATTGTTGTTGTTGTTGTTATTGTTATTGTTATTATTATCGTTGTTGTTAAAGAGCCTTTTCTTTTTAACCTAATATTTTCACATCTAAAAGGACATTTTAAAAATGATGATAACGATCTTTGTCACTTCTATGCTTCAGTGATATTCGATAAGTTGTTTATGCTATATTTGAAAATAGCCTACAAATCTTTCTTTCCTTTTTTTCTCATTTTCTACTTTTGAATTTTAATATTTCCAACGCTTCTTTTTCTTTTTTTCCCTTTTTTCATCGTTACTATTTTATTTTTTGTTCTATATCAAAATTTTATAAGATTATAAAAATAAAAAATAGTAATTGAAAAATCATTTTTGATTATAAATATTTTATCGATTAAAAATTATTTTTAAAATTTTTTAATTTTATTCTTTTCTTTTTTTCTTCTACAATCTACGAATGTTCAATTTTAAGCATATTTTTAATTAAATTAAATAATTTTTAATTTCATAATAATAAATAGAATTAATTAATTATTATTTTTATTTGAAAAAAAAGAAACCACTAAATAAAAATAACAAATTATTATGATTAATGAAATTTTTGAAAAATTTTCTATCATATTTTTAATAATATACTTAAATATGAATAGGAATTTTTGAATTTAAAAAAATAGAAATACTTTATGTTAAAAATTTATTCCAATATTTGCTCCTTTTTTTTCTTTTCTATTTTTAAATATTATCTTACAATGATATTATCATTGAAATTTTTATCATCTTTATCAAATTATATAATATATATACATATGGAAATGTATGATTTCTTTTTTTAAATTCCAATATAAAGAATAAATTTTTTTCTTTTTTTTTCTAAAATTATTCTAATAAAAGTAATTATTAGGAATGATTACTGATAACTTTATATTTGATTATTCTTTATATCATTTATTCTCTAATAATAATAATAATAATAATGTCCTCAATTATTTTACTAAACCTATATTAATTTATCTGGCAGCAATTAATTAATTTTAATTTCTAATTTTATAATTATATTTTCATATCGAAAAAAAAGGAAAGAAAAAGAAAATTATAAATGTACAAGAGGGAAGAAAAGAGTTATCATTAAATTTATCATAATAAAATTATGATAAATTTAAATTTTTAATTATAATCTTTACGATGAAATAATAATTAATGAAATTGGCAGAAAAAATCGGTAACCTCCCGAGAAATCACTTATTTCTTCTCTCTCTCTCTCTCTCTCTCTCTCTCTGTTATTTATTTTTTTTTTCTATTTGCAGAAATATTAGAAGGAAAAAAATTTCTCAAAAATAAAAATAGCTATATTAACAATTCCAATATATATATATTTGATATATATATATATTTCGGAATGAAATTAAAAATAAAATCGATACAGCTATATTATTTGCATATATTTATTTTATTAATTAATATAACTATATTTAAATAATAAATATTATTTAAATATAGTTATTAAATGATATACATATATGCATATATTTATATTAATGAAAAGAAATGATTATTCAGTAAAGATTAAAATAAAATTGTAAATAATTCGATATGATAATATTATTTATATATTTTATTTTATTTTATAAATATGAATATAATATTCATAATTTAAATAATTCTAGAACTAAAAAACAGAAAGAAAAAGAGAGAAAGAGGAGAAAGAAAGGGAGAGAAAGAAAGAGCGAGAAAAAGTTTGAGAGAAAAAAGAAAAGAAAAGAAGAAAAATGATAAATACAAAATATATTAAAAATTTTTACTAAATTAATTTTGAAAATGAAAAAGAAAAAGAAAGAATGAGAAAGAGAAGAGTGAAGAAAGGGAAAAGATCAAAAGAGAGAAAAAGAGAAATATTAATAAATTTAAAACTACTGATTAAAACTTTTTATCAAATATTAAATATACAATATTATCATCGCTATTAGTAATCATCATCATCTCATCATCATCATCATCATAATCACCATCATCATCATCATCATCATCATCGTCGTCACCATCATCATCATCATCATCACCATCATCATCATTATCATTGTTAGCATCCTCTTTACTCACTATCAGTGTTGTAAGAATACGAACAGCTGAGCCTATCCATTTAAATTTTCCTTTCCATTCTCCCACCCCTCCTATTATTACTATTATTTATTCGTAGTACTATTTCATTTCCTTTTTCTCTCTTTTTTTCTTTGTCTTTTTTCTCTTCATTTTTCTTCCTTTGTTTCATTGTTATCTTCTTTATCTATTCACTTTTTTCTTTGTTTTGTTTACTATTCGTTTCTATCTTCTCTTATATTTATTCAATCTTTATTTCATCTTTTTAAATAAAACAAATTTTTGAAGCATTTCAAATTGAATCGGAAATCTATTCATATTTTTCCCCTTCTCCTCTTCATTACTCCTTCTCTTTCTTTTTCGTAGTCTTCTTTTTTTCTTTTTCATCTCTTTATTTTCTTTTACTTGATATTATTGAATTTTTCTCCTTCTCCCTCTCCTCTCTCTCTCCTCTTAAAATTAACTCTAAGTTTAAGTTATCTGATATAGAAGAAAGAATAGTAAAATTAAGAAGGAAAGGAAGAGGAAAAGAAAGAAAATAAGGGAAGGAAAAGGAAAAAGAAGGAAAGGAGGAGGAGGAGGAAGGAAGAAAAAAGGAAAGAAAGGATGTACGATTTATCATTACTCCTATTTTCATAAAACGGAGAGAGAAAGAGAAAAAGAGGGAAAGAGAGAGGGTAAGAAGAAATGAAAGAGAGAATGAAAGTATGTGAAGTAAATATGAAGTATAGTGAAGAAGTGAGTAAAAGATCAGAAAAATAAAAAAATTCCATTATAACAAACTATAATAATAACAACAGCTAATAGGGCCAGATTAGGCTAAGTCTTAAACTAGGCTTGATTAGATTAGGCTAATACTGATAAGCCATTGATTATTATTAAATTAGTTAATCCTTCCACTATATGTTTCTTTTGATTTGTTCATTTCAAATTTTCCTCTTTTTTTTAAGTTATTGTTTTTTCTTCATTTCGTACAAATGATGAGTCATCAATGATGTAATATATTATTACGTCTTATCACTTCTCTTACATTACATCATGTATCACGGAAGATTCACGTCCGTGTGTCTTGATATTTCACGTTCGTGTGTTGTGATATTTACGTTCGTATATTGTGATATTCACGTTTCGTGTGTTATGATATAAATTCGCGTTCGGATTTTGATTTTGCTAAATTCTTGGGCATGAGATAGTGATAAGAAGATATTATTTGATTAAGTAATATAAATATATATGATAATGAGATGAACATAATGTTTAAATCTGATTATTATTTGTTTATTAACAGGAAGATATATGAGAATATAACGGGTAATTATAATGATTATAAAGTTTCTAATTTTGATATTTCCGTTTTTTAACTATGATAAAAGCAAAAGTTCGTTATCAGTTCGAAACATTTCAACAACAATATAATCTTACTTTTTTTTTATCAAGCCAAAACATTCTAATGAAAATATATAGCTTTATTCTAATTTTTGTTTTTAAATTGGCTCTATTACAATTTAATTATTTTTGAAGCATTTAAATCGAATTAGAATGAAAACATAATTTTTAATGATATTTTTTTGCCCTAATTAATTCATTTCAATCAATTTTATGAATAAAATTTAGAATAATGATTTGTAAAAAAAAAAAAAACTTTTCCCAACTTTTACACATATACATTTCCATATATTTATTATGTAAGAATTTTTTTGTCTCTTCAGTTAAAAATTACTAAATTTTTATAAAAATTATATTTAATAAACTTTTCGAAATGTTTGAAATATTCTTAATTACATTAAATATTGATATGAGGCATAAATGTTAATTGCTATAAAATAGATTAGTGGGACATGAAATTTCAAATAATATTATAATTTGAAATAATTTCTCAATCATCATGTTCATTTCTATTCCTGCAATTTTTCTTTTTATTATTTATGTTATTATAATTATACTATTTAAGTATATAATTAATTTTTTTATCGTTGTACTTAAATATTATTTGATATATGTATACATACATACCTATGCATAGCTATATATATTTAGAAAAAGAAAAAGTTTGAAGTTTGATTAGCTACATCATCAGTGTGATACCAATGATTTCATTTTATCATGAATAGTTGGAAATGAAAAAAGAAATGATAATAATAATAATAATAATTTAGTACAAAGGATAGAAATAAAATAGCAATACGATTGAATGTATTTCGATTTTTTTTTTCATGCAAACGTATCTTTCCTTTCTTTAGACATATATTTATATATTTTCTATTTCTTATATATATTAATATTTGGGATCAAAATTTTCAATCGCTTCAATTTGCAATAAATATATCACGCATATATATTCTTTCATTTCATTTCATTTCATTTCGTTCCATTTCATTCCATTTTATTTCATTTCATTTCGTTTCGTTCCATTCTATTTCATTTGATTTCATTCCATTTTATTCCTTTTCATTTTATTTCATTTCTTTCCATTTCATTTCATTTCGTTTCATTTCATTTCATTTCATTCTACGTTTTTATATTCTGCCTTGTTTCATCCTTTTCATTACTCTATTAATTTATCTCTTTGATTTCAATTCATTTCCATGCTGAAAATATCCACTTTGCTTCATTCCATCCATTCACTTTCATTCTCTTTTGTACTCATATTGAATAATTATAATCGAAATATGAAAGAAAACGAAAAAAATTGCATTGATAATACTTATATATTCCTTGCATTTATATATATATATATTTCATTTATTCATTCTATTCATTCATGAATTTATTATTTGTTTAAATTGTCTATATTTACTTCCGATTTTCATCATAAATATATATATATATATATATATATATAGTCATTTATGTAAAAATTTTAGACATTTATTTAAAATATGATACTTATATATATATATTTGTTTCATATTTAATATAATTTTAAGTACAAATTTTTTAATTTATACTTAAAAATTATGCCTCATTATGTATTATATTTAATATTAACAATGTCTGAATGATAATATGGAATATTTATTGATTTCAAATTAATTTCCATTTCTTTTTTATTATTAACAATTCAAAATTTTAAAGTAGTTAGCACTTCTTTTTTTTTTTTAAATATTTTCTTATTTCATTTTGTTAATAATCAAAATCAGAATGATATTTACTACATTTTAAAGGAAATATATATATATATATATATAAATATGAATGATATCATTTTAATAAACATATTAGTTTCATTCCTTTTTACATTTTTATCTTTTCTTTTTTTTTTTTTAAAATAATTTTCTGAATTCAAAAGTTTGTTTAACTTTACATAGGAATTTATTAGTTTTATAATTTTATACGAAACACGTAAAAATATGATATTATTGGATTTTTTTTTTTGTAATATTATAAAACAAATAATTATATGATCAAAAGTAATAACAGTATTGAACATATCTTCACCAATTGCTACATACAATTTGAAATTGTTTACTAACTGATTCGTTGGCATTGGCGGCTGTCTTTTTTTTTTTTTTTTTTTTTTTTTTTCGCAATCTATTGCAATAGTTTTTAATATAGCTGTTTTGATTCTCTCACCTCTATTTCGATGAACCATCAAATGACATGAGGCATATTTTAAAATGAAATGATACGTAGCAGTCAGATCGATCAACTGATCATCATTTCATCTTTTGTTTTTGTTTTTGAAATTAAAAATAATCATTTTGAATGTCTCTTAAAATTCTTAAATTTTCCACATATTTCAATAGCAATCAAGTTGAATTTTTATCATGAACTTGAGCATAAGCATAATTATAATATAGCTTGACCTCTTGACCTTAACAATATTATCTATCAATTGTTTTCATTCTAAGTTATTCTTATATCTTTTGAAAAGAAAAAATAAAGGCAAAATTTAATTTAAAATATATGTATATTTCGTTAGTGAAATGCGAAAAGAACGGTTACAACAAATTAGAGTAAACAAAGATTTGATAAATTAGAGTAAACAAAGATTAAATAAATTAGAGTAAACAATGATAAAGTAAATTAGAGTAAACAAAAATGGATTAAACTTGACGATGTAATTATATCACGTTTAAAAAATATTTTTCTATTTTATGCATTCTTACGTAACCTTTAACATATATATTTCAAAATTGCTCAAATTTAATATTACATTATCCGATACGATCTTTTCAAAATTTTTCTTTAAAAAAAACTCTTTCATGTTGAAGATAATCATCAAATCATTGATTAACTGGGCTAGCATTTTAAAAATTGAAATTAAATTTATTACTATTAATATTAGTTATCAAATGTAAAAACTTTTAGATATTAGTTATTTCATTTATTATATACATATTTATAAATGAGGAAAAATAATTTTCAATTACAAATTTAATGTTATCTTAGCCTTTTTGATAAGATTATTTTTGTGTAATTTATTTTCTGATAATTTCTTTACTGAATATCATTGAAAATAATATCAGCTATTTATCACGTTTTGCATAATTGCGTATAGCTAATCCCTAATCACATAATAATATAAAATTATTTTGACGAAAAAAAAAAAGTAATGATTAGCACTTTATGTATAATATCACAATGTAATAGTTATCATTTATACGTAATATCACGTGTTCTAGGCAATCGTTACGTTACATGTAATATCGTGTCCTAAAATATAAGGCATATGTCACATCAGTGTTGTAATGAAAGCAGTCGTTAGATTAGATGTAATATCACGTCTTGAAACGTAAGGCATATGCATATCACGTGTTGTACATGTAATATCACGTCTTGAAATGTAAGGCATATGTATATCACATGTTGTAATGAGGCAATCGTTCGTTACATGTAATATATCACGTCTCGAAATGTAAGGTATATAAATTTGGTAGTATTTAAAAATTCCTATCATTTTTATTAATTTTTTTTTTTATTTATAAATATTTGAAATGATAGTACTTGCTTGGGAAGGAATGATAATATAAAAATAGAGCTTATATAAAAGAGCATCAAAATTTAATGATAATTTATGCAAAATTTTCATCGCAGAAAAGAAATTTTATGAAAAGAAAAATAATCAATCTTATTAATTTGTTTTTCTCTCTTTTTTTTTTAATAAAAGATATAAAGCATTAGATATTTATTTTTGTATAAATTTGTCTATTTGTTTATATACGTCTTATCATATACGTATTTATACGTATATGAGAATTTGAAAAATGTTAAGATAAGCGGAAATATTATAGATTTGAATATATATATATATATAAAAAGAATATCACTGATAAGGAATTTTTATAAAAATGAGGAAGAAAAATTTACGTAAATTTCGAGTAAATTCTTTTCAGTTTCTTCTTTTTTTTAAAAAAAAATCTAAAATAGATAGCACCTATTGGATGATGTACCATCTTAAAAGACAAGCAAGAAGTTGTCCAAATCTTGTTTCCTATCATTGTCAGGAATAGAAAGATGGATTGATGGATGATAATAGGTATGTGTTGGTTGGTATCAGTAAACAGAACGGTAAGAGATGGAAGTTTAGGAAGGTTTGGTTAGAGTATAAGAAGATGATGGGGGTAAATTTGATAAAAATTCAGATCACTGATAGAAATGTCTACGCATGGGGTCATAGTGCATCTTTCGTTCGAAATTTACACTGAGAGAGAGAGAGAGAAAGAGAGAGTTTGTCAGGGAGAGAGAGATACCTGAAATGTAATTATTTTTAACCTCTTCATTTTGCTCATTTTTGTCTTTCCTCTTGTTTCATCGTTTACTAAATCAAATACTTCTATTTATGCTTTATTTTTCTGACCTTTATATCGTTCTTTTTTTTTCTTGACCTTTTGCTCTATTTCTTTAACTCTTGAATTTACCATAATATTATTCGTTGTAATTAACTAACTCTCTTGTATTCTCTCATCTCTTTTCTATTTTCTCCTTACTTTGATATAAAATCAATGTGTCGCATTATTGTGCGGTGTATATGTCTTATTGTTAACTGTAGCGTCGCTTGTTGTTCTTATCGCAAATTTATTCTAAAATAATGAATACTAAAATAATTAATGGTAATTTAATATTTTTGAATGAAATTAACGATAAAAAGGAACAATATAATGAAATGAAGGTATTTTTTTAATTTAAATTTAATTTTTTAATTAATAATAAATTCCAATATCATTCTAAATATTTTATTCTTTTCTATTCTATTTTTATTCTTATTTGCAATTTCAAATTTATTGATTGAATTAAATTTATTAGCTGAAAATTGAGCTATATTTCCTTCTGTTTATCATTCAATAAAAATGTTACACTAATCGTTATCACAAAATTTTATATCATTCATTTCAAAATCCGTCTATATAATCCAAATTAATCGTCATCGTCTAAATTTCAATTTTCTCTCTTATCAATGAGTGTGTTTGAAAGTTGACATATGTCGGTATCTGTTTGTTCTCTCTCATTTCGTATTAGTTTAGTTTAATCAAAATGACATTTTCGGTTAGATAGGCAATGAAAAATTTTAACGATCAAAAGATGTATACGCTCTTATTTCCGATAAATATTCACAATTTTAAGGGTAGTAAAATTGAATGCAATGAAATATTCAATTAAGCATTTATCGTATATTTTTTTTCGGCTTTTTTTTTTATCAATTTTACATATCTTTTTGTTAATCGATCATTTCGTTTATCTAAGTTTGAAAGATAAAATTTAACACTTGTTTATAAAGAAAATCCCATAAGAGAAATTTGTTAATAATTTCTTCTCTATCACTTTTCATATATTTCTAGTAGTACTGACCGATTTAAGGATTAACGTAGTGCATAAATAATTTTTTCTAAATTTTTTTATTGTTTTTTTTTCTGTAATTTTAGCATTATACTATTATTATAATTAGGGAATATTTGACCGTTAAAAGTTATTTGATTAAATTGGCCTAAAATTTCTTCCTTTTATTTTATTTATTCAATTAATATTTAAAATATATAATAATATATTTTTTTATTATTCCATCCCATCTATATGAATACTCATTTCACTTTCCAATATAATAATTATTATTTTAAAATACACTACATTAATTCGTTAATTTTTAATTATTAATTATAAGTATCCCCAAAAGGTTTATTGATACATCTCAAAAATCATTTTATATTCATGTATTCATATATAACCATTCCAAAATTCGCATATTCGTGTATTCATATATAATCATTCCAAAATTCGCATATTCACGTATTCATATATAACCATTCCAAAATTCGCATATTCACGTATTCATATATAATCATTCCAAAATTCGCATATTCACGTATTCATATATAATCATTCCAAAATTCGCATATTCACGTATTCATATATAACCATTCCAAAATTCGCATATTCACGTATTCATATATAATCATTCCAAAATTCGCATATTCACGTATTCATATATAATCATTCCAAAATTCGCATATTCACGTATTCATATATAATCATTCCAAAATTCGCATATTCACGTATTCATATATAATCATTCCAAAATTCGCATATTCACGTATTCATATATAATCATTCCAAAATTCGCATATTCACGTATTCATATATAATCATTCCAAAATTCGCATATTCACGTATTCATATATAATCATTCCAAAATTCGCATATTCACGTATTCATATATAATCATTCCAAAATTCGCATATTCATGTATTCATATATAATCATTCCAAAATTCGCATATTCACGTATTCATATATAATCATTCCAAAATTCGCATATTCACGTATTCATATATAATCATTCCAAAATTCGCATATTCACGTATTCATATATAATCATTCCAAAATTCGCATATTCACGTATTCATATATAATCATTCCAAAATTCGCATATTCACGTATTCATATATAATCATTCCAAAATTCGCATATTCACGTATTCATATATAATCATTCCAAAATTCGCATATTCACGTATTCATATATAATCATTCCAAAATTCGCATATTCACGTATTCATATATAATCATTCCAAAATTCGCATATTCACGTATTCATATATAATCATTCCAAAATTCGCATATTCACGTATTCATATATAATCATTCCAAAATTCGCATATTCACGTATTCATATATAATCATTCCAAAATTCGCATATTCACGTATTCATATATAATCATTCCAAAATTCGCATATTCATGTATTCATATGTAATCATTCTAAAATTCATTTTTTTTTACTTTACTCATATATTACACCTATATTCATACCTTTATTTATACCAATTCTCATTAATCGTATATTCATACCTATAATCATTAGTCGTATTTATATTCATTTCGGAATTGATATTTACATCTTACTTATTCATGATTATTACGATTAACTCACGTAACGTACTTAACGTATAGTTAAAATACCTGTAGGGACAGAATGAAAAATCTATAAGTATCTTAACTAACAGTAATTTACATAACTAATCAATTAGATAGCAATAATTTAGATAACTGATGAATTAGCTAACAATAGTTTGCATAACTAATCAGTTATTTTATGATAACAGCTAAGTTAATTATCACGCATATATTATGACGTATAAATACTTCATTATGATGTTTATTTTGCTTTTGAATTTTGTTAAAGAAACAAACAAGTGATGTCAATGAATATTATGATAATAATTATGATAATAATAATGATGATGATGATGATGATGATGATGACCTTATAATGTCATCATTTATTGATAGTGAAGGGATGACACTGCATTTTTAGGCTTGCTAAATAATAAGTTTGCCATTTTACAAGAAAATGAGCCTAATCCTATATATGCTGCCAATATATTCTCTCTTGGCTTGGCACCTCGGAAAAGATTATTCCACATTTCTTTCATCCATTATTTTTATTTTCTTCTCTCTCTTTTTTTATAACTATCGATTTACTCTTTAGACCGTGTGAACTTATTGTATTATTCTATTTCTCTTTCTCTCTCTCTAATTTATATGTATATGAAATTATCCCAGCTGTCGCTTCATCATCGCTAGGCCAATTCAGTGTCCTTTTATATATATATATGTGTATGTGTATGTCTGTATATATATATGTGTGTGTATGTGTGTGTGTGTGTGCATATGTTATTGTATTTATATGTACGTGTATATGTATACATGTATGTGCATGTGTGTATGTGTGTGCATGTGTGTATGTGTGTGTGTGTGTATGTTATTGTATTTATACCTGTATTTGTATATGTGTATGTATATATATGTATGTATGTATGTGTGTGTGTGTGTGTGTGTATTATTGTATTTATATATATATTTGTATATATATATATATGTTTATGTGTATGAGTATGTATGTGTGTATATATATGTTATTGTATTTATATGTATATATGCATGTATGTATGTGTGTGTATGTTTGCATATTTTCTCCAATATAATGTTAGTTGTGATATATGTATGTGTATGTTAGGAACACTAATTTTGAAGTCAATATAGAAGTCTTCGTTAGGAAAACTAATGTTGTCTAACTTAGCCATCCTTTTAAGGCTTTAGGCACATTTTGTTAAGGCTAAAGAAAGATTATGCTAAATGGTTTCTTTTTTTTTTTTATGAAATTATACATTTTATAGCAAATATGTTTAATTCTATAAAAAAATTTTTCTTCTAATTGTTTATAAGTATAAAATTATTATTATATAATTTCATACTTATAAAAAAACAGAATAAAAACTTTTTTTCTTCTTATCATATTAAATAGGTTATAGTAAATAAGTTATAGTGATAATTACAGCATAATAGGTTCAATATAGTTAGTCATTACAAGCAATCGGAGAGAAAAAAAAGGAAAATTTAACAATAAAGAAGTTATAACGAATAGGTGGTAAAAATTTCTGATAAATTTTCAATTTATTATCATTATTTCTTATCATTCAATTATTATTTTGTGAATTAAAATTGAAAAATTTTTGATAATGAAATATATTATTGATTGTGTAATATATTTTTTCATTTTGCTATTTACTAAAAAAAAGTTTTGTTTTAATTTTTGTTCTTTGATCGATTTTTCTTTTTCTTTCTTTATTTTTTTTCTTCTTTTCCTTGATGAAATATTAGGCTTACAGTTTCATTTTATTTCTTTTATTTAAAAAAATTCATTTCTTATAATATCAATCGAATCTATGAAAAGTTCGATATTAAAAAAACGGAAGAAAGAGAGAGAGGGAGAGAGAGAGAAGGAAAGAAAAGAAAAAAAAATGATTGTTTGATTTGGATTGGTTGATTTGAAAAAAAATGATTAAATAGCTGATATTAGAAAAAAGGAAAAAAGATTTTTTTAAAACATCAATTGTTCTTTTCATTTTATCATTTTTATTTTCTCTTCTTTTTTTAAATACGAGAAATAGGAAATATTTGGAACGTTGATTTCGATGAAGGATTTTAAATACTTTTTTCTTTTTTCAACATCATATTATTATTATATTTAACATTTCATCAAATAATACATAGTCACTTCTTTCTTTCCTTCTTTCTTTCTCTCTCTTTCTCTCTTTCTTTCATTCAATCTTCATTTTTTGCTAGTTTTTACGAAATTGAAGATTTTATAAAAATTTTAAAAATTTCAGGTTTTTTTCCATCTTCCCCTCTCTCTCCCTTGCTTCCAGGTTACTTTTTTCTTTCCATCTCATCTGCCCCTTCCTTCCAGGTTACTTTTATTTTTTCATTCTTATTTAAAAACAAATTTTTTTATCCTTTCTATCATTTTCTTATTTTTTTCTCGAGAATTTAATTAATGGAAGAAAAAAATTGAAAACGTTTTCTTCCTTTCTTATCATATTATAGTATATAGTTAATTTGATTATATTCTTCAAATATCAAAATACTTATTTACTTAAATATGGTGGTATGAATAGATATATATAATTGATAAATGATAAATATTAAAATGATATGGAATAATTGATACGTGCTTTTGTAATATTAATTTTTGTAATAATTCATTTAATTGCTTTATTCTTTTGTTTGAATTATTATTATTATTTTTTGTTATAGTTGATGAATGGTCGTGGTAAGGCAAACGGAGCGGTGGGCGATCAAACTTTTTCAAAATTTCTTTTCAATAAAGATAAGGGTACATGCCTTGGACGAACAGCTAAATCATGGGGTTTGTGTTTGTTTATTTATTTCATTTTTATTATACTAATCATTTATCATTTTCTTATCAATCAAAAAGTTATTAATAAATTTGATATACGTATGGAATATATCAACTATATTTACTGATAGTGAAATAATTTTGTCTATATTGATTATATATATATATGATCATATTATAATAAATTTGGAAATATTATTTTCAAGGATGATAATAATTATGATAATTTGTAATAAAGTTATATTTATAAATTATTTCACTATCAGTAAATTATCATAAAAATTAACAATGTTTTTGGATTATTTAACATAACATATTTTTTTCTAACAATAAATCTGATTATATTTAAAATACAATAAATCTGATTATATTTAAAAGTATTTTATAATTATTTCAATTCAACGTGTTGTGAAAAGTTTACGATAATAATTTTGAAATGATCGACGTAAAGCATTCGTTCGAAGTTTTTATCCTATTATCAAAATTCATTATTTTTAAGAAAATGAAAAATAGAGGGAGAGAGAGAGAGAGAGAGAGAGAGAGAGAGAGAGAAAAGAAAACAAAGTACCAGAACTTTTTATTTTTAATAAATAAAATAAATTTAAATAAATATTATTCATTCCAGTTCATTAAATGATATTTGATAAGTTTTTTTTTATTTTCAGTTCAAATATTGGCGTTTTATTTGGTCTTTTATTCATTACTCATAGCATTTTGGATTGGTTGCTTAGCGATATTTCTTTCAACGTTGGATGATAAAATTCCTCGTTATTATGGCAAGGGGACAATTATTGGTGTAAACCCCGGTATAGATTTATTTATTTTTAATTTTCATAAGAGAAAATATTTTTGTAATCATATCAGTGATATTGAAATATCATTCATATTTGATGGTTAATAATTATTTGAGGTTATTTCTTTTTAGATGAATTTTTTCTTAAGTTGCATTTGTGTTTTTCTCCTTTTTCTTGTAGGCTTATAGTAATATCTAGAACTGTTTTACTTAGAAGCTGTTAAATTATGAAAATAACATATCACAGGAAGATAATCATATCAAAAAATATATCATAAAAAGTAAAATATACATATATATATGTAAGATTTGAATAATAAATGAATTTATATAATTTGCATTTAATTTAATATTATTGGATGAAAATTTTTAGGCGTTGGTTATCAACCATGGCTTTTGGATGATCCTGATTCAACACTAATTAGGTTCAATATACATGATAAGTCATCTTATCAGAAATATGTCGATACATTGGATAAATATCTTTCAAAATATAGCAATTTAACGGCAACTCGTGAATGTATTGGTAATCAAAGCAATGCGCAGCTTTTTACAGATGGAACTATTAAAGCCGAAAATTTACCAAAAGATAATATTATCAAGGTTTCTTATCACTTTTCTTCTTTTTCTTTTTTCTTTTACTTATATTTTATGTTTTATAATACTTTTATTTTTGAAAAAATAATATTAGTTTGAAATTGTTTTATTTAAAAATTTATTCTATTAGATTTTGATAATTATGATATATAAGTTTTAAATAATTCTCAATTTAATTTAAATTATTTTAGTCATGCCGTTTTGAATTGACGAAATTTGCTAAAGCAGGCTGTGGCAAAAATACCAATTATGGATTCTCAGAAGGTAAACCATGCGTAATTTTAACTTTAAATCGATTAATTGGTTGGATGCCAATTGATTACGCACCTGATTCAGTGCCTGAGATTATCAAAGGACGATATAAGCCAAATTTTGTAACATTGAATTGCGATGGAACGGTATTTTCTTGATTTTTTTTTGATTCAAAATTTTTCCTATTTTAATGAATGTTAAAATTGAACGAAATGAATGTTTGATCTTACCAATTTTCTTTAAATAAGTAAATCATTTTAATAACGCAATTAGTATTTTGTACGAATCATTATTGCTGCAATAATAGTAGCACAAATTCTTGATTGTTTAAAAATCTTGTTAATAATAGTTTAACGGATTATTTTAATTTAGAGTGATATCGATAAAGAGCATCTTGGAAATGTGACATACATTCCGGAAGCGGGTATTGATGGTAAATACTATCCTTATGCTGTTATGCCTAATTATCAGCAACCTTTTGTAAGTTTATTTTTTTCTTTGAATTGAGGAATAATTGTAATTTTTGATCATTTCATACTATATGCTACTGAAATATCTTTTATTTTTATAAATTGCTCAAATGATGTAATTTAATTTGATAAAAAGTTTGTGAGTGAATTTTTGAAAATCAATTTAAACGACTATAAATTGGATTAATTAGAAAAATGAATGACAAAAGTTATATAGGATTAATTATGAAGGAGTGATGAGAAAGAAATGTCAAATATTATAATGTTCTTTTCAAAAAACTTTCAATTTACTTTCTCCTCTTTATCTTCGATTAATGTGTTATTATCATAATTGTTTGCAAAAAAGAAGAGAGATGAAAAAGAAAAAACTTTGATTTCTTTCTTCTTTAGTAATTTCTTTTGCTATTGATATTTTTGCTTTTATATATAATTGCAAATATTTGCTAAAAGATTAGATTTTATTTTTATGATTTATGCTTTAAAAAAAAAAACAAAAAAGCTGCAAACAAATTTTTTTCTCTTTTCAACTTATTATATTGAATAAAAAATGATAAAAAGGAAAAATGAACTAAAATATGATATGATATATATACAGATTAATGTTATCAAAAATGAACTAAAATATGATATGATATACAGAGATTAATGTTATCAATAAAATAAAATACATCCCATTTTTTTCATCGATAATATTTTAAGCAAGAATTAAATGAATTTAAAAAAAAGAAAATTAAATCTGTCACTTATAAAAATTAATGATATAAGTCTTTTTCCATTTCTTCCAGGCCATGATAAAGTTTAATAATTTGCCACGCAATAAAATTGTACTGGTTGAATGTCGAGCTTATGCACAAAATGTTGAAATTGATATTACATCAAAATTGGGAATGGTTAATTTTGAATTGATGATAGAGGATATCGAACCGAAGAAATCGATCGAACAATCGCGGTAATATGCATAATAAGGTAAAAAAAAAAACGAAAAAAACAGTAACTTAGAAGGAGCAAAAAATTTTTTAAAAATTAAAACTATCAAAAAGTATCAAATGGAAAATATTCTCTTTTAAATTTCTTTTTAGTAACAATTATTATTATTTGTAAGAATTTTTCTTTTTCTAATTTTCTCTTCTTTTTTGTATTAGATTAAAATTGAATAGAATTTATCATCATATTATCAATATTTCTTGTTTTATTCCTCTCTCTCTCCTTCTATTTTCTCTCTCCCCTCTCTCTCTTTTCTCTTTTACTATGGGTATAAGTAACCTTAAATTAGCTTATTTATTCTTTTTTTTTACAAGGAATATTTTCTTTTTGAAAAATTAAATATTTTATTATTAGGCTATCGTATTATTGAATTTTTATTTTAAATGCATCCTTCTTTTTTTTTCTCATTCCATACATTGGCTAATTTTTGTTATGGCTGATTTTTTTTTGTTATAAATATGGTAATGCTTACTGTTTTGATTTATTTATTTATATCAATAATTATTATTATCAATTTCTTTTGGAATTTGAATGCAAAAATTTTTAGAAAATTGAAAATTTTAAATTAAAAAAAATTTTTCAAACTGCCAGAATTTTTTCTTTTTTAAAGAACTTTTCTCCTCTCTTTATTATTCCTTCATTTTATCTTTTTAAATCTTTATCACTTTATCACTGTGTTATATCACATAAGCGTACCTATTTTTTCTTTTTTTTTTTTAAATTATGAACATCCGAAAATAATCATCATTATTTAAATATTTTGTGTTATTGTCGTTGATGAAATAAATTATGTATATAAGTATTGCATTAAATGAGTATAAATGTCGTAGATTTGATTATTGCCTATTCCGAGCAAATGTTAGTTAATGTATGATACGAATTAATGGAAAGATTATTATGGTAAGCCTTGTTATCTCAATCGTATACTTTTTTCTAATGATGAAAATAATTTTGATTATAATACTATAATAAACTATTTGTTTATCAATTGGATTACAGCAACATTTTCTTTTTTTTATTAAGCTAATAAATTATATCTTCTTTTTTTTAACAATTTTTTGTTTTATACTGGTGTGAAAAATTTTATTTTCTGTTTGGTATGGAATAAGATAAAATAATCTGTTTGGTACAGAATAAAATAAAATGATTTGCTTGAATTATTATTCAATCATATATTATTTGAAAGTATTTGAAATATTTAATATAATTTGCATTCTATTTAAAATTTAAATATAAAAATGCTCAAAACTAAATTATCCGATTTATTTACATTCTTTTTCGCAAAGTTTGCATTTTCTAAAAGTTTAATAAGTTTTATTTCCAATTTTTCTAATGCACAACACAATTTTCCATATAAACTCTTGTAAATTTTCGTAAATTTTTGAACAATTTGTAAATTTAATCCATCATTTTGAAAAAATTAATGAATTCTTTTTTTTCTTCGATAAAAATTAAAAAGGAAATGAATATATGTCTCTTTACTACATATTTATACTTTTGCTTTGCATATATATTTCTTTTTCTCTCTTTCTCCCTCTCTTCTCTCTCTCTCTCTCTCTCTATTAATTTTATTAAATCTTATTTAATACTAATTCTTTCTCTTTTTAAATTTGTGACTTATAGTATTATTATATTATTGGTCTATTAAATTTCTCATAATATTCTTTTTTCCTACAAAAAGTTTTTTTCCAAAAGTTTAATTATGTAAGAAATATAAGAAATATATAATATGCGTATCAACCAATAATCCAAACAATCGTTTTATTATTTCACTATAAATAAACTTATCATTTAATGTTTTTCTTTCTTTTTAATATATGTTCATTTATTTGATAAAGCAAACAAATTTTTACTAAAAAAAAAAATTGTATATTATTTCGGATGTTTATTTATATTCGATTTTTGCTAGCTTCTATCATTCATCTTTGCGTAAACTGTCGTAATCGAAAATGAATTTTTGTCTCCTAAATTTGATAATATATGCATTTTTTATCATTCTATTATTATTGTTATAATAAATGTTTGTCTCCCATCGAAGAGTTAAAAATGCCATCGAATCGTTTCGGAAAAAGTTAGCATTTTATTATTATGAAAATTTTCATGATTGTTATCTATTTATTCATAATCATCTGTTCCACTATTAATAAATAATAATAATATCACATCGAACAGTTATTACTCGAATTTTTAATTTATCATTAATTAACGAATAATGGTTCAAAAATAAAAAGCAAAAAAAGCAGAAAGAAAGAAGTTAAAACGAAAATAAAAATAAACAAATAAAATCAAAATCTTTTTATACACAAACTGTACATGTTACCAATGGTTGATAATTATTCTATTTTTATTGATTTTTTATCTTCTTTTTAAATATTTTGATGAATTGTAAAATTATGAAAAATATATGTTCAAAAATAGCAATAATAAGCGTATCATATCATTACTCAACCTGTAATCAATCTTATTGCTGTTACTACTTTCATTTTTCTTTTTTTTTTTTCGAAATTATTTGCAGTTTATAATTGCTTTATTATGTAATGTTAGATAGAATAATTTTTACTTTTATCAAATAAGAAAATTGGAAAAAAGATTTTTAAATTTAATTTTCTTTTAGTATGCAAATATTTTGTTATTATTATTATTATTATTATTATTATTATTATTATTATTATTATTATTATTATTATTATTATTACTATCATTATCATTATCATTATTATTAAAATTATTATTTTATTACCGACCGCTACTGATTATTATCTTCGTATTTATTAATGTTAAAAGAGAAAAGCTGTTTTGTTTCTTGCATTTTTATTAGAATTGTTTTTGTCTATTTATATTTTTCTAATGAATAAATTTTATGAGAAATTATCGTATAAATTTCATTAAGGAATAAATAATGCCTTTTAGGTAGGAAAAAAAAGTAAACTTCGATGAAATTTCAACAATCATTTCGACAACAATCGCTTGCCTTGAAAAAAAAGTTAGATAAATGATGATGATGAAGCGAAATAAAGAAATTGTATGAAATGTTAGTTGATCAAATGAAAATTTACTTTTTTTTTTTTTGTTTGTTTGTTTGTTTTTGTCTTATTTATCGCACTTTTTTTTTGGAAAGAAATTTGAAATGAAATAATTGATATTTTTGCATAATTTTTTTTCGTTTTTATTTTTATTAATAAAAATATTTATTAGTTATAGTTTTAGAATATAATATTTTAAACTTTTATTATTTTATTTAATTCTATATATGTATTCATACATACATATATATATATATATTATAAATTATTCATACATGTAATGATTGATGATAATAAATGATGATGAATTTATTTGATTTTCATAATAAATTTGAGTTAGAAAAAAATATCCAATTATTTCTCTTTAAATTACGTAACATTTTAGCGTAAATTTACGAACACGTAAAAAATTACGTAATATTTTGGGTAATTTACGAAAACGTAAAAAATTACGTAATATTCTAGCGTAAATTTACAAACACGTAAAAAAGAATGCTAAATAGATATATGCATATTTTCTCTTTTCAAATTATATCAATTTTTTTTTTAGCATAATTGCTTTATCTATTACGTAAAAAATATATGCATATTTCAATTTTCCCATTCCATTTGTTCTCTCTCCTTTCTTTCTCTCTCTCTCTCTCCCTCTCTTCCGCATAATCTTCTCCACCGTTATGTCTCGGAGCAAGAAATGATGATGATGAATTTTACATATAAAATGTATATATATGTATATTCATGTTGATTGTGTGGTATAATTATGGTGGTTGTTTTTCAAATTTTCTTTTTTTTTTTGTTTACGTATTGGAACGAATTGCAAAAAAAAAATTGAAAGCATGCTGGCATAAATGATCTGTTTTTCTTCCCTTTCTCTCCCTCTCTCTCTCTCTCCTCCCTCTCTGTCTCTCTCTCTCTCTCTCTCCTTTATATCAATTATGTTTAGTGAGGTATTTTTTGTAATAGACGAATAATATCTTAATGTTTTTTTGTTAAATGAAAAAAAATTCTTCATATTATGTTATTATCTATCATTGATACATCTTCAAAGGGAAAATTATTTTACAAATTGCAAATGAAAAAAAAAAGAAAACGACGAATTAATTAAGTTGGAATGGTGAAAAACGAGAACTTTATGACGCTTTTGTAACGTCAAACGTCAACGTTATGCCATAATTGAGAAGCAGTTTTACGCTTTTATAACGTTAAACGTCAATGTCATACCATAATTGACGAAGCAATTTTTATGCTTTTATAATGTCATTCTGAGATATCGACGATGAGCAATTTTTTACGTCATTTCGAGATGTAAATAAACAATTTCTACGCTTTTATAATGCCATTCCGATACGACTAATAATTTTTACGTCATTCCAAGATGCTGATTAGTATTTTTTACGTCATTCGAGGATGTCGACTAGCAATTTTTTTTTTTTTAGTAATTCTTTAACATCGTATTGAGATGTGAAGAAGTATTTTTTGGTTTTATAATAATGTCATTCCAAAATAGAAGCAAATAATTTGTGTGCCTGCATAACGTTATTTTGAAATGTAAATACGTAATATATTTCACGTTATATATATCGAATGAAATATATGTAAAAAATAATCATGATGAAATAATGATAAAAGAGAATTTGTTATCAAAATAAATTAAACAATAAAACGATAACAGGTTAAAATTAATTGATAAATAGATTGTCTTTTTTCTCCAAATTTAATTTAATTTTAGGATAAATTTGTCGCAAATATTTTCTTTATTGAAATAGAATTAATTAGCTTATTGATTTGATTATCTATTTTGGATGATATAAGTACTGAGATATACTTTTTTTTTTAAATTATGATTTGATAAATAAAAATTAGCGATTTGTTTATTAAATAATTTCTTGATTAATAATAATAAATACGAAACAAAGTTTGTTTAATAAGTTTATAATTTATAATCTGTCCTTTAGCATACTGATAGCACATTCGATGGAATGTTGAATTACAGATAATTGAAATGCAATTTGACGTGCTGTTGCAACGCGTTCAACGTCACTTGTTGTTTTGTTGAATGCATCTATCTGTAATATTTCTATGATAATATATATCCATATTTTTAATAATCTAAATTAATAAATTGAATCAAATAATCATTTGATTTGATCCATTTCAATTATTGATAAGATTTAATTTATTATAACTTTAAATTCAAGATTAAATTAAATTTTCTTTTAGAATAAATAACAAATGATTGATTAAGATGAAAAAGAATGCGTACCGCATCATGAACAATGCCCATAGTGATAAACTGATAAGCACTTTTACTGCTAACACTAAACAATAAATGTCGTTGTGATGGCTTTTCTGGTCTACCACATGGATTGATAAAACATCGTTCAACACTCATTAAACGATCATTGATCCATGAAAAATTTTTCAAATCATATAAATTAGGAATATAGTTACGTAAAGCATCTCGAATAATATTATCAAATTTCTTCGCATATTCTAGAAATTCCTGAAATTAACTTAAATTTGAGAAATATTTCGCCAAAAAATCAGCTTATCGTCTATCAATATATATTATTTACATTTGATAGAAGAAAATAATGATTCTGTTTTGAATTTAATTTCATCTTCGTTGTAGATATCAACGAGCAGTCTTTATCATTTCCTAAGATATCTATTTATGATATAAATTTGTATTGTATATTTCGAATAAAATCTTTAAAAATTTTTTAAAAAAATATAATTCAAAATTTTCTCTAATTTAAATTACATACCATTGAAACATTGAATAAGTAATTCAATTGATATTTAGCATCATGTAACATATCTTCGTAATATTTCAATTTAATCAATGATTGTTTAATTGGTGGAATGTAAATGTGAATAATACTAAGCGCAAGATCTGTAACATTTAATGGTAGTATTGGTAAATCGGCAAATTTGCATGCAATTACTGCCCAATATTTACCCACAGCTTCATGAACCTGTAATATGAAATAAATATATTTCCTGTTCAAATAATTCACATATCATTACAAATAATAAATTATTCTAACTGATTATCGTTGCAGCAATAATATTAATAGTAAGCAAATTAAGATTAGCAATTACGAGATATGGAAAGTTTGTTATTAATTAAATTTAAGCAATATTTATTTGAAAAATGGAAGAAAAGAGGCCAAAGATTATTTAGAAACTAAAATGATCTCACTTAGAGATAGAATAAAATAAAGAGATTAAGATGAGTTATTTATTATTTAAATGTTAAGAAAGCAAATAAACAAATTAATCGAAAGATTAAATATCAAACTTATCAGATAATACATCAAAGATTAAAGATTAAAAATGACAATTATTGAACTTTTCCCATCAACTATTCGTCCTAGTTTAGCTAAAATTTGAATT